>JAQFVV010000082.1:875185-957685 GCA_028023455.1 Epiperipatus broadwayi | reverse complement strand
TAGCTGGTTGCTTGGAGAATTCTGGAGCCACAAAAAAGAATGACTTGCCCAGAATGGCTGCCAAAGAAAGAATGAATCCCACAGCACTATCAATCCCACTAATAAGAACCAATTCAGATATCCCTCTGAGAAGAATGAATCAGCCAATCCTTTTAATTTAGCTTATCACTTAGATTGCAAACATTCCTTTATATTTTTCCGATTAAATTCTACATTTTAAGTTTGACATCCATCTTGAATAACCCAGACCACTTGCTTACAAAATCAATTTAAAAGAATTTTTTTAAAAAAGATAACAGTTTAATTATAGCATTATCAAACCTTTTGCTTTTGATCAGATTTTTGCAAAAGCAATTAACATTACTTGCTTATGGAATAAAATTACAATCTTTAGAAAAGTAATTAAAAAAAATATACAAGTATGTTGGAAAATAAAAAAAAAACAAATACATATAATGACATATCATAAAAAATATACAAAAAGGAAAAACAAAAATAAAAAAAAATACATGAGTTTATTATACATGTACAATATTTAAATTTGTGTGTGTGGGTATTCTACTGCTCAGACCGAACCTCCATTATTAATCTAGCACATTTTTATATTTGTTGTGCTTAATACAGACTTTGTGCAAGGCCATTTGATAATGCCTGGCACAATATATATATATATATATATATATATATTTAAGTGAATGCAATTTACAAATTATATCAGGAAACTCCCCACTGATATATCTATCTTTGGTGCATCAACATATTAATCTGTTAATGGTAAAAAATTACAGTAATGAAATAAATTTAAAATGCACTAGGATAATTTTTTAGTGAACTAAATAATAAGTATTTTTGTCTCCAATGTACAGCAGTTAAAATTAAGATATTATACCTTTACATTAGAAGATAATTCTGTGGTCACATAGTTAGATGAAATACAAACAACTCATTATTTGTCTAAATAAAAATATTTTTTTTAAAAAGTAATAATTATCATAAATTAACTATATAGATTTATGAATGCTTTATTTTAAAATTATGTTTAAGGTTGTTTTTGTAGATATTTTTATTATTATTATTTCATTTCATGCATATTTATTTATTTTTATTGGTAACATATGTTTTAATTTTACGTTATGTGATATGATGTGATATAGCTACTCCTTGATCAAAGTCAGGAATCTCTCAACCACTGTGCCCCAGAAAAATCTGTTAGCTACATTATGCAATACAATGTATGGCTTCTCCTTTATTGAAGTCAGGAATCTCTCAACCACTATGACCAAAGAAACCTGTTAGTCACCTTATGTCCCTTTCCATTACCCACTCTATGTTTTACCATATTCTTCTCTACCCTGCTCCATCCCATTTTCACATCATTTTTATCCACTTTATGACCTTTATATCTAGATTCCTCCCTTTTCCAAATTCAGCATAAAACCAAGAACCCATATTCTGTGTAATCATTTTGTTTATATTTATTTTTTCACAACTTCATTATTTGTATTTTTTCTGCTTGTAAGCATTTACATTCAATTATGTCATCCTTATATAACTTGCCAACTAAATTACCCACATTCATACATATATGTGTATATTTCTTTGTTGATTCTTGCTATTATCATTAATTTTTATCACACCCAATATTCTGTTTACTTCTATACATATTTAAACTCTTTTTACTCTCCATACTAATTCTCCATCTCTCCAACTCCTTATTTTTATTAATGCATCTATTCTTCAATCCCATTCTTTGTCACTATAACACTCAAAAATTCTCTTAACACAATCATCCCATATTTTGTAGAAGTATGTTGACATAAAGTCTTTATCCAAATCTTGTGCATATGCAATGTGAGGTACTGTGGCTTCTCCTTTTCAGAGTCTGGAATCTTTCAGCCACTATGCCTAGAGAAACATGTTAGGCATCTTACTTTCTCTTTTCATTCCCAGCCCTGAATTTTTCCCATATTCTTCTCTGTCCTGCTCTATTCCATTTCCACAATACCATCTTTGTCCACTCTATGGCCTTTATATCTAAATTCCCCTTATCTCTTTCTAGACCCAGCATAAAAACTAAGAACTTACTTTCTATATAATCACTTTTTTTATATTTATTCTCCCATGACTTCATTATTTGTACCCTTTCTGCTTGTAACTATTTACATTCAATTAACAGATGCCTAATACTTTTCATGCCTTCATTAAATAACTTGTAGACTAAATCACCTACATTCCTCCATTTATGCATATATTTTCTTGTTGCAAACAATCCTATTTGAGCCTTAAACAGTAAAATACCTTTCTTGCTATTATCATAAATTAACTCAACCAAAATTCTGTTTACGTCTATATATATTTAAACTTTTGTACTCTCCATACTATTTCTCCATGTCTCCCTATTTTTATTAATGCATCTATTCTTCTATCCCATTCTTTGCCACTATAACACTCAACAATTCTCCTAGCACAATCATCTCACCCTTTTCTACAAGTATACTGACCTAAATCCTTTATCCAAATTTTTTGCATATCATACTACCTTTCTTACCCATCTTATTGCCTTCTTTTACTTGTAAACCAATTAAATACTATTTTGTATATTCGCTTACTGTTCATAAATTGTAATCTACCAAACATTTTCATTTTGCTTCTTGCATCTCTCATATAAAAACTTGACCATCACATTTTTCTTTGAATTGCCTCCTTTGCTGTTCACACATACTTTTTCTAAGTCATAATCTAACACCCCTTTTTTAACACATAATGCATCATTACCATAAGTAAATCCTGCTACTGCCATTTCTTTTCATACAATTCTTGCTACTTATTTATTATATGAAAACCCTGTTAATTTCTTTATCAGTCCCTTTCTTTTGTTTGCTTCATTTATCAAGTTTTTCTCCCATTCATCCAAACTATTTCTCTGATTACTTAAGACAATTCCCAAATAATTATACTTATTCATCACTTTTAACTTTATATCTCCCAGTACAAATTATTTCTCTTCTGTTTCATGTGATGTGATGTATTTTGGCTTCTCCTTAAATGAAGTCAAGAATATCTCAGCAATTATGCCTAGATAAACCTGTTAGCCACTTTATTTTCCATTCCCCACTCTAAATCTTCCCATATTCTGCCCCATCCCATTTTCAAAACACATTTGTCAACTCTATGGCCTTTATATCTAAATCCCCCTTATCTTTTCGCAACCCCAACATAAAAACCAATAACTTACTTTCTGTATAATCACTTGGATCATATCTATTCTCCCATAACTACATTATATGTACCCTTTCTACTTTTAAGCATTTACATTCAATCAACAGATGCCTAATATTTTCTTTACCTTCCTTACACAATTTGCAAACTAAATCACCCATAGTTTTCCATTTACATGTATATTCTCTTGTTACTAAAGCTCCCGTTCGAGCCTTAAACAATAAACTACTTTCCTTACTATTATCATAAATTAACTCACATCCAATGTTCTGTTTATTTCTATATATATTTAAACTCTTCTTACCCTCCATACTAGTTCTCCATCTCTCCAACTTCCTATTTTTTATTAATGCTTCTATTCTTTTATTCCATATCTTCCCACTATAATACTCAACAATCCTCCTATCACAATCATCCCACCTTTTATACAAGTATACTGATATAAATTTCTTTATCCAAATCTTTTGCATACTGCATTACCTTTCTCACCCATCTTGTTACCTGCCCTTTACTCATAACCCAATTAAACACTAATTTGGCTATTCTTTTAATATCCATAAACTGCAACCTACCAAACATTTTCATTTTACTTTTTGCATCTCTCATATAAAAACTTGACCATCCCATTTCTCCTTGAATTGCCTCCTTTGCTGTCCACATCTCTGCATCTAATGCATGTCTTCCTACTTCCCTTTTTACTTTCTCTAAATAATCGAATACCCTTTTACTAACACATAACACATCATTGCCATATGTTAACCCTGCTACGGCAACTCCCTTTCATACAATTCTAGCTACATCATATTTATTATGTGAAAATACTGTTAATTTTTTTTACCAAACCCTTTCTTTTCTTTGCTTCATCTACCAATTTTTTTCTCCCATTCATCCAAGCAATTTTTCTGATTACATAAGATGATTCCCAAATATCTATATCTACCCACCACACTTAACTTTATACCCTCCAATGAAAATTCTACATCTTCTCTTTCCCCAGTATTAACCATCATTATATTTGATTTTTCTTCACTAAATTTAATCCCCATCTCTTTACCCACCATTGCACATGACCTCAACATAATTTCCATATCTTCTCTTCTTTCTGCACATAAAAAGATATCATCCACAAAAAAAAAGACCCGACAAAGTATATACTTCCTTGCCACCTATTAACGGCATCTCTATACCTCTTCCTAGTCTTTCTATTGCTTTTTCCATTTCACTTAAATATAACAAAAACAAAATAGGTGACATAGGGCATCCTTGCCTTAATCCCACCCTATTTTTAACTTTAACTGATTCTATATCCCCTAATTGGTAAGTATAATAATTATTTTCATATAATTTCTTAATAATATTTACTAAAGCTTCATCCATTTCCAAACTTGCTAACATTACCCATAATTTATTTCTATTTACTCTATCATATGCTTTCTCTATATCTATAAAACTTATATATAACAATCTACCTGAATTTTTACTCATCTCCATAAGTTGTGTAACTACAAACAAACTTCACCAGCACACTTTAAAAGTGCTGACCTCTATAGTTCAGCATAATAATTTAAAAAAACTCTTCTGAATATTTACATATAGAGATTAAATAAAATAATGCAAATATCTAGAATGCTTTTAGAAATATGATATAGGGTTACATTTTAGTTTAATAAAATTCTGTGAGGAATGGATGTTTGTCTAATGAAATATTAAAATAAATTTTATAAAGACAAGCCTCAATCAAGTTTTTTGACAAATATTAGTGGAGAATATTAATCTCTCACTGACTGTTCAATAAAGATCACAGAACTTTATAATATTTAAATATATTATAAGACTTATTGTTGGTTGTGAAGTTCAACTCTGTAAAGAGTTTGGAAACTTTTTTAGTTACTTAAGAGTAACCCAAGCATACATGTTTTTTTAGATAATCCATTCATAAAATCTAGCCATTAATGTTATTTATTTTTAGATGGATGATAAAAGAATCTGGGTCAGTTGGATGAGTTTCAATATATTAATAATAAATTAAAAAATATAATTGTATTATGTTATAAAAAAAATAAGTTTATAATTTCAAATACTTATTATTATAGCCATTCCTGAAAAAAAGTCAAACCAGTGAGATCACATGGAGGATTTACCTCTGATATCTATAAATTATACCTGATAAAAAAACACATCAGTAAATGATGGACAGAAGACTTAAAGGTTTTTGAATCGGAGCTCAATTAGTAACTTCAGGTACTTGAATCAGAAACAATTAAACATCAAGTAAAATATTATTCAAAAAATAATGTTTAGGTTTATTTTAAATATTTAAAGTGTTTGCATTAAATAATATCCTAATATAAATATCTATTTAATTATTTATTAAGATTAATTTAGGTTTGTTTTTATATAGCAGATATTAAATTTAATACTTTTCGTGATGCCTTTTATTTTAAAAAGTTTTCTTTTATATCGAGCTTAGTTTGATGCATTTTTTTTTTTTGACATTATCCTTTAAAAAATAGATGTCTCACATGATTTTCATCAGTAGTTAATAATTGATCAATAAACTTAGGCACAGCAATGTATAAATGTCAAAATAAATTAATGTTGGAACATGTTTAAAAATTTACTCAAATTTTCTTTGTCAAAACTTAAAAAGGCTTTTTTTGATCTTGAAATAATAAATTTAAATTTTACTCATATTTAAAACAATTTCTATTAAACTTTAAAAAAAAAGTTATTTGATTTTGTGACAGCTAGTACGTAATAATAATTAACTTGATTGCAATAAAAGAAAAATCTTACAAAATACTCAATGTTTAAGTGCTACCTTTAGTGGCAAATGAATATATATATATATATATCAGATTTCTCCCTCCCCCACCAGTATTTCACATACAGTATATATATCAAAAAAATATATAATACTAATAATGTTTATATGCTTTCACAAAACCCCTACATATTATTGCCCATGAAAAGTTAATTTATCAAATCAACATTAATCTAAATATGAATGTGTTTCCATAGAGCGCAAATGGAAGTACAGACTGTTATCAAATAGATTGAATTTTTTTTTTTTTATTAAAAAAAGTGCAGGAGAATATTAAATAAATCACTTAATTAATGATTTGTTTCAGCATAAGAATATATTAAGATAGAAGAAAAAAATGTATCAAGAATGATTTTCTCGATATCATCCATGTTAATTTAATATTAAGAATATTTTAAGAAGTATTAAAAAGAGTATATGGAATCATACAGTTATAAATCAAAAAAAAAAGTTTTATAATCTATTATTAGAAATGGAAAGCTGGAAGGTGCATAGCAAAAAAAAAAAAAAAATAAAGACATAAAAATATTTAAATGAAAAGGTAATACTAAAATTAATAGAGTAAATAAGGTTAAGATATTGAAAATGAAAGAAAGATTATAAGTTAGGTTACAAGGCAATCAATAAACATCACAGTAAAAGAAATAAAAGACAAAAAACCATTGTGCAATAATGATGTAGTCAGTAAAGTGAAATAGCAAAATTGATATATAAATAAGAATGTAGAACTATATTTAGAAGTGTTATCAATAAACATAGACAGAAAAAAATAAAGTTAGGAAATACTGGTCAGAAAAAGTATATAATGAAATAGAAGACATTTTAAAAAGTATATAGGTTTGATTTAATTTATACTAAAATAAAAGTTTGGATAAAATTTCAGAATTAAAAAAATGAAATAATTATTAAAAATAAATAAATTATTAATAAAATGTAAAAAAATTAAGAAACATACATAAATAAATTAGTATGAATGATTTTCATTAATTAAAAAAGAAAATATGAAAAAATAAAAAAGAAATTATAAAATCATTAAACAAAATTGAAAACTGGTAAAGAGAAAATTGGAGAGTTTTCAGTGGAGTTATCAAATATTATAAGAGTTATAAGATAATTGTGTATTTTTAATGTAATTTCAATTCAAGAGAGTGGATAGTAGATTTATTTTCAACAATTATAATTAAACAAAAAAAAGAGACACAATTCAATGAAATTTAAGAATTTTAGAAGAATTAGTTTAATTTTTCATGCAATTAAAACAGTCATAAACAGAGTGATTTATAATAGCTTACACACATTCTTATCTGAAGACCATTGTAGATTCAGAAAAAATAGAGGGTTAGGCCATAAAATTGCATTAATGAGAAATATTGTTGGAAGATTCACAAATCAGATTTCCACAGAACATTTCAATAAACTTGTAAGTAATGTCAATTTTAATTAATCAATTAAGATAAAATAACGATTCACTTTTAACCAGCTGCCAAGCTGTTATATAATAAATAAATAATTAATAAAACATCACATAACTACATAATAACATTACTAAAGTTAATTTCAACTTATTCCTTCTCCTTGTTTAATAAAAAAAAATCAGCTAATTTCTTTTAGACATGTTTTTTTTTATCATAATTAATATCATCAGAAATCTGGAAACCCATTAGGCACCCCATGAAGAAAGGAGAAACAATGAAAAACATGTTTCTAAATTACTAAATTAAAAAGTTATTTTTTATTCAGTCTTCAACAGTGATTAAACAAATATTTACCTCTATTTCTGAGTAGCATAGTAACATACTATAAGAGAGAAAAATAAAAATAAAATTTCAGGCCAATCAAAGACCATTATCAGGTTCAACTTTTAATATCATGTAATTGCTTTATAATGAATTTCAAATACAATATTTTATAACAAGTTCATGAAAAATCAGTGGAATACTAGTTAACCATAAAGTTGATGAAGTATTCAGTATTTAGGAAGTCATAAAAACTAATTTTCAGATGATAATTTAATACACACATAATGTTGGTATATTTTAAATAATCCTCAATGTAGTTAATGTATAGCAAATTTGCCTTTGTTATTGCTAAAATTTATTTTATAGACCTTTTTAAATTTAAATATAGTAATGGTTAATCAAAGTTTGATGATAAATATGTTATAGAGGTTACAAGTATTGCTTTACATTGACAAGACAAAATTTTAATACTGAACTGAATGTTTTTACTACAGAGTTATAATATCAAGTTTTCATTAATGGTATCTTTGCTATTGGTAAAAATTTTGCAGGTTAGATGCATTCTTAATTCTAATGACTTTAGATAAGAATTGTAGGTTTGAACAGCACCTTTTTGAAAGGCAAGCTTGTGTAATCTTAATCTGCTATTACATATCAAAACGAAATGCAGTCAAATGTTAACTATTTCTTACTGTAAATATTTTTGTTATTAGTTATTATTATTCAAAATTTATATATACATAAGTAAAAAATAATTCAAGCATCTCTGAGAATACATCAAAAATTGCATTCCTTGTATATATTGTTATTTTATTTTTGTCTTTATACTTGTTTTACAACTAGCTTAATATGCATGTTAAAGAATGTGAATATATTTGTTCATTTTATGTCCTATTCTGCACTTAGTTGATGATACAGAGGTCAAGGGCTATAATGCCTGAAATAAATTTATGTTACTATTCATGTTAAATCTTTTCACATATTTGAGTTATTTTGATAAATGGTTAACACCAATAAAACATTAGCTAACTTTCTCTGCTTTGCATTTAAAGGCAGCTTTTTTCATCGACAAAACACTTAAAGGCAGGAACCTATTCTGGGGTTGTGAATATACATGTGAAATATTTTCAATTTTTGCAAATGACTTTTGTAAAACAATTTTACAAAAGCATTTCTCATCAGAATTAAATGAAAAGGAAGTCACACTACTACTATTATAAGCTAAGTATTTTTTTTATTTCCTACTTTTAACGACTATTTTGAGTAAATAATATGCTAAAAAATCAAATGAAATCACTAATTATAGTTGCAACTATTTTCCAACTGCAACTTAAGATTATTTTTTATCCCACAAAATAAACAGTGAAAGATATATTCTTGACTGAGTCTTTTTAATGTGCATTAAACTTTAATTATGTAAACAATATAAATGACACTAACTCTTGCTCCAGATGAGAGTGATCTAGAGACACTCTTACGATGGCTGGCTGAATCCCGATCAATTAAAAGTGTTTCATCAACAGATATTGAAGCTGCCATCTGTTGGCGCACCTAAAAAGCAAAAAAAAAATAATAATAATAATACTAATAACAGTAATATAAATGAAATTGCACATAACAAAATTTATATATATCAAGCATAACTTTACATGTCTTCTTTTTATTTTTTTGCTTACTTCCAGAAATTAATTCTGTTTATTTTACTTCTAAGCAATTTGTTTTAATGAAAAACATTCCTTTTACCCTTCTCTAATCATACTATTATTAAAAAATTCAAGCAAAAGCATATGGAATCTAAATATTTAATCTTTCTAACCTAAATGCGCTTCCTACAAGCCATTTTCTGGTCACCTATAGGGGTTTCTCATGCATAGACCAGGTCTGCCCTTTATGTCATAGGGATGATGAGATCATGTTGCATGTTTTCTGTCATTGTATTTTGCTTCAATGTTATAGAGACATTATAGCCTTCATCTATATAAGCCAGAAGCACACTCATTACCCTGATTAGTAGTATTGGCAATGGTGTGTTTCTGGCTATTAGGATTTCCACTTTCTTACTCTTTGCATATTGGTCCATTAGGTGTATGCTTATCTTTAATCCTACCATTGATAATCCCTGTCAATTATTCATATCAAAGTTTCTGACTATCCATGATAGAGACAGAAAAGTAGCTTCTTTATTTATTTTTAAAACTACATGCGACCTTTCCATTGCAGATTTTCATTTATGATGCTTGGGCTGTATATTTAGTTGTTCCTGATTGCAAGACTAGTTGTGTGATCCTCATTCTGGCTTTGTTGTTAACTGTATTGCTTTCACCATTGTACTAATGTAAACATTATATAATCAATTAAGTTTTTATGAGAAAAAAAGCTAGATATTGGTTTTGGATTCCAAACTTTAAGGTATTTTTGGAATTTAAAGTCACTAGCTTGCATAGTGTAAATAAATAAAGTGGCTATTGCATATATGTGTACAAATTCAACCTTCTCACTGAAAATATCCAACAGCCAAAAACTAATCTAGTCAACTTCAGAGCTATTTATTATATGCTTAATAGTGAATTACTTTTCCTAATGTAATAATTATAAAAATCTTTGTTAGTATAAATGTAACAAAATTCAAACATACACATTATACCAGAAACATATCAATTTCACACCTCTATCTACATTTTACTTTGTAACCCTGCAAATCTAATACAAAATCTAAGCAGTGTATCATGAATTTCTATACAGTGAATTATATATTTAACTTAGTTATTTAAAATAACTATTACAGGCTTTACATGTGAAACACACAAGTCAACTTAATGACACATTCACAATCCACATATGGTATTATTTTAAGCCAATTAAATAGATAGGCACACCCAAAATAAAATCTATTATTTAAAAAAGTGATTAAAACAGGCAAAACCTTTTGTATATATTGCCACTCAGTGCAAGCCAGAATAATCAATGGATGTCAGAAGACTTGAGCATAAAATCCCCACCTAGTGCCTACTCATCCAATATCTCCAGACTAGTTTCTGACTTGTGCAGCCTTCATCACTGAGGAGCCTTGGATCTGAGACCACTGCACCTATTGGATAAGTAGGCACTAGATGAGGATTTTATACCCAGGCCTTGTGGCATCCATTAATTACTCTGGTTTGTACTGAGTGGCAATATGTATTGAGATTTTTACCTGTTTTAATAACGGTTAAGAGCAAGCATAAGAAATGGTGATCATGTGATGTTTATTGGCTTAGTGGTGGCTATAGTTATTACAGAACCAAAGACACCAAAATGTATAGGTACTGAACTGAGTTCAGTCCTATATACTATATAAGCTGATGAGTTTGGATTAAAAATATTATGGTGTTTTCAATTTAAATCTCATAGTTTTGTAGTTACGTAGAGATATAAGATGGCTGCTGGAGGGTTGCAATAGAGGTCCTAAGATCTAGGTGCAGTGTTCTCAGATCCAGGGCTTCTCAGTGATGAAAGCCACAACCCAGAAACTAGTCTGGGGATATTGGATGAGTAGGCCCTAGATGGGATTTTATGCACAAGTCTTATCCATTGATTACTCTGGTTTGCACTGAGTGACAATACGTATAGAGAGTTTTGCCTGTTTTAATAACAGTTAAGATCAAGCATAAGAAATGGTGATTATGTGATGTTTATTTAAAAAGTGATCAAACTAATAATCATTACTTATATTTTCTGGTCAACCTTTTGGTATTAAACCCTATAAGGATCAGTAAAACTTGTCATTAATAAAGCTTTATAATAAGGCCCAAATCACATGAGCCTTACATGTCACTTTCACAAAAAAAATTTTTTTAGGAAGGACACTTATACCAATAACCACTTACAGTTCTCTATAGCCCATGCCAAGTTCAAGCTCAGCACTTTAATCTATCAAGGTTAGTGGCATACAATAGCAAAAAAGAAATTAAAAAAATAAAGAACTTAGATTTGATGAAGAATGAGATGAGAAGTTAAATTAAACACTGTGATGATTTCAACTTAATATAATTAATGAAATTAAATAAAACCTATAACCATAATTTAAAACAAAAGAATATAATATCTAGATAGAATATAAGCGAAAATGCCCTCCCCTGTTTTCTTTTACTTACAAGGAAATATATATATATAACATTAAAAATAATAAATATAATGGCAATTAATTATTATATACAGTCTTTCAATTTACAGAAGTACTTTTGGTTAATTCTTAAGTGCCTCAACTGCCGTTAAATTCAAGAAACAAAACCGAAAGTACTTCTGCAGATTAAAGGACTGTATATAATGGTTAATTACTATTATATTTATTATTTTTATTGTTATTACAATAGTTTTTTATTCAATGAACATTTTACTTGTATGGATATAGTATAAATAAAATATTCGTTAATTAGAAAAATATTGTAATTGTAATAAAAATAACAAATATAATGGTAATAAACTATAAACAGTCTTTCAATTTACAGAAGTACTTTGAGTTAATATCTTAAACTTACTTCAACTATCTTTTTTTTAATTTAATGGTAGTTGAAGCAAGTTTAAGAAATTAACTCAAATAGTTGAAGCAAGTTTAAGATATTAACTCAAAGTACTTCTGTAAATTGAAAGAATGTTTATAGTAGTTTATTACAGTTATATTTGTTATTTTTATTATAATTATATATATATTATGCCCTTTTCTATAGGTCAGTAATAGTTCATAACAGTCAATTACTAAAAATTTTAAATTTAGAATATGTTCTTTTAATATGGTAATTGTATTAAGTCGATTATATTTTTAAAGTACAATTTGAAGCTAAAGAGAATACGTAGTATATAAAATCATTTAAAAAGTAGTTAAGTAAAGCTTAAAATATTGTTGCATATGGTTGTAAAAGCTGGCCATATTAAATAACACAGCTATAAATATTAAAAGTATATTTAATAAATTCGATTTTAATAGTTTAAAACTTGTAGTAATAAATGTTATATTTTAAATTTATAAAGTCATATTTAATAAGCAAAAATTAATATAGTACATTTTAAAAATAAACTTTGTGATGGTGAAAATTATATCTAATTCTATATTTTCTAAATTGTTCTTCCAAATTTTTATAATTATTTTATATAATATAATAAGTGTATCAATTTTATTAGTTTAGGCAGAGAAATAGATTAAAAATCGTCTGTCAAAGTTATTAATCATGTGACTTGTATATTACATACGTTCACACACATGCTTGTTTGAATTAATAACAAAGTTTAAAATATTTTAAAAGTTATATTATAGAATTGGATAGAATTATTGCCTATCATAAAAGCAAATAATAATAAATATTAAGTTAACTATCGTATGTAATGTTTTAAGTAATGTAATAAAGACGAATACAGATATAATAAAAATTAAATATTTTGTTTAAATAAAAATAGATAAATGGAATAAGTTATTAAGGTTATTTTAAAAGTTATTTTAAATGTTTAAATAATTTTAATAAAATAATAATTGATTCAAAAGTAATATTTTAAATAATATTTTAAGTTCATTACGTCATAATTTCTAATTTTGAAATTTAATTCTACTATAAACTAAAAATATGTAAATTTGTTCTCAAGCTAAAGTAAGAATTAACCAATAGGAATAGGTATTCTTACAGACTATAAATATGAATTGCACGGGGGTATAAGGGGAGATTAATAATATATTGAAACTGGAGAAAGGTAAATTATAACTATCAAAAAGATAGTATTTTTTTTTTAAATCTTTTATTTAGTCAATTTTTTTTAGTACTTTCTTATCATTTTATTTGCAAAAAACTAAGTGATAATTTTTAAAAGTATTTTTTTGCAAAAGAGAGTTTTAAAATATAATAATTTAGAAACTTCTTGGAAATGATTTTCTAATTTTTAAAGTACTTACCAGTCGTATTTTATCTAAAAGTTTAACCTAAACTTCGCAATAAAAATGGATATACTACGAAATAAAATGGATAGAAATTGTAATACTGTAAAAATGTTTGGAATATTTATTGATACAGCTTTATTAATATTTCACCGAAGAACTGTTTTGGTACATAAAAAAAAACACAGCTCGGACATTATACGGAGTCTAAAAAATGTATTGAAATGCATTATTATTTATAAGCCTATCCAAGATTTATTTTTTAAAATAATAATGAGACAAGTATATCTCATGAATCATTTTATAGAATATTATATTCAAAGGAGTAAAATGTTATATACTTTCTGAAGGTAACATTTTAAAAAAAATATTTTATATCATATACTACCAAACGAAAGTTTAAATGTATCAGGAAGGAAACATATATAAAAAGTGAACACATAGTTGAATAAAAGATGGATCCATGGAAATACAAATAGTACTTAAAAGTTTATCGAATATTTTTAAAGTTAAATTAGATGGATTGATGCATCGGATACACAGAGAATATTGGTAGAGAAGATTAAGAAGCTTCATGGGATTAATTAATATTATGATTTAATAATTATCGTCCTAAATACTAAAACCAAGGATTATTTTCTATAAATTTTACTAAATGGATTAATAATTATTTTATTTTAAACTTTAACGTGCTTGGAGGAGAACATTTTTAAAAACTCTAGAGAAAATAATAAACATTTTGGACTTATCAGGAACTATCGTCAAGAAAATATGTAATTATAGTTTTGATTCCTTTTATTTTGTTAACCTAGTTTAAATCTAAATTTTTATATAAGATTAGGAAAAACATAAAAACATTAATTTATTAATATTAAAATTTTATAATATAACAATCTAATAATTTAGCTAAAAATATTTTAATATAAAGTGTATGGGTGTGAATTTTTTATATCTGCAATGCTCAAGTGGATAAAGAAAAGCCTACTGAACACGATGACTAGATAAAGGTTATTGGTAATAATAATAACTATTGATAATTTATAATGTATATTTTTTGTTTTCTTTAGATCATCCATAAATTGGAAGAATGAAGTGTAAAAGTTTATACTTATATGTATCGCATTTCATACAACATTTTAAAAAACATTATGAGATAGGATTGATTTGAAAATATGCATACGACAATTTTTTTTTTATTAGTGATATAATCCAACATAACAGATAATTATGTGATTCTTTTAAAATTTTCATGTTAGGATATTCAAATATTGTCTGATTAGATTATATATGATTAAGCATACAGAATGATGAAGTGGACAGACTTTTCTTATGGAACAGCTAGATTGTTTTAAATTTATTAATGAATTTTATTTATTGTTTTGTAAATGCAGATAGTTATTTATCGATGTAAGATGTAGAAAAATCTTGAGAAATAATGTTGAGATAGTGGCTTGGAAGTACTTAGTGAACAGGAAACCAAGATGATGTTTTAAGAAATAGGATGTTATAAGGAATGGAAATAATATTTAGTCTTTATGTGAATATCAGCATAGTTAACAAAGCCCTATGACTGATACACATTTTATTGGACAGTGTTTATATTTCTTTAAATATTTGATGTTCTAATAAAGCTGAAGAAATAGCTTTAACATCGTCCCTGTATTAGAGGATATTAGGCAGGTAAATGTCATACCTCTTCACACTGTGCCATGATTTTGAGATATGTTAAGAGTAATACTCTAGCTTTCTTCCTTAATCCTATGCATCTGTTTTTGCTATCTTTATTTCATGTAACTGCATCGTTCAGTAAGATATGTTTAAGAGAAATGATAAATAATTTAGAACTTAGGTTATGCTATCGTTTTGTATAAGATTGGTTGATTTGCTTATAAGGAGCAGAATATTATAACTTAAAATTGAAGATCCAAAGTATCCTAAGGAAAGAAAAGAATCATAGAATATATTTTGAATTTTATTTCGGAAATGAAATATAAACTTTTTTAAAATAAAGTATCTAAACAAAGATATTTTCTTTAAAGTGATAATAATTTTAAATGCTTTAGTATTATTTTTTTTAAGAGAAAATAAGTATTGCATATTTTTAAAATACAATAGTACAAAGTAAATTATGTAAACAATATGCATAGTATATTTTTTGTTTATTGATTAACAGAAATATATTGATGATTACACTTATATCATACTAAAGTAAGGCTTAAAGAAGAATATATTATGATTAGTAAACATTGTGTGATAAATACTAAAATCTAGTACTGAATTTTGGATAATATTTTGTGTAACATCTTTGACTTTGCAAGATGAAATTTTTTTAATATTTTGAGAAATCCATACTCATTATAAAATTTTGTTTTCTATAGAATGTTTTTCTAAGTATGAATTTTTTTTAAAATAAGATAGTTTAATAATATTAAGGATAAAATGCTGTTGCTAATAAAGTAGATAAATATATTTGTAATAAGTTAACCATAATGAGAAACCAAATAGTAACATTTTTTTTTTAAATTTTGTCCTAAATCTAAATAAAGATATAATTGAAATATAAATTTTTTTTTTTATAACCCGGTAGATCAAACTGTAAAGTAAAAAAGTTAAGGATATCCACTGTAAATAGTGTAAATAAATTGTTTATTTATTTGTTGTTAGTAATAAACTTTGTTAAATTTTGTTATTTCAAAAAATTTTGTGTCCGAGTTATTTATTTCTCCACATCGCTGCATGAAAACATGATATATGCATAATAATTGAAACAAATATATAATTTTGCACAAAAGATAAATAGAGAATTATTTTAAGAATTTTAAATATTTTATTGGTATTCATTATAATTAAATAATCATAATCTTACATTATTTTATTGGTCATAAATCAGTTATCACAATATTATATTAAATTATATGCTATCAGTTGCCACACATATTTTGTTTGTCAGATTATTAAAATGCTACCACGTATTTATTATATCATTACATGAAGATATAAGATCATATTATATTATTTCATTATTTTATTATGGTAATAAAATTATAGTAAAAAGAAAAGATACACAGAATTAGTTAAACAATGAAGAATATTATTATTGTTATTTATTATCATTAGTTTCAGTGTAGTAGATTATGACATAAAATCCCTTCTCATATTTTACTACCGTATTTTAAAATTAACTTAGAATAAACTTTATGAACCTGAGATTATTTTATTGAGCTAGATTATTACAAATAGAAGATTAAGATTTAATTATTAACTTAATCTTAGCAAGTAGAAGTTATTAAAGTCGTAAGAATACTATGAGTTTGTTATTTGAAATAGTAATAAGGGGGGATAGTGTTCTTATGCCATTGAGGTAGTATCCTGTGGGATATTGGCTCAATGTAATCTATCTTGTCACCTGTATTTTCACTTCAAGTCTCATGAAAATATTAAATATTTATTTAATTTATTTTTATAAACTGAACCTTATTCGTATTTTAAATTTGAGCTAGTGAAATATTTTAATTTTAATGCTGAATATTTTAGTTATTAATTATTAACTGAGATAGAACTCATTTTATTTCATATCATATATTATCTGGAAGTGAAGATGCACGAGAGCAAGGTTAGAATATATATATATATATATATATTGTTTATATTTTATATTTAATATAAACAATATATATATATATATATATATTGTTTATATTTAATGTTATACTTGGATGACTGAAGAGTTGGAGAATGGAAAAGATTGAAGCTTGTCCATTAAAGTTTGAAGAATTGTTATCTTAATATAAACTGAGCACTGATTATATATATGTATGAGATATGGCAATCTGGACCAACTGATGAGTTCTGGTTCAGCATGAAATACATATATTTGAGATCATTTATCTTTTTCACATGTAGCTGTAGGAAGCTTGAAAGTCTGAGTTCAAATCCCATATATATATATATATATATATAATCAAAATTACTCCTAATTCACAATTCAATTAAACTAGCCCAGAAAATAAACTCTAAAATATTTCTAACGGTTTCATTGCTACAAGGAGACTTCACAAGTGTAAAGAACTACAAAATAACAATATACTTAAACTAAACTTTACCCACAATTCCACTTACCTCTTATACACCTTTAATATTTAAAGAACTTTTAAATAAGTTAATTGCTTTAAAATCATAAATTTTTAGTAATAAAGATTATTTAATACTTTTTTTAAATTTTATTTCTCTCAAAGAAGACAATCTTAACTTCATCAAAATTAATAGTGTGGCCTGTATATTTTCCATGGATATATAAAGCAGAACTAAGATATTTATTTCTAACCATACTTTTATGTACCTTTATTATTTCAATTAAGCTCAACCTACTCTGACCTATATATATATATATATATATATTTATTTGCAAAACAAGGGATAATATATACTACTCCAGAAGTAGTCTTTTTATCAAAAATTAAAGAATCTTTATTATTAAAAATTTATGATTCTGAAGGAATTAACTTATTTAAAAGTTCTTTTAATATTAAGGATGTATGGTAGGTAAGTGGAATTATGGGTAAAGTTTAGTTTAAATATGTTGTTATTTGTAATCCTTTACACTTGAAAAATCTGTTTGTAGCAGTGAAAGCATTGATAGTGTTTATAATTTATTTTCTTGGCTAGTCTGGTTGAGTTGTGAGTATGGGGTAATTTTGATTATTTAGTGACTAGTTTAACTTTATGCTTTTAATGTTTAATATATATATATATTATTTAAATATTAACATATTGCTACTTAAGATGGCGGAATACGCTGAAGCTAGCTATAGCAAAGAATTTTAATCTTTAATTTTATACAGGCATTTTTTAAAATTTTGTAGTTTTTATTCTAGTGAATATATATATATAAAAGTAATTACAATCAACTGAATCAAAAAAAAGGTCAAATGTTATAATAGAAAATAAATTAAAATAATGTTTCTTATGCACAAATACCTACATGTATGTAAATATTAACTCATCAATTGTATTTACATTTAAAAAAATCAATATCATATATTAAGTGGTCTAAAATAAAATTATATTATACTATATGCACACACACATATATATATATACTTATAAATTAATTTATCATTTATATTTATAAAAAATATATATATTTCCAAGATATATGGGTTTTTTTTCCCCATTTTAAACAGTTGTTGTATTAAAAAACAAAAAAATCACTGGAGCTAAGTTCTCTTCAATACTAAAAAAAAGTTTTAATCTGTTAAGATTCTTACTTTTTCTTCTTTTCTCTTCTTCTAAAAATTTACATCAGTTCAAGTTTTACAGCATATGATATGCCTCATGTGCAATACTGTAAAACAGGAGGTATAAGGATTTTGATTTAGATATCTTCTTTTCTTCTTTACAATATCATTTTTTTCTTAATAGCCAGACACTGGAATTCAGCAATTATGTATAGTCCTACATGATAATGAAGTGAAAGACCAGTGTCCAAATGAGCATTTCCTTCATATTGCTTTCATTGATCAAATTATCAAACATCATTCTAGTAGGGCACAAATCGGTAATCCACACAAGAACATTTATTTTCTGAAAGTAATTATTTGCATTCAGTAATGAATTATATTTATGTAGTTCTCATCAATTCAGAATCTTTCAGGACAGGGCTTCAACTAATATTTTTCCAATGTAATGACAATTTACATGTTTTTCTTTGTCAAGCAACAATTCAATTTTAGTTTTTAAAATCTTATTTGTAGCACTACACATGAAAAGAAAATTCTTAATCAAATCCAGATCAATCTTTTAATTAATTAATAAAAAGAATGTTACAAAAAAACAAACAAAAAAAAAAAACTAATCAATACTCATGCAAAAACTATACTTTTTGAAATCTCTGTAACTTTTGATAAGAAAAAAAATTAAAATCCTTTTCTTTTTTACAAAAGAAAAAAAAAAACATAAAAAAACATATGAATAATAATTAAAAATTCTTTGAGAATTCCTTTTAATTAATTACATCTTTACAAGATTAAAAAACAACAACTACTTATTTTTCTTCTCTTTATAACTTTTATATAAAGTCAAATAATCTTTTTTTCTTTGAGATAAATATATATATAATAATTCCAGTGCTATTGCTATCAGTTTGAAGCTGTCTATTTTGAAATATAAATTCTAATATATTTATATATTATTTCACAGAGGGAGGTGTTGGATTTATTAATCATGTAATGTGATTTGAGATTTACTAAATATATATACAAATAAAATAAAATTCCTACAGTATATATCTTACTAAATTTGTGAATAAAATATAAATGCTATGTGTGTGCATATATTATGTCTACAAACATTTATTTTTTACTGCCATTTTATGCTGGTCTTCTTTAAGATTTCTGTTTAGCTATCTGATACTAAATTGTAATGAAGTTTGACCATCATTATCTCCATCACAATATATAAATACGCTTTTTGAAGTATCCAACATATAAAATAAAAAAAACACTAGTAGTTTTATTTAGTTTAATGGATTTTCAGTGCTATTCTTACTAATACCGAAAGACTGATTTAAAAAACAATAGTATTAACATTAGCATTAAATTTACATATTTCAATAATTAAGTAATTGGATAGTATTTGTTCATGCACTTTTATATTTTATTTTCAGTCATCTCATTCTATGCAGAGCAGTTTACCCTTTTGGGTCAAAATTATGTGCATGCTTTTTTGTAGTCTTATTTTAGTCAGGATTCACCCAAGTATATAGTGGAATACCTTGGGCCATTCCATTGAATAGAGAAACAATTTGCAGACATGACATTGTACATTGTTAATAATAATAAAATTATTGACAAAAAAGTAAATGTCCAATGATCTAATTATTATAATATATAAATTAAGGCATTTTTTAAAGAAGATAATTCTAGCATTAATATTATTATTAATCGTTTCTTTAAAGTGATCTTTGGGTGTAAGTAAAAATAAGCTACAATTACGATGCAGAGCAGTGAAAATGATTGAAGCCAAATAAAACGGATAGCGTTTTGTTTATATATTTTATGCACTGGATACTTTATAAATTATATTTATATATTAATGTATTCTTGTGAATATTTATAATTGTTTGCTAAACATCATTATTGACAGAAATAATTCAAAATTTTCATTATTTCATGCAAAACAACAATAAACATAATTTGTTTTCATTATTTTAAATAATAGATATATAAATCAAACAAAAATTATAGATATTTCAATAAACAAAATACATTTACATGACAGAGTAAGAGAAATTCCTTATACATGTGATGCAAGGATTTTTCCTAATTTGTATTTCATCACCATCAATTTATCAATCCTTTGAAGACGAAAATAATCCATAGCTTTTCTTTTTCATTTTTTTTAATCTTTTTTTTTCACATTTAATTTTTTTTATTGCAATGTTTTAAGATTTACTTTAAGGTTTCATTTATCTGTGTCACATGATCAGTTTTTTAATTGCTTTTATTGTGTCAGTAATACCAACTTGTTTTTTCCTGTGAAATTTAATATTCATACTTCTGTTACTTCCAGCTAAATATCTCTAGGCTTTAGCATGTGTGTCTAAGTATTAAATTTATAAGTAAGCACTGATAAATTATATGTATTATAAACTTTTTTTTTCAAATACATATGTGCATTTTTTTTAATATTAAGCTATTTCAATGCAAAACATTTCATTCAAGTTTAATTCTATTAATCCATTATATTTTTATTGGCATTAATAATCTGACCAGAGTATTTAATAATTACTAAATCTTTTATTTCAGTACTATCAATTCTTTTTTTAATGGAAAAATGATTGAATGTTACTTTAGTCTTTCTTAGCATTTATCTTAAATAATCCCTTTTTTCTTTTTTCTTTTGTATGGTAGCTCTCATAACAATCACTTGAGCTCTAAAATATTTTTCAAAAAAAACCATATTATCTGTAAAGTCTAGGTAATTTAGTTTAATGTCCATTTATTTTTTCTAACCCGTAAAATACTTTTTGCAAACTGCTATAAAAAGTTTGGAGAGATCGATTTACTTATAGACTAATCTCTGCTTTTGCATTTTGGTCAGAATTTGATAACAGCTTCAGGCTATGTTTTGATGATCCAAAGTTTTATAAATTTCTGAAATGCTTGTAAAATTAAATGCATTTTCATGATCTATAAATCCAAAGCAAAATGCAATTTTATCCATTGTTTTTTCCTTCTATAATTCCTCTTAATACTTGGATGTGATTTATTCTTTTATAACTTATTTTGAAAACAGATCATTTTTTTGTTGATTTTATTCTCAATTTTTTTTTGCAGTTAAATGATAAAGATTTTAATCAAAATTATGTAGGTGCTTTTTATTATTCTTCATTGCCAAACTTTTTACAATTTTTTCATCAGCTACATCTATAATAATTTTATCATTTCCTGAAACTTTTTCATTCTTCATTATGTATGATGAAATGACATTTTTTTTCTTTATGTAAATAGTGTTTGACAATGAATTAATAAAACAGCCATTTTAAGGTGATCATGAAGAAAAAAATATAGTAATCATGTAAATGTTAAAATTAAACCACTAAACATCATATGATTACCATTTCCTATGCTTACACGAAGCAAAACTATCTATACAGTAGTGCCATCCAGTACAAGTCATAGTAATCAATGTATGCAAGAAGGTTTGTGCATAAAATCCCTATCTAGTGCCTACTCATCTAATAACTAATCTGAGGATATTGGATGAGTAGACACTAGATATGAATATTATGCCCAAACCTTCTTGCATCCATTGATTACCCTGGTTTGCACTTGGTGGCACTACTCTATGGAGAGTTTTACCTTTGCTTTAAATATCAAAATTAAATATTTTATATATGTTTGAAAATAGAACATTAATAAATTTATCATATCTGCAAAAAATGCAGCTATTAATAAAATTCTTAAAATTAATTATAGCAAAATATAGAATAGAATCATACTGTAGGTGAGGACTTAATTAAAACTAGAAATATTAACATTTCCTTAAAGATGTCAAAAACACCTCTATTAAAAAAAATCTTGATTTTAGCTGAATACATGAGATGAGTAGTGATATTAAAACACAATTTTTTCAGAAGTAGAAATAACACAGATGAAAAAATATACTAAAGACTTTGAGTATGTATAGGAAGTATACTGATTATGAAGAATCTTTTAAGGAGATATTCTGTGAATCATTACAAAACATTATTACTATCATTTGGCTTCTACAATATACTTAAAAACTATTTGGATAAAAATAAAATATTCCTGAAAACTTCATATTTTGTATTTGATACATATGCTTTAGTGGACAAAAAATTGATTTTTTTAAAATTGATAATATTTCATAAATGTTGCTTGTTCACTATGCAATTTATATGCAGATCTAATTGATTCCTAAAAACAAATGATTTTGGGTAGAAAGACAAGTTATGAGCTCAAATGTCACTTGATTTCCTGAGAAATTACCCAGTGAATTTGATGCAGACATTCTGAGAAAGTAATCATTCAATTTTTATTCACAGAATAAATTAGTTCCCAAAGCATTTAATATGAACCAAATGAGATATTGAATTTTATTAAACAATTTTACAAGAATAAAAATAAAGATCATGTAAGAATTCTTGATACAAATATAATGCAGAATTCAAAAGGGAATTTCTTGAAAAGATTCATGGAATTATTTGATATTTTTTATGACTTTTAAAGAAAAAAAATTGAAATAAGATCCTGTTAAAAATTGATGGCAAATGTCTTATGAGTTTTTTGGCAAATATTTTTAAAACCTAGATATCAAATAAGAAATTTCAAGAAAAAAATGTGATTCTTCTTGATTCACATTAAAATATTTGGTTTTATGAACTATGTCAAAAGAATATTTTGAATGTGAAATGGTAAAATTTACTGCATTTATTATTAAACATGAAGTAACTAAAACTTCCAATGAGTTATGTTATGTTTGCAATTGCATCACAAACAACCATCAACCCAGAAATCAGACCAACCTCTCATATCATAGATACACTAAGAAACATACTTTTCTATACAAATTGCTTGATAAAGTGTATGATTCTAATGTATCTATGGTCTGAGAGATTGGTCTGACTTCTGGGCTTATGGACAGTGGTGATAGGATTGCAAACATGGTGTAAATTGGAAGCTTCAATTACTTCCTGTTCAATTACATATAATCTTGGTTATTTACTTATTGTGGATCACTTGAAAATATATTCATATTCTTAAAAATATTTTTTTTATTTTGTTCAACCTGTTGAAGTAGATTTAAAGTAATAAAAACTGCCTAAAATAAAAAATGAACTGTTTGCTAAAACTTTACTCAAAATAACAGAAACCACAAGATCAATGATGTGACATCAATGAAATATTCAAATTCAGTGTATTATCATTAACAACTTCATTTTTGGTGAAATATGATTACAAAGTGAAAAGTTTTGTGATTCAAACTTATTAGTGTTTGAGATCAAAACTATTTGCTGTAAATTATTAAGATCAGCTCATCTTGTTAACTTGAAATTTTTAAACTTGATTCACCAATGCTTGAGTTTTATGAGTTATTAAGGTTAAATTTGAATTCACGAATTGCTTAATATTAAAACTTTACAGAATCTAAGTTTGTTTTTATATCAATAGAGGGCATCAGTTGTTATGTGAAGTTTAAAATAAGATATAAAAAATCATTAGAAATTAGCAACTAAATTTGTCAATGCTTTCGATCAACTCTTGATAATTTATCATCATACAGTTAAAGATTCATTGTTTATATAATAATTTAAAGCACAAAATATATTTTTCCAAACTGTTAAAATCCATACATATATATTATATATGCACACACTCACATGTTTATAGACAAATATAATTTTATTAAGTATTCTACTTAAACTTTTTTATAGAATAACTCATTGTTTCTTTTCTGATTGAATGATTCATGTTTTAATTAATTTAAATTAAAACTGAAAAGTGTAATATTGACTGTTAACCGTTGAATTAAATTCTAAAAATTAATTCACTTACTCACCACTAGATGTCAAGCTTGAATTTTATTGAAATTGAAAATTATATGAATACTTTGGTAGAGAAAGTATTAAATTTGGTGTGAATAAATCAAAAATACTACTAGTAAATTATAAAAACAAAAGGGACAATGATAAGAGATGGATATTGGGAAGTGTTTCTTTTTTGTAATTTGAAAAAATGATCTTAAGAATATTGAAATAAATGGGAAAAACTTTGAAGAATGAAAATAATTAAGAAATATATGTCATTTATGTATAATATGTGAAACTTTATCAAAAAGGAATTAATTTCACATGCTTAATAAAATAATAAATGAATAATGGATCTTATGAAGAACTCAAAGAAAAATTTATAGATATATGGATAGTAGTGAATTCTAGTTAAAGAAAAATTGATTAGTCAAGAAAAATAAAAAGTTAATTTTTAATCATTTTAATTAGATAACTTTAAAAAAGTAGGATAAGATAAGTTTAAAAGGTGATAATCATAGTTAGACTGTTCAATGTAGATATTTCATATATGTTTAACAACAATAAAAGTAATAAATATAATGTTAATTAACTATTTTTTACAGTTTTTCAATCTGCAGAACTATTTTCAATTAATTTTAACCATATTCAACTGCTATTAAATTCAATAAACATAAATAAATGTCATCAATTCAAATTAACGTTAGCAGCTTGTCTATTAATTATATTCATTTTTTATTTATTTATGAAAATTGCCTTCTTAATTTTTTTTATTATGGTTTCCCTCTTCATGAAGAATCTTAACACTTTCAATATCAAATTTAAATTTATATTTACATATTCTTTGAAATTCCAAAAAAACTGAAGCAATCTTTAAATCATTATTGTTTTTATAAATGCTTGCATAACAATTCATGTTCATGTAATCTTTTTTCAGTACTGCACCTTGATTCATCTATTTATGATAACTTACATCCACAAAAAATTTGATACACAACATTACTTTTTTGCTTGATAGATATAACACTTTTAAAATTATTCATTATCTTATTAATGTTTTTATAACACAAATGAAACATTAAACATATCCTTATATATGTCCTTAAAAAATTTCACTTGATTTGAAATATATGGAACAGATATCCACTTTTTATTATCAATCTTCAACATGGTTAAATCATTATACTTCTTTTTTAAATTGACATAAAATATTATTAATCTGTTCAATAATCAACTTCAAGCAAATCCTTGGAAAATATTGCAATATTTTTTTAATTTATCACTTTGGTAATGACATAATTTTTCAATGTGAAACAAAAAAGCCCTAAAACTTGCTATCTTAAGCATAATTGGGACTTTTGATTTACAATTTATATATCCACTTTTTTGCAATGGTTTGATTATTAATTTATAACTTTATATATTATTTCTTGCAATAAATAAATCCAAATACTTAATACTTTTGTTCTTTTATTTTTCAGTAGTCTATTTCCAGTCATTCAAATTATTTAACTCCTCTATGAGAAAATTTATAATATTGGTATGTCTGCAAACAAAAAAAGCATCTACATACATTTTGTAAATTTTAATATTTTTAAATGTACACACAACAAACATTTTACTCTCATATGTAGACAAGCAAAATTGCAAACTTGTACAACAACAGGCAAATCCATAGACCAATTTTTAGACAATTTATAATAATATCCATCTTCAAAAGAAGCAACGATGTTATCAAAAAATTTTAAAGCATCAATAATAAATTTTGTAATGTATTTACAAACCCCTTTATTTTTTAAAGCATCTTTGATAATTTTATGGAATCCATTCTACCAGTAGTACCATACATTTCTGACACATCTAATGAAGCAATATCATCACTTTCATCAATCACTATATTTTTAATTTTATTTACAAAATCAAAAAATAAAGCAATAGTATTTTCCCCAAATCCTAAAATCTCTTGTAACAGCTTACCAATATATAAAAGATTAAAGTTCATGAATTGTTATACAAGTGTGTAAAAAGTAAAAATAATGATTTAATTACTGCTTCAGTTTTCTTGGATCATGAAAGAACATGTAAATATAAATTTAAGTTTGATCTTAAAAGTGTTGAGATTCTTCATGAAAAGAGAAACCATAACAAAAGAAAAATTAAGGAAGCAATTTTCATAAATAGAAATAAAATGAATATAAATAGTAGACAAGAGACTAACATTAAAATTCGGGATTCCTGGGATTGAAGTTGATGACATTTGTTTATATTTTGTTTTTGTGAATTTAACAGCAGTTGAAAAGGATTGCATAATTAACCAAAAGTACTTCTGCAGATTGAAAGACTGTATATAATAGTTAATTAATGAAATATTTATTATTTTTATGGTTGTTACAATATTTTTTGATCAACAGACATTTTATTTGGATTACATATATATATATATGTGTGTGTGTGTGTGTGTCCATAAAACAAGATAATGAGCAAAATAAAATTTCATAATAAATAATTATGTTGATTGGCATAAAAAGATTAATGAACTGTAGAGAATAAATAAGATGAAATTGTTGAAAATATATATAAAATAGACAATAAATTATAGTTATATGAAAGCAGAAAACAAATGAAGATTGAAAATATATAAGATAATAGATGGGGAAATGACTTGTTATTTATTAAGAAAAGAGCTGGATCTTTAGAAACTAGGTAAGTGGAATATTATAAAAAGTGAAAAATATTAATTATGTAAAGACAAAGTGGAAAATGCACAACTTATAATTCTAAAATGCCTGACATTAGAGAGAGGAAGACAGTTGATATTTGATTGCTAGAAAGAAAAATAAGAACAGCTCATTAGTAAGAATGGAGATTGGGATAAAAAATATATTTCTGAGATATGCAATGTGATTTAAGATGGAAAGGTCCATGCAAGAAATAAATTAATAGAAATCATGTAAGTTATATTTAAAAAATTGGTGAATAGACAACAAAACATGATGATATTAATAATGTATTTTGTTAAAGCAAAGCAAATTCTGGGTGAATGGATGTTAAATATTATAATGAATGAAAATCATTTTGATGATAAGTGATCTATTTATGACAGACTACTCTGGAAGAACACAGAAATCATCAGATCATGTAAAAGGTTTAATGTTAAAGATAGAAATAAAAAGGAGAGACATAAAAAATGGGAAATTTAAATGATATATATATACATCCGTTGCATGGGGAAAATTGAAAGAAAAAATATTTAAAGGAAATGTTAGGAATAATAATTCAAAAGTTGGTTTTATAAATATGCAGTCAGATAGAAGTATGAATAGTGGAAAAAGTTTGGATATTTTTGTCAAAAAGAGATAAATATATTTGCAAAATAAAACAAACATAATATTTTTAGAATTGTAAATGAAAAAGTGTAAACAGATAAAATGATGAGGAAATCATTTGAATACATGAGTTCATTTTAGAAAAAAAAATGTAAGAAATAAATTAAAATAAAATTGATTAGACAAAAATGGATAGAATGATAGGAATGTTGAAAATATGAATGGTATTTATAAAATAGAGTGTTTGGATTGTAAAAAAGATAATAAAGATGTATCATATATTGGTACAACAAAGAACAAATTAGAGACAAGATTGAAACAGCATTTGAGAGATAGGAATTCTAATGTAAATATACATAGTAAGGAAGTTGGACATATAGATTTTAAGATTAAAATGTTGGAGGGGGTTAGATTATATAAAGAAAGAATGGTAAAAGAGAGTTTATATATAAAAAGATATAAACCTGTTTTAAATAGAATTGGATAAGTAATGCATAAAGGATTATTTTTGGAAATAAATATAATTTTGAAGTATATAAGAAAGAAGAAGGAAATAAGTGTTTTATTGTAACAATTGGATTTTGGATAAAAGAAAATGTAAAAAGAAAAAGATTTTGAGAAGGGAGGAAAGTAAGTGTGGTGCATATTTTATGTTTTAATTTAAATGATTTTAATGTATTTTATTTATTTTAATTTTTATGGGGTTTATATATTTTTTGTGTGTTTTTTATATTGTTTTGATATTTTTTTGGTCTTTTTGGTTTTATTATGTAAAGTTTGTTATAATGTAATATGTTTTTTTCTAGATCCTTGAAAATGACTATAAAGTAAAAATAGTTGAAACATTGATACATATATATATATATATTGTGATGATCGCACATACTGCGACAAGACATATATATATATATTTAACATTAAATAATATTAAATATTGTGTTTTTGAATACTAATAAAAGAATTTAAAACCGTGAAGAAAGAAATGTTTTAATTAATGAAAGAGAGGGAAATAGAATCGAAAAGATTCTTATCTTTTACCCTCCAAAAAAAAAAGATTTTGGTAAAATAGAAATATTTAAATGTAGAAATATTGAAATTATCTATTTAGCTTCAGATCAAATAAATGAAAGAGGAAATATGAATGAAATAAGAACTAAAATATGATTTATAAGAAAGGATAAAAGTTTGAAGAGTTTAAATCAGATTAAAATAGAAATTTAAAACATGACAAAAGATAAGGGACTAGTCCATAAAAGTACACTTTTTGATGATAAAATGGAATGCATGTGTAGAGTATGTATAAAGTATGGGTAAAGACAGCAATAATTAATGCTTGTCAACATAAAAATCATTTTATTAAAAGTTTATGTTATTAAAAGAAAAAGAAAGAAATAAGAAATAAATGTAAATATTGCTATGAGATTGTATAAAAGTAAATCTGTATAAATTGCTAAAGGCATATTAAGAAAAAGAAAGGTGTGAATGGAAAGCTAAAAAACAAAAGGATCGAGAGAATAAAAGAATGTGGAAATTTTTAATTAAAAATTATTGAAGTTCAAGAGATTCTTCTTGTCGAGACTTTGGTGGAGACACTACTCTGATAATAAGGAGATATAATCGAGAGAAAGCAGACCTAGGAATCCTTTAAAGTTTAAAAAAAAACAAGAGAGAAGAAATCAGAAACGTAGTGGAAGGACTCCAACGTAAAAACGACTCATTGTATGAACAGGAAAATGATTTCTAACATACGTGACACTTCAAGAATGGGTCGCTAAAGGACATAACAATTGCTAACCGATTCAGACTCACCATGCTCAAATGGTTCCTATCACCATGTAACAACTGTCAATGTAGCACCTGCTGGATGATCCACTTGCCATGCCCTTGATGTCCTAATACAGAGAAGTCACCACAAACCCAGTCCAACCTAAGAGCGACCGTTCCCTGCTAAAGAAGTGGAGGAATTCCATGTGGCAGTCAGCAGGATCTCAACTTACTTCAGACACTAAAGAGAACCTAGGTAAATTATATATCACATCTTTATAGACATTTGTGCACATACCTTTAATTTCAACAATTGCCAATTCCTGATATTAGTGATACAGACAATATTTAAACTTTTTTCTAATACATGAAATGATGACTATAAATGTATAATCATTTATAGGATCTTTTTTATATATATTTACTCGTAGCATTATATCCAATAATTTGTTTCTATTGTGTGTAAAATATTTCAATTGATTTTTTGTTGTTTATTTTGTTATATTAAATATTTCTTATTTGTTTAAATCTGTTTCATCTCATTCTTCACCATTACAGACAATAATATATCCATAGGGGTTTGGGGAATAATTATTACTCCATTTTGAGTACTAAAATAACATGTGAGGCTAGTGGGCAGTAGTTTTGATCCCATTTAATTTTATAAATTATCCAAGCACTGTAATTCTTTAAATATTACAGCAGTCGAGAGACAGTTGACTGGGGAGGATAACCTGGGGCAATATCCGTATAGTCACAGGTTCGGTCAAGTACGGATATAGACTCATTTATGTCTGTATGTTCTCCCTACTCGCAGTAGTGGAAGGTGGACGATTTTGAATTTTAAGAAATCCATATTATATATAAATAAAAGGGAAGTTTTGCATTCGATCGTCGCCGTTGCTTCCATTACAATATATATATATATACAACAAATAAAGTTTTTGAAAAGAAAAGAGGAAGTGTTTTAATTACAGAATTTTATGGTTATATGTAATGTATATTTTGAAAAGGAAAAAGGATTGAGTGGTGATTAGAAACAGAAGTAAATGGAAATGGAGATGATGTAAAAGCATAAAATGAAAGTACTTGAAAATATTTTCATAGAACACAGATGAATTTAGAAAACATTATAATTAAATATTTAATGTAATTTAATATAAATAATCATGTTAATGAAGTTGTCATGAATGAAATATTATTAAAAAAAAAGTTAAATAGTAAAAAACCTCAATAAAGTAATTGATAAAAATTTAAATGACACTGTTGATTATATGCCGGTAGATAAAAATAATAATAATATAATAATGATTATAATTTTATGATGGTCACAATTATGGATATATAAAAAGGTTAAGTATAAAATTTTACAGATAAATTTAATAAGAATAGATGAAAAATAAGAAATGAGTTTAAATAGCAAATAGTAAAAATGTAAAATAATAGATTGAAAGGGTGAAAAGTTTAAAAACCAGAGCCAATGAAATAAATATTTTTTAGAAAATGTAAAAGAAAAAAATCATGTAAAGAATATAAGATAATTGTTAAAAAAACAAATGAAAGAAAAGTAAATAAAAATTGAATGTGATCGTTATTTAAGAAAAAATAAATAACCAGAATAAAATTAAAATGAATATATATATATATATTATTTGAAGAAATTAATAGATTATAAAAGTTTTGAAGATGAATTGAAATGAGAAATAAAATAAATAGTCACAATGTTATCAATTTTTTTTTAAAAAAGAATATAATGATAGATAGGAAATTTGTAAAAATCTGGGAATTTAGTGGGGTCAAATGAATAGGTTGATGCAAAAGAAGTTGGATAGAGTAACAGATTCAAGATTGAATAGAGCAATTAATAGATTAAAAAAGCAAAGTAAAGAATGAGATCTTATGTCAGTTGAAATATTAGATTCATTTAAAAAAATTTTTTATCAAAATTATAAACAATCATAAGTTTCCTATTTAATAAATTGTAAGGTGTGACTTAGATTATTATATTAAAAAATACAGTTTATACTGTTAAATACCTATAGACAAGTTGTAATAATTTTTATAGTTAATAAAATATTTATTTATATTTTAATGGATAAGTTTAAAAATTTAATGGAAGAACATAAATAATCTTGGGAAAGAATCAAAATGGATTTTGTTCAGTGATATTGATAGGGATAATTTATTCATTGTTATTTGATGATTAAAATGCCTTATATGAAAATAAATAATTCCATAAAAAGGCTTATGATATAGTAGATAGGACAGACTATTGAATAATATTGAAAAGGTTAAAATAGATACGAGCTTAATAAGAGGATTAAAATTCTTCTAAAAATAATTTTTGTAAATATTAATTGAAAAGTACTATACATAAAAAGAATTAAAACCAATTATTTTTTTATGTTACACTTCAAGTATACAATAGTCAATAATATAATATAATATAATTTTATAATTTGTAATCTTTGTTGCTTCTATATATGTATTTTTAAACATATTATTGACTATTGTATAATTGAAAAGTATAGAATTAGTAGAAGATAAATGTGAAATTGAACTGAAACAGGGATTTGCATTTTTATTTTTATTTTGCTTTTTGAAGATTAAGATAGAAAGATTGAAAATAAAACTAAAAATTGTTATAGTAATAGAAATGAAAAGAATGCATAATATAACAGATTTTTTTTCTTTCGTGGATAATATTATATTTTTGCAAATTGTGTAAAAGATATGGAGTTATTGCCAGGAAAGTATGCAGAGATGGGAAAATTAAATTCAAAGAGGAAACATATAAGATAGTTAATAATGGGAAAAATAAATTTGAAGTTTGGAAAGTAAAACCTATTTGTTTTTAATAAGTTAAATGAGAAAAATATTTATTTAGATTCTCGGGAATTAGATTAGAGACAAAAAAAAATGTTGAATCAGATTGAAACAGGCAAAACTCTGCATACAGTATTGCCACTCAGTGCAAGCCAGAGTAATCAATGGATGCTAGAATGTTTGTGCATAAAATCTCATTTAGTGCCACTGGAAATACTGTATGGAGAGTTTTGCCTGTTTTAATAACAGTTATAAGCAAGCAAAAGACATGGTGATCATGTGACGTTTATTGGTTTGAATCAGATTGATTAAATATCTGCAATGTATTTTACCTAACAAATATGAGATGTATAAAAATTTAGAAAAAGATGATCATATCATTGTTAATGAAATATTTTATCTTCACAAAGAATTTAGAAATTTTTAAATTCAAATAGAAGTAGATAGATATATATTAATAAGAATTTGATATAACTATTATTTATTCAAGGAGAAAATGAAGCAGACTTTTCAATGAGAAAAATTGAAAACAAATTGAATTGTGTGAAAAGCTATAATCTATGAAGATAAATGAAATAATAAACTTAATATTTAATTGCACTGCACTGGAATAGAATGATAAACATAATAGGTTAAAATGATATTATAATTTACAAAATTAGTAGATGGATAATTTATTTCTATGCACTTGTATAAGGGAAAATATAAGAGTGATCACTGAAGTGTATTTAAAAAGTATATTTATATATGTCGTAAAAAATAAATAAAATATCAGAGAATTACACTAGATGGAATTTATTGTTACTAATTTTCTAGAAAAAGAGCTTTAGATATGAAGAGAAAAAAAGACAAAAATGATAAGAATTTGGAGTATAATTGTAGTTTATGAGAAAATAGATAGAAAAATAGTGAATATTTATTTTTGCAAAATAAGAGGGTCAAAAAAATTCAGGGAAGAGACAACACAAAAATGAATAATGTAATATAGATGGACATCTATTGATTTTTTAATGTAGTTTTTTTAATAAAATAATAAAAAACATGAAGATAGATTACTGTAATTAATAAAATTGTTTTTTATTAAAATGAAATAGAAAAAGAATTTTTGTCAGAACTAAAATAATGACTTCATAAATGCAGATTTTAAGGGAGAAAATAAAGAAATAAAAGTAGATTGTTTTTGGGGATATAAAACCTTTTCAGATAGATCAAACATTTAACTTAACTAACAGAGATTCTGTAAATGTAGTCTACATAGAGAAATTTAGAATTCCATGTACAAAAAAGCTACTTTATATTATACATTCCATGTCCAAGGAATCATCACTTTTTATTACTAAAAATGCCCTGCATGGCTTTAATAAAGTTGTTGAAATGGTCAAAGTTCATAAACTATGGCTTAACTATGTCACTTCTGGAGCTAAAACTTCTTATAAATTGTTAAGCAATAAATCAGTTGATCAATTTATTATTATTAGAAGTTGGAATAAGCAAATAAAATATATGGAAATAAAACTAAAAATCATACATGGGATATAAATAATGAAACTACATTTTAAAAATGTTATCAGGTTTTGAAAAAAACCTTGATATGAAAGGTTAGAGAAAAATTAGCAGCAAAGTATATATTGGTAAAATGAAATATTAATAGATATTTATGACAGTATAGATTTATTATTGTAAAAAAAAAGATGAATAGGTTTATAAAAAGTGGTAATGAAAAAATTAGTGCAGATGTCATAAATGAAAAATGAAAAAAAAAACAGAAGAAAAAATCCAACAAAAGTATAAATGAATAAAGAAGAAAAACAAAATATTAAGGGTATAGATAATTTAGGTGAAGATATAATTAAGACATTTTTTAAAGTATATTAAATACAGAAGCAGATATGGTAAAAAGACTGATAGATAAGGAAAGTGAAAAAGATATAAATATCCAAAGAGATTAAAAAATTATACTTATTTAAAAGTATTAACGTTTAATAAAAAAATTTAAAAAGATTAAGAAATAATTATAATTATAAACAGAGAGTCATAATTACAAAATTATAATTAGAAATTCAAAAAAGTAATCAAATCATATATTCTTCAGAAGTTCATGTAAAATTCAAGCTGTGGAAGTTGTTATGTGATCCATGGATACTCCAGAGATTTCCATTCTACCAAGGGACCAAACCATGAATGGCAATCATAATTATAAATTAGAAGATAAGTTAATATATGCTTTTAAAAACTTGAAAGTGAAGAAATCTAAAGATGTATATGAAATTGCAGCTGAAATGATTTAAAATTAGAACAACCATCCTTAACTAGTGTTACTGCATTGTTTTAACAGGATTGCAAATGAAAAAGATATTCCAAAGAGTTGGAGGAATAGTAGAATAAGGTTACTATTTAAATGGTAAGAAAATGATAGTTAAGATTTGAATTATATACTGGTAGAAATAATATTAATTGTTTACAAAGATTTTTCATATGTTCTTACCATTAAACTTAAGATATTAATGAACAAACATAAGATATTTAAAAAAATACAGAAAGTAATTTAGGGATAATAGAAAAATTCATTGACCATATGTTTGTTCAAATTATAATGATGAATTATAAATTGGATGAAAACAATTAGCTTTTTTTTTTTTTAGATATTATGAAAATGTATGACAAAATAATGAGTAAAAGATTACAGTGTCATAAATGAGATTCAAAAAAGTTTTTTTATTTAATAGTCGTTAAAAAAAAACTATACAAGCAAAATGTTCAAATATATTATTTGGAAAGTTATGTAGAAAATAGGCCTCAAGAAGGAATGTCTTTTATTATTTACATTAATGGTATTATTTTTAAGAGAATTATAAAATAAGTTATTAAGTTTAAATACTATTCCATTTCTATTATTTACTTCAAACTTAAGTAATAGATATTATATTAGTGCTTATTAAATTTTTATCCAGTGCTATCTTATTCATATTCCTAGATCTTGCAAATCTGTTATAATATAAGTAGATTTTGCTCCTGAAAAAATATTTTCCCAGTTAGAATCAGGTGTTGTTGTTTTTTTCCATTTTAAAATAAAATACAGAATATAAAATACTAAAGTCTAGGAATAATGAAAAATAAAGATTGTCAAAACTATTTTTTAAAAATAATGCAGTTATTTTGCCACTATATAAAAAAGAGACTAATATGTGACATATGTGAAACAGAAAAAAATTGGTTGTTAAATTTAGTATTAAAAATCAGAGATTGATAATTAATAAATTAAAAAATAAGTATAAAATGAAAAATTTGGAAATTAAAATTACTAAGTAATATGTACAATAAAATTGTGAAAGAGATTAATAATAAAAGCAAAAAATTAAAAAGAATGGTTTAAGAAATTGTCATTATTTTTTTATAATATAAACAATATAAATAGACCATATAAAAAATTATGGCTACACAAGTCATATAAATTATTGACAGTTTTGGGTAAGAATAGAAAAAAAATGGGAAGATATGCATTTGGTAAAAACATGCAGATTGGCAATTAGAGCTATATAGGATATGACATGGAATAACTATTATTTCATATGAGAATTACCAAAACAAAAGGAAAAATGATTGAAGATATGTGGATAGGACTGATAAAATTATGCTTATTTGGGATAATTAAAATAGTGTTGGACAATATGGTTAAAGTAAGTTTTATATTATGCAGAAGTATGATGATTAGACTATGTTTGAATGTATGCAAACAAAAATTGGGACAATATTGAATATGATTGTCCATCCTTCCACAAGTTGTTAAAAATAGCTAGGAACAAGTCCCTATCTTACATAAGAATGATATGATAGAAGGTTTCAAGCTATCAACATGGTATGAAGATTTGGGTGGTTTACACCGCTAGTTTACCTGAAGAGAGAGCAAAGATTGTCCATAAAATGCTTGTATAGGGATAGTAGGTGGTCTCAGTATCTGTGCTAGTGAATGGTTGTGATATAGATTAGTAATAAATGAATATACTAAAAAAAGAGGGAAGAATAATTAAATTTGACATGTGATTCATGTTATTTTAGGACAGAAACTAATGAATATTTGAGTATAATGTAGAAATTTTAGTAAAAATAGAAAAGATATAATAAAATTGTGGGATACATATATAGGAGAGGAAAGAATATGATAAAAAGGAGTTGAGGTTTTTTTCGAGCGGATAATAATCAAATAATTAATTGTTCAGGGGATTATAAGAAGTTCAATAATTAAATGTAATAGAGTCATTTTAGCATTATATTAAACTAAGTAAAGCTTTAAAATGGATGAGAAATAGGAATGAAATAGAAAATCAAGTTGATTCATTAAAAATGGGATAAAAATAGAAATAAATAATATTTTATGAAAATGTAATATATATATAAATTAGTTACAACAAAAATATATTATGGGTGATTGTTTGATAACAAATAGCTTAAATATATTTTTTTATATACCGAGTATAAAATATTTCATTTGCAGTTTTTTATGCAAAGTGTTACATAATTGTTTGTTATATTTAGTTTATAATTGTTTATTACATCATTATTTTACTTTTTATTGTTTCTACGTTTTTATTTTATTCATTATTTTCTAGAAAGATCAGACATTTCCATTTTAACGTGATTTATTTATTTCTAACAATGGATTAATATATAACGTACACTAAGCTAATAATATGCTAAAAGAGTTTTCACAATATTTTCATTATCTGCATATATATTTATAGAAACAGTAATAACAATTGTTATAATTAGTTTTCTGAAAACAAAATTATAACCTGCCAAAATTATTGATGGCAATGATTTATTTTAAAAAGACAGCATAAAATATATATATACTATTTTTAAAAGATTATTTGTTATTTCAGAACAAATTACATAATTATATTACTTATTTTATAAAAATAAAAATAGTTTTCTTACTCTCAAAGATTCAACTTCTTGCTTTAAAACCAAGGAATCAAACCTATCCATGTCCTTTGGAGCTACCATGGAACGAATCTCAGATAATAAAGAAAACTAAAAAATAAATAAATATTTATTAAAAATATTCGGCAAGATATTTATGTGCGTGTGCGATGATGTGTGGATAAAACATAATGCTTTATTACTTTCACTGATGTTCTGGTACATTTAACAAAAGTTAAAGTAAAAGCTTAGTAAATATTTTTGATATGATGAAATATTAAATAAAATATTTTTAAATTATAAATAGTTTGTATACTGAATGCAGAAATTTGGTTTTCGCTATATATTGAGAATTCAAGTAAACTAGAGACTTTGTTTAGTTAAATATATAAAATTAATGTTAGAATGTAGTTAGAATAAAAAATGTTCCACTAATATATAATACAGATAAAAAAGAATACATTAATCAAACCTATATATGATACAAACCTTTATAAATTGCAACAATAATTATCAAGATTTATGTGTAATGTTGTCTTCAGATATTTTGGGAAAGAACTCAGAGCACTTCTTCCACAGACTTTGATTTCCCTGAGATTTTATATTATCCTCTTATTCTACAAGAGAATATGACAAATCATTCATTGGCTGTTAAACTCATAGTTAGATTCTGTAATAACAACAGTTTGTTTCTTAAATCCTATCACCTGATCAAATGCTAATTGAATACCAAACTGAGCATAAGCTACACAGATACATAATTTAATTACATTATGTACTAAATACTGCATTTGTATATACTTTTACTACATAAATACATATTTTAATTAAATTATATTTTAAACATGTTAAATCTTTTGATATTTTATTTATCTACTCATTTGATAATTTTTAGTAAATAATTATAGTTAAAATGGTAGAATGTAAAATATATATATATATATAATGCTATGCACAATTGTAACTGGATAACATTTCATTTATATTTGTAGACCATGAAAATCTTCATTTTAATATATATATATATATTGAAATAGTATATTCTTTTGGAATATATTTCATTGCTGTATAAATTAAGTAAATGTATATAAAAAAAAAATTAATTATAAAAGTGTGACATCATTGGTATTTTAAAATATTGTATTGTTATTATTATTTATTTAAAAACATATATTCATTTTATAAATAAAAATTGATTTTTTAAAACTATAATATTAAAAAAATTTCAAATATTTGATTTAAAAATATTAATTTTAAAGAACTGACAATTAGTTTAAATAATTTTAAAATTAATTGTAGATTTATTTACTATTCTATTGGCAAGTAGCCAAGAATGATTTCTTATTAAGAAAACTGTTTTTATCATATGAAAAAAATCATCATCTGCTGAATTTACAAAGAAAAACATTGGATTTTAATCTCTCAACATGAACTTATAAATAGTTTTTAATTTCAAGAATTTGGAAATGAAGACTCAAATGGATAATTTACTTCATCATGTTTTTATTTATTATAAATATGATTATTTCATAATCATCAACTGCTACAAAATCAGGATTTTTTTCTACATTGTCATTTAGGCCTATTGTCTACTATATTTATAAATTTGCAAAAAGACGTTTAAGTTTTTTTACTGGTAAATGAGTTAAAGTGATAAAACATTTTATAAGTCTTTATTAAATATTTTGTTTAATTTATAATAAATTGGGTTTTTATATAAATAATTTTATGCTGATATTAATTATTTTAAATAGTCAATTCTTAAATATTGGATCAATCAGTAAGTGTGTAATTATCAAGGCTATATGCAAATAATATTTTCAAAATGCTTTAAACATAATGTTCAAAAATAATACAGACGTAATAAATATTAGTTTATTTTATTTTATAGATATCACATTTCAACACAGATTGTGAAATATATAATCTATGTTATTTAATGATATTTATAATTTTAAATGATTTTTTTAAATAGTAATAAATATTTATTTGAAATATAAGGTATTTGGTTAATACTGTATATATTGACAACTGAGATATTATTGATATGTTTAGCTTGATATTACTGGTTAGTTTCATTTATAAATTCCTATGGCTTCATTTTGTAATGATATCATTTTTGTAGAGAATACTTTCTTAAGCATGGATAATGTTTATGTTTTTATAAATAATGTGGCAATAATGAGCAATTAATATTTATATATTTTATATATGAAGTTTTCAGAATGGTTATTATTTTTATGCCATTACCTAGAATATTGTAGTAGAGAGTTAAGCTTATATATAACAAGTATTTTTCCCATTGCTTAATTTTATAGCCCTTGTGTATATGCTATTGTGATAGTAGGTATTGAAATAAGAATAGCTTGGTTTGTTCTGGTGATGTCTCAGATTGTTGATCATACATGTGTTTGCTGATTTTGATGTACTAATTTAGATATTGGTAACTATTACAATGACATTATTGTTATTTTATTTTTCTTAAACAAATTATTTTGTTTACTAATAAATTATTTTGTTTCTTTTATTATTGATTATTACTTGAATTATAAAATATTGATATGCTAAATTAGTACATGTTCAAATGTAACTCATGCTGGGTAAACTTGTTTTTATTTTATTATTAGTTGGAATAGTTTAATTTTGTAATCCATAACTTTCCAATTGTTTGTAATTATAACTTTGCTAGTAAATTGAACTTTTTTCTTTGGTATTTTCATATATTAATTTTCACTATTAAATTACAATTGGTTATCGAAAAAAGTCTGATTTATTATCTAGTGGTGCTTTCCAGTAAAGTTACATATGGAACTATTTATCTATTAAAATATATAACATAATTTTACATGATTGACACATACTGTGTATGTAATACTTGCTTGTATGAATGCAGTTTTTCCTACTAAAAAGTTGATGAGTTGGTTCTTGAAAATTTCATCAAGATAAATGTTACATAATTATTAGTGCCATAAAATTTTATTGTTATATATTTGATATCTGGTGTTTGTATTCAAGTTTGTTAAAATAAGTAAATTAATTCTATCTAATAAATTTAAATATAAACTGATTTGAATAAAACTGCATAACATCAGTGTTCCTGAAGGTTTGTGATGATGGTGTTTTAGTTGTATTTACATGTTAGACTACTTACAATCATCTAATATAAATATTGAATGTCTTTAGAAAAATGTAACTTTATTTGGAATATTTAAATAAAGTTAATTTTTTCTAAAGACATTCAATGCTCATATTAGATGAGGAAATAGTCCAATATATAAATACATTTCAGCTGATTTGATATTTGCTTGTGTAATTATCATTGCTCTAAATTATAATCCATATAAGACTATCAACAATAGTCAAAAATAAACTCATTTTTTTATCTGTAACATTATTGATTTGAATATTTGGGAATGTTACATTAATATAACCAGTGTTTGAAAGTTTATTGTGCCAAGAGTTATTATGTGTCTCAGCAATTGTAAACTATCAGTGATTGATAATTTTGGTAACATTAGAGGTTAAAAATGATTTATGTTTATACAGATATTATCTCCTTATTTCTATTTTTTATTATAATAATCCAGGGAAATATTTAATTCAACATATACAACTGTCTGAGAAGTTAAAAAATAATATTTGCAAAATGTCAAGAAAGATACTATTCTTTTATATTCTCACTGCTTTAAAAAATAACTTCAACTTTGGTTCCCCCTTTTACTACATCAAAAAATTCCACCAAAAAAGGTATTATAAGTCGATGAAAAAACTTGTTTAGTCTCAGAAATTGTCAATTAGTAGTAATTGATAATTTCTTGATAATATCAATGATTAAAGGTGATCTTTATTTATGTGGATATCATCTCCTCACTTTTATTCTTTATTATAATGACAATCCATGGAAATATTTAATTCAATAAATATGTAATACTGAAATACAAGTATAAGGTATATACTTAACTTAGATGTAGTTAAAGAAGATTTGAACCCAGACTTCCAAGCTTTCTACAGTCATTTACTGTATCCAATACAACTGATACATATAACCACATACATGTGAGGAAAGTAAATGATCTCCAATATATATACTTCATGCTGAAGCAGTACTCATCAGATGGTCTGGATCATCACTTTCCACACACATATATATAATCAGTGCTCAGCTTATATTAAAGATAAGAAATCTACACACTTTAATGGACAGGCTTGAATCCTCTACATTCTCCAACTCTTCAGCCATCCATATCACTGAAAATCTGATGATGAAATGCTCAAAGCTCTAGGAAATGCCAACATTATAGTCATACCCATGTTCTCCTTAAGTCAATATGACCCCTTATATGTAGGATCTAAATATGTCTATTTAAATACACAGAAGAGGAATAGGCAGAATATAGGCTGAATATGTAATAGTGAAATACAAGTATAATGTATATACTTAATCTAGACATAATTAAAGGAGATTTGAATCTAGATTTTTAAGCTGTCTACAGACATTCACTCTATCCAATATAACTGATACACATGATGACATACATGTGAAAAAAAGATAAATTATCTCCAAAATACATATTTCATGTGAACCAGCACTCATCAGTTGGTCCAGATTATCATCCCCTATATATATATATATATATGTCATATTATTATTACTATTTGCGGGATATTCCGTGTAGTGAAAAAGCTAAATGCTGACGTTTCAGTACAATATCAAGTACCTTCCTCAGAGCGTCCTCTTTCTATATATATAGGGATGCATTGAACTCCTACATTCTAATTCTGCTGTCAGGGCACCATCAGGCCAATTGAACCTGAAAATTTAAATAGGCTGGCAGGTACTTACAGTAAGATCCAGAATTTAAATAAATATGACCAAAATGCCCCAGTCACTATCTCATGGAGTAGCAAATAATATATATTTTGTTTTAAAGAAAGAAAGATAATAAAAATGAAAATAAGCCATTGCCAGATTAACAATACACAAAAACATTTATTTTACACATATATAAAATTCAGAATTATTTATTTTAGTATAATGTTTACTTTAGAATTTGATTTAATTTACATCTTAACTTTTTATTTTAGAAGTTTTCACCAATGGATTAATTTTTTATTAGAGTATTGAGTATGGATAGACTACATAGATTGCACTCGAAATAGAAAATATTCTACATCCCTTACTTAACCCTAGGCCAAAAGTTTGCAGTCAAACCATCATCAATCTATCTGATATATCGATGTATTCAATGCAACATGAATTCGACAGTACAATACTATACTGTCAGCAATGTATTTCTGAACAGCATGGTTAACTAGAAGAAATGTCCCTCATCCAGTGCAGGAATGCTACGTCTGTCTGGCGAGAAGAACAATAAGAAAAGCAAACTCCATAGAAAGGGATCGAATTTTTTTTGACAACTTACTATCCCATTCCATAGGCTAAAGGGATGATCCAGGGAGCAGGGAATACCACCTGCTTCCAATGATCAATAAAAAATGAGATTACATTGCTCAAGTGTGGTGTATAATGTGATCCTACATGTAGCAGATTTTTATTTTACATTTACTAATTACACCAATACATCCAGCCCATTAACCCAATTTAACTACAAAAGAAATAATCTGTGATTAACCCTCCCTTAAACTAACATAACTTTATGAATCTATGCAGCCATCCACACCCAACTTAAATTTAACATAATTTAAAAGTTTTAGCTTTAAAAAAATCATAATAAACACTCAAAAAGGTAAAAAAAAAAAAATTCATGAAAATGATTTAAAAATACATATAATAAAAATAATTGTTAATAAATGACTTAGTTTGGTCAGATAGGGATTTATATTTATATTTAAATACTGGTAGAAGTTTTATATTTAGAGTTCATGAGTTATTTAGAGTTCTTACAGTTTAAAAGTCCATTCTTTATAGTTGCTTGTGATTTGAATCCTGTGTTGTTTCTAATTCCTATGTCATCCTGGGGGGACCAGTGTGCTGTTATCCATTCTGTTGGTTTTCACTGGGAGATCCTTTGCTCTAGCTGGTATAGTTCTTTGAAGGATTTTATTGCAGGACCTTGGTGTCCTGGGGTTTGCAATATAGGAAAATGATATTTCATTTTTTTTTGGAAAAACTTAAGGGATTGAAAGTGCATCTTTTCAATCCATTCTCCTTCAACTCTCCTGGAACTCAAAAACTAAAAACTCAAAACTGACTTTTTATTTCAGATATTTTCGTTTTTATAATCAAACCTCTGGATTAACTGAACATGATGTCATGATGATGATTCTTTGACTATGGTCCATTTCCTGAGGGATTTTATTGGTTATTCTGTTCTTATCGTTTTTATCTCTTATCTGACCTTTAATCATAAATTTTGAGATACCCAAGGGCTAGTTTACTTAGACTAATTAAAAATAATCATTTCCATTTTTAGCCTTTTACACAATAGAAGTAATTAAATTTTGTACATTCTTAAAGATATATTTTTATCTTTAAATCTTTTAAGATTTTTCTTAAAATTTAGTTTTAAAATACTTTTTTTTTATAATAAAGTTTTCTTTTAATATTTGTCTATCTGTGCGATTTTATATATATATACGAGTTTAGATGACTTTTAATATTTGTCTATCTATATATATATATATATATATACGAGTTTAGATGACTTTTAATTTTCAATTTTTAATTCTTAAAAACAAATTTTTATTTGTGAACTTTTTTTAATTTCTAATTTTATTTATTAGAATAATGTAACAGCATGTGTGCCCATTACAATATATATATATAATTCATGCTCAGTTTATATTAAGTGTTGGAGAATGGAGAAAATTGAAGTCTGTTCATTAAAGTGTGTAGATTTGCTATCTTAATATAAGCTGAGCACTGATTATATATGTGTGTGGGAGATGATTATCTGGACCAATTGATGATGGGTGATTCAGCATGAATTACTTACACTGAAGGTCACTTATCTTTTTCATAGGTATGTGGTCATGTGTACCAGTTATACTGAATAGAGTGAATGACTGAATGAAGCTTGAAAGTCTGTAATTAGATTAAGTATTTACATTATATTTGTGTTTCAATATACCTATTCAACCTATAATCTGGCCATACCTTTTCTGGGTATTTTAATGGACATATTAAAACTCCTATATATGAGGGGTCAGATTGACTTAAGGTCAACATGGGTATGACTATAATGATGGTTTCACCAAGGGTTTTGAGCATTCCATCATCAGATTTTCAGTAATATGGATAGATGAAGAGTTGAAGATTGGAGAGTATTGGAAGACTGTCCATTAAAGTGTGTAGATTTGCTATCATAATATAAACTGAGCAGTGATTATATATATATATGTGTGTATGTATGTGTGTGTGTGTGTGTGTGTGTGGAAGATGATGATATGAACCAACTGATGAATACTGGTTTGACATGAAATACATATATTGGAGATCATTTATCTTTTATGCATGTGTGTGGTCATGTGTTTTGGTTATATTGGATAGAATGAATGACTGAAAAGAGGTTGAAAGTCTGGGTTCAAATGCCCTTCACTTTTCAAACATCACTGCACTGTCTTCTGTCAAATGTAATTTGCAAATACAAAATGTATCAATTTACATTCACTTAAAATAGCCAATTTGAAAAATTCCAAAATCATATTCAGATAATAACAAAGCCTCATTCATTATGGCCAATAATATTATTTTACAAAGAGAATTAATTGAATATAATTTTAATGATTTTGTAAAGAAGTAACCAAATATCAAATATGTAAATATTAATTAATACAGAATTAACATTTATGTAATCATTGAACAGCTGCAGAAAGGAGTCTGCTATTAACTGAAAGGAGACCCTTTGATTCCTCTTGGAGGCCTTAAAGGAACCGAGTAGGGCAAATTCCTAATGTCCACTCCATACGTTCTTGTTGTTGCAGCTGTTATTACTATGTGATTATTCATATAGTATACGAACATGAATGGGCTGCTCACCAACACACATTAGCCAGCGTGGTGAGTTTATTGGCTTTTTACCTCTGAGTTTAAGATCAAGAAACGCCATGGTCTTTCTTCTCAGTGCCTGATGAGGCAGAATGAATGTTTGTGTAAATGATAAATATTTTTCCAATACATATATACAATTATGACAGACAAAAATAAAGCATGGCCCTTATTCCCAGGAGGCTGTAAAGTCACCAACCAAGGCAGCGGTTGGTGGCTGAAGGCAGAGGGTGCTAAGAATCCCCTGATTGCGGACCCAGGCTGCCATTTGATGACGACTTTTTATTTAGGTACTTACAACTGCAGATCACTTTCAAGTGAAGGAAGATTGCAAGAATTAGAAGAAGAACTGTCTTATATTAAATGGGACATTATTGGACTTTGTGAAGTTAGAAGAAAAGGAGAAGAAACAATTGATTTAAAAAGTGGACATATACTCTATTATAAAGGCACACATATTGGAAATACTAGTGGAGTAGGATTCATTATAAATAAAAAGTGGAAGAACAATATTGTGGAGATTGATGGTATATTGGACAGAGTGGCAAGATTAGTTATACATCTTAATAGCAGATACCAAATGCAGATAATTCAGGTTTATGCCCCAACAAGTTCTCATAGTGATGAAGTAGTAGAAGATTTTTATATGGATGTACAAAAGGCTTTTGATCAGAGTAAACAACATTTTAAAATTGTTATGGGAGACTTTAATGGTAGAATTGGTAGACAAATGAAAGATGAAATTGCTGTAGGTAATTTTGGTTATGGTAATAGAAATGAGAGAGGACATAGACTTGTGGTGTTCGCAGAAAAAGAAAAACTTTATATTATGAATTCATTTTTTGAGAAAAATGTTAAAAGGAAATGGACATGGAAGCATCCAAATGAAGGTACAGCAGAATTGGATTATATTTTGACTAACAGAAAATACATATTTCAAAATTGTAATGTTCTTAATAAATTTAACACAGGAAGTGATCATCGATTAGTAAGGTGTAAGTTACTTTTTAATGTAAAACGAAAGAGACAAAAATTATTAAGAAAAACAATATTTACAGTTGATATTCCTAATCTTCAGAAACATTCTAATGAATTTAAATTAGAACTTACAAATAGGTTTCAAGTGTTAGGAGATTTTGAACATGATTCAGATTTGAATGAAATTAATATGAAAATAACTGATACACTTTTAAAAACTGCAACAAACATAGCTGGTAGAAAAAATCAGCAATTGACTAATAAAATTTCTACTGAGACTAGAGAATTTATGAAGAAAAGGAGGAATATGAAGATATACAAAAATGATGTATTAAAAAGAATTGAAATCTCGAATTTTGTAAAATGGTACGGAAAAGAGTTGAAAATGATATAAGAAAGTATAACTGTGAAATAGCAAGGAAAGCTGTAGAAGAAAATAAAAGTCTCAAAAATGTTAAACAATATTTTAGTATTGGTAGGAAATTTATATCTGCAATAAGAAAAAAAGATGGAATTATTACTAAAAAGAGAGATGACATCATGAAATTGGTAGAAGAGTTTTATCAAGAATTATATAGTAATAAAGAACAAGTACCTCCTATATCTATTACATCTTCCGAATTGCCCAGAATTTTAAATGAAGAAGTGAGACATGCAATTAAGTGTATGAAGAAAGGAAAGGCTCCAGGAAATGATGGAATTATAATTGATATATTAAAAGAAGCAGGTGAAGAAATAGAAACAATTTTAGCAAAGTTATATACCAAATGTCTAAATGATAAAGATGTACCAGAAGATTGGAAGAATGCAGTAATAATATTAATATTTAAAAAAGGTGATAAAGAAGATATTAGAAATTACAGACCTATCAGCCTTTTATCAGTTTTATATAAAATTTTTACCAAGATAATTACAACTCGTCTACAGAGAACTTTGGGTTTCCACCAACCAAGAGAACAAGCTGGATTTAAAAGTGGTTTTAGTACAATAGATCATATCCAGGTATTGAGAGAAGTCATAGAAAGGACAAACGAATATGAGTTGTCATTATGTTTTGGATTTGTAGATTATGAAAAGGCATTCGATTCTATACACATTTCTTCAGTGATTAAAGCATTGGATCATCAAGGTATAGATCCAGGATATTGTCATATTTTAAAGAATATTTACAAAAATGCAACAGCAACAATTAGATTACATAATGATACTGGAAAAATCAACATTAAGAAAGGTGTAAGACAAGGTGACTCCATATCTCCAAAACTCTTTACAGCAGTGCTGCAAGAAGTATTTTGTGGATTAAAATGGGAAACTAAAAGAGTGAAAGTAAATGGAGAGTATTTAAGTCATTTAGATTTCGCAGATGATGTAGTTGTTTTTGCAAATAATGCTTCAGAGCTGCAGGAAATGTTGCAGGAGTTAGCAGATGAAAGTAGAAAAGTAGGACTAAAGATAAATGTTAAAAAGACTAAAGTAATGTTTAATTGATTTGCTCAAAATATGAAAATAAAGATTGATTATGAAGAATTAGAAGAAGTTAACAGTTACAAATACTTTGGTCAGATTATTAATATAGATGGAAACATAATGGAGGAAATTAATCATAGAATTAAACTTGGTTGGAGTGCTTTTGGTAGAAATAACTTGATATTAAAAGGTAATATGCTTATGTGTTTGAAAAGGATGGTTTTTAACAAATGTGTTTTACCAGTTCTTACTTATGGATCTGAGACTTGGACACTTAATAGAAGAGCAATACAGAGACTTCAAACCACTCAAAGGAGTATGGAGAGATGTATGTTGGGAGTAACAAGAAGAGATCGAAAACGCAATGTATGGGTAAGACAACAAACAGGTATTACTGACCTTATTGAAAAAATTAAAAGATTGAAATGGAGTTGGGCTGGACATATTGCTAGAAGAGATGATAATAGATGGACAATTGAAATTTTAAACTGGATTCCAAGAGATTGTAAAAGACCCAGAAAGAGACCACATGTGAGATGGATGGATGAAATAAGAAAATGTGCAGGGGTGTTGTGGAGAAGAGAAGCTAAAGATCGGAGAAGATGGATTAAACTTGGAGAGACCTTCATCCTGCAGTGGATTGATAATGGTTGATGATGATGATGATGATGAATCATTGAACTGATATATTATATGTTACATGATTGTGCTGCAGAAAGTAAGCAGAGCTCAATGTTGGCTGTATATCTCTCATACCATTCTCTTAAAGGATAAAAACTATTAATCTTACAACATTTTGAAAATAACAATTATTCCATTGTAATGAATAGATATAATATTTAATAAGATCGCTATGAAATGTATAGCAAAGTAAATTTCACATTTTTATAAGTACTTTTCTCACTCAAAATTCATGATGTTACAATTATCTAGAAATATATAAAAATTTTAGAACACTCATTCCCATTATACATATATTTGAAGCCTTGCATGTTTTAGTGTAGTTGAGAGAGCATCCAACTTGGGATCAAGAGATTCCTAGATTGAGTCTGGTGCTCCAAGTACTTATTCTCAAATTTCTTATGAACTCCTAATGTTGTTAGTATATTTTTTATGTATTTGCTATCGACTAATGTTAGGTGAATTAGAGGTTTAAAAACACATATTGGAAATTTTACCAGTTTGATTTTTGTGTTTAAATTTATTCACAATTTTACAGCTCTAATGTTGAATTGTTTCCATCATTCATATGAATATTTTAAAAAATCATATGTTCAGCTATAAATAACAATGCATAAGTTACTATTAAGCATAATTTCCAAATAGTATTGTTTTTCTTTTTACTTCAAGCATTGTGGGCCTGACCAATGACAGTATGCCTTGAACATGAACTGCTGGACTTTAGATTCACGAATATTGATTTTAAACTAATGTTGTGACCAACTAGGCTATTTTTTTAAAAGCAATAATCAAAAAAAAATTTTATACATTTTTCTATGACATTCCTCTTTATTTCTTTTTTCCTATTAAGAATGGGTTAAAAACTGATGAAGAATGTTTTTCAAACATGTTGGATTATCATAATAAGTTGACATATTTTCATGCAAGAGTTTTTTTAATTTTCTTTTTATTATTTCTCCTGCTGACTATTCTTGTGCTTTTTATATTGTACATGCATGATCTGCTACTTTGAATATATTTGCTTTTTTCTCTGTAATTATTGTTTTACAACTTCCTAACCACATTTTAATGTATCAGCTAGTTTCATCATTATATGTTTTTCCACATTCATATAATATTATATAGAGGCAGTTTTTGTTTTTCAGCATAAAATCTATTGCAATAGTTTATTGATCAACAATTGCTTTTAGTTTATTTTACATTCTAGATATGCATGAACACACTACAGTATTTATTGTTTTTTATTTATCTTTATATCTCTTCATGAGAGTATATTATATTCTTTCTTTTTCCAAATCATTGGCTTCTGATAAAGTTCTTTTTATTTTATTTCATAATGATGATATAGTTTTTATTTTTGTATTTCAGTCATGATATAAATATAAAAAACTATAATTAACCTTCAAAGCCTGTTTGTTTATCTTACATAAGTGTTACTTTATATGAACTGCATTTTATTGTTACTGTACTAAATCCTGGTTCAATCTTTTATATGATGTAATATAAAATAAATTCTCTTTAGATGAAGTAAAAAATTTCTCTTCTTAGGTTATATATCCAAAGATACTGTTAATCAAATTAAAACCTCTCTCTTTCTCTCTCTCTCTCTTTGCATTCTATTTCTCTCTTCTTTGCCCCCTCCTTCTGATCTCCAAGCACTAAATAATTCTCTCAATAATAAGTGATTTTTATTTTCACCCATATTTTAATAAAAAATATCTGATCCAATATTCTATTCTTGTTTCCCATTTAACAAAAAATGAATAACAATAGCTTTTCTTGTGATATTAGAGATTCTTTTATACTTTATATATTTTTTAATCTTATATAACTTCAAATTATTTTTCTTCATATTTATTTTTTATAGCTTTTTTTTTTCTGACCAACTTATCTATCCTCTTTTCTCATTTCTCATAATTATATACTTAGAGTACACATTCTCTATACATTTTCTTATTTTTTAAATAAATGCAGAAAAATAAATTCTTTATCTATTAATATTGCAAATTGTAAAACCTATCTAGCTGCAATTGTTCATTGTATTCTTCCCATAATGCCATTGTATTTGTTAACATTATTTTTATTTGTATTTCAAAGTCTTCCAAACAATTATAATTTACTTTTGGCTTTTCTCTTTAAAAAAAATCATTTATTTATTCTCAAGTAATAATTTTGGAATTAAATTATTCCTTGGAAAACTGCATTCAATATTTCACTGAATGAAATGACACATCTTAATAGATTCAATAATTATTTGTCCAGCGCGGTATTTATCTGCGACCAATCAAAAGAAAATAAACCCTCACTCATGACTCTTTATTTATACGGTATAAATTTTACTGCAAAAAAACAAATGAATTATTTAATTTTAGAGCTTATTCGTCATAAAGTTATAAATGCATACAATTATGAAAATAGAATGGATAAATTATATACTATACTAGAATTAATAAGTGGCCAATGGAAAAAAAAAAATGTTTTTATACGGTATAAAGTTTAATTTCAAACTTATTAATATTTCTAGACAAACCTTATCTAAAAAAATCTATTTATTAATTTCCACTTTATTTAAATTACATTATGCAAAGTAAATTTTTCATTCATAAGCGTTCTCTTGGATTCAGTAACTAGTAAGAACTTAGCAAAACCATGTTGCCACAGCTAGAAATAATTTTTTAACTATTATATTTCTTATCTTAAATTGAATTTTCATGCTCTAACAATCTTCATGAGAAAAGTTTTTTTTTTTTAATAAATGTTTTGTCTTCTATTTTATTTACTATTCATATGTACAAAATTATTTTTTATTAGACAAATTCTTTATATTATTGATATTAAATCTTACTATCAAATTTAGATTGCCATATAACATTTACTGTCCTCTATTATTAATATTTTGGCAATATTAAATAACTCTGGGCAATCACCCCATGCAATTTTTTCTCTAAGCAAAAATCAGAATATCCTTTATTCAAATCAGGTAGGTGCATAATTAAACCACCGATTCTAGTTTTTATTTTATAATGCTTTCTTGTTTTATTACTAACATTTATATTTGAAATCAGAAATATAATAACATTAATGACAGCCATACCAATAGCTAAGTATGATAGAGAAATCTCAAGCTATTCCAGTAAATATATTAAAAATTATCAATAGTTGGCAAGCACCATGGTCAACAAAAATTGCCAGATTACAAGTAAATTCTGACTTTAAGAACAATTGTCTATACTGAAATTTTTCTACTTTGATTAAATGATGAGATAAACTGATTAGAAAATTTTATTACGCTAATAAATGTAATTGATTAAAAAAGAGAATAACTAATAGAGATGAATGAGCCATATACTTTTGAATATCCAGATAAAATTAAATAGATGATGTCTTTAAACAAATATTCATATAATTGATGTGAACTTGACAGAATCTTATAATATGTTTATAAGTTTTCAGTTTTCTTTAATTATATGTTATAAATACAATTAAAATTTATTTTTTAAATAATAATTCCAGAATTACGATTAAAATTATTTAAAATAAAGTTGTTTTCTTACCTTGGCATAAGTATTTAGAAGTTCAAACAAGGCTAAAACTAAGGCATCTACTGTGATATATCCTTCACGATATTCGTTAAGGTAATAATTCATTGTTTCAATTTCGCTTTCATTGAGCAAAAGCCGTGCTTGCTCATCAATCATCCGTAAAGACTGGCTCGATGTAGATGTAAGCATTAACTGAGATCCTGCTCCTCGAGAAAAAGCAGACTACAAAATGAAATATAACATAGTTTTAAATATGAATATGACAAAAAGTGATAAATTTTAATAAAAATATTTTACCAATGAATAATGCAATTACTAAAAACTAATAAATTTCTAATAGATTTCTGACTACTTTTTAAATAATATTAGTTATTAATATGATACAAAATAACAAAACATGATTAAATTTAAATTTTATAAGGAGCAAATATAGAATCTTTAATAATAACTTTAATTTATATATATATTAATGACTTATTTACTAACTATTTTTCACATAAAACTAAAGCTAAACTTGCATAATAAAAATAACTATTTGTAAATAAAATTTTCAGACTTCTGTATTAACAGTTATGAAAATAACATAGAAGTCTTTTCACTTGCAGAATCCATTATTTTATCAAAAGTTTATGGTTGGCATCAATTTGTATCCATCAGATATTTTTTTTGGTGTCAGTTTTACTTTAAAGATGAGAACACTAAAAAGGATAAAGACCTTCTTCCCAAATCCCTTCAACTGAAACATGAGAAAGTGACATAGCATCAAAGATAATTTTATTATTATAAAAAAGGAGGATTATATTAATAATTTTATTACACTAGAGATTATCCGTTTAATGAATAATATTTATGCAGTGTAATTTTTACTGCCCCACTCTCACACAATGTAGGAACTTTTTTATATCCTCTTTTAACCTTGTGGAGGGTGTAATTATAAATATATGACCAAAACATATGAAAACTATGTATGATCTCCAAGATGCACATTTCATGCTGAATCAGCACTCATAATTTGGCCCAGATCACATTCTCTTACACCTATCTTTATAACTGTTCAGTATATATATAGAAAGGAAATTATTACTTTTTAATTAATAAGTGTCAGACTTACTGTCACACAACTTTGACACAAACTACTTGCTGGAAGTATATTAATAACTTTTATTAGTCATTCATTAAACTAGAGATTATCTATTTAACAAATAATATAAAATAAAATAGAAAAAAATACATAAATCTACCATCTGAATAAAAAAGAAAACTTAAATAAACAACCTGTTTTATTTTATCAGAATCGAATAACTAAATACCTTGTAATAATAAAATGAGAAGCACCATAATATACTGGAGATGCATCTGCTTAACATGCTTGTGACAATTTAACTAATGAGTAAATTTGAAACTTTCTGTACAGGTTTGAAATGTTTTTATATAGTTAATCCACAGTCAAATCACTTATTTTTAATTAAAGTTTAAAACAAGAACGGAGAACTGCTCGAAATTTATCATCTGATAATTGATAAAACTGTAAGTATAGACTTTCCCTTTATTATTTTTTTTGTATATATCAGATGGAAGAAAGCTTTGAATTAAACTACTTAAATAATATTTTATATATTTACTAATATTTAAATGAAATCTGAAACTCTGCAAACAAGCATACATGTTCTAGCATCAACTCAAAAAGAGAAAATTGTTCCCTTCTTAAAAAAAAATATATGCCCTTCAATGATTAGATAATTTATCATGTAATTTAGTTTTTAATATTTTTATTATTAATGTAAATAATGAGAACAATTTTTATAAATACACATGTAATCATTAAGTTTAAATATATTTATACTAATTTTAATTGATCAGGTTAGACAAGATTTACTGGAATCTTTACTAGAACAATATTTTTGACATCATATTGCATTGAAATTAAAATGCATGCCAATTTAACATTTTTATCAATAATCCCAAACTTTAAGGAGGTGAATAGTAAGAAGAAGGTAAATAGAAAGTTAGCATACATTTTATAAGTTTATGTGAATAAATGTTGGATCTATTTTATATAAAATGAACTGAGTTGTTAAAGCATTGTTCATCAAAATTTCTGAATGAATTAATGTGTCAAGAATGATGATTATCTTTATAAAAGTTGAAAGCATAAAATCCATTAGGATCAAGTATTTGGAAATCAAAAAATTATACTCAAAAAATAAATCACTGCAGATTTGACATATACTCAAACACTCCAGTATCTAACAAAACAATTCAGCATGCTGTAAGTTGAATGCAGCCGTATTTGAAGCATAAAAACTAAATAATAACTTCATTAAATAGTGACTTAATTGAAAGCATTTTCTCATAATTTTTCTGGAAGTATACAATTGAAGTAATCTTTGCTTATATTATTTCCAACCATTTCAAATCTTCATATTTTGTATTACTAAAACAACTTTTGGCAGTATAGTTTTCTTTCAACTGTGAAAAACGTATTATAATTTACAGAAATATTATAATATCTGGTAAAATGAAAATACATGCAGAAAAGGTAGTTTTTTTTTAATAATATTTAGCTTTTATGTATGTATTTTTATTTTACCAGATATCACATTGTTTCAGAAAAAAGAAAATTAGTAACAAGTGACTTATAAAATATTATAATATTCTTTTAGACCAACCATCAATGCATATATATGATATTAAACCATTTTCATGGCCTTACTAATCAACTATAGTATACAATATTGAGTCTCAGTGAGTTATTCTTGAACAAGTCAATATTAATATTCTTAAACTGAGATCTCTCAAAGAACTTAAGACAGTTATCCAAAAAAAGAAGTTTAATATTTTTTCATATATAATTCAAACACTAAATAATTCCATAACAAATAGTATATAAATGAAAACATTAAAATACTATTATTAGCTCCATGTGAAAATAAAGTGCATAAATATCCTGATTCACAGTATTATGACTCTCAACACTTCAAAAAATTCAATGAAAAAATTAAAGATTTTTTAAACAATATAAGGTTCAATAATGATAAAGCTGATTGAGGAAAAAAGTAACAATTAATTCATTTAAACTGTAATTTTTATAATTGATCCCACAATAAATAATAAGCCATTAAAATATCATTAACAATAATTAAACAAAAAGATATACAGGTTAGAGTAAAATTATCAAAAAAATAACTTCTTAAAAAACTGATATTTTAATTAAATTGCTAAAGATTTTATGAGAAATCTGAAAAAAGTAAAAAAATTTTATTTATTTACCAAAATCATGTTATCTATTGTAACGAGCATAGACGTTCGTTACATTGTTGTTTTTTTTTAAATTTATTAAACATGAAAGTAAATTAAAAAGTTCGCATTTAAAAATTTTCTTTAAGAATTAAAAATTGAAATTAAATATCATCTTAAACTCTTATATATTAAATCGCACAGATAATGAAAAATTATTAAAATAAAACTTTATTAAAGAAAAAGTATTTTAAAACTAAATTTTAAAAAGATTTGGAGATGAAATTATATCTTTAAATTTATCTTTAAATATATTTTTGATTTGGAAAACAGGTTAATTAATCAGAAATGGAAATGATTGTTAATTAGTTAAATGTAAACCAGCCTTCGGCATTTAAATGTAAAAACACCGGTCAGATAGGAAAACAATAGAAACTGTTAGCAAATAAGAAGAAATCCCTATGGAATCGGACCGCAGCGAAAGGACCATCGCATCGGTGACGTAATGTAAATTCAATCCTTCACATTAATATAAAAGGAAAATTTGGAAATTATTAATCAGTGACTGGAAATTGATTATTACGATGTGACTATATGTAGTAGTACGGAGTTGGAGGAATTGACAGACGCACGGTCAATTCTTTCAGCTGTTAAAGAAAGGAGAAATGAACTATCGTTTCCTACATTGAGGACCAACTAAATTAAAAAACCTCCGAATGAATAAATAAAACATCGGCTAAATGTATACCAATATCTTCAGGACGGCGTGGGAATTCCCGTTCAAACTTACAAACGACAGATAAAGATGAACTGTTTAAAACCGTAAGAACTTTACAATTAATGAACATTAAGTTAAAAACTTTTCGTATTTAAAATAATTGCATTAGTTTCCTATCTGACTAAAGTAGTTAAAATGTTATTTGATGTATTTTTTATTTATTTGTAAAATCATTTCCATTTATTTAATTTTGTTCTTTAAGTTTATTTATGATTTCTGTTTTCCGATAAATTAAAATATATCAATGTTAAACTTAAGTCGGGCGTGAATGGCTGTATAGATTTGTAAAGTTATATTAGGGGAGGGTAATCTTAGGTTATTTGTTTCGTGGTTAAATTGGGTCAATGGATTGGATATATTGGTGTGATTAGTAGATGTAATATTGATTCGCTACGGGCAGAATCGCTTCATACGCCGCACACTTCCGTTTGCCTATGGAAGGAATTATAAGTCGGATACCGCAGTTCCTTTCTATGGAGTTTTTGTTTTATTGCTCTTCTTTGCAGATAGATGTAATATTCCTATCTCATGGGAAGCAATTTCTTCTCTTAACTTTTTGTGCTGCCGTATTTTATTACATTGAATACATCGATATATCAGATGAATTGATGCCAGTTTGACTACGAATTTTAACCTAAGGTTAAATAGGGATAGAATGTTTATTTTCAAAAGCAAATCTATATGGTCTATTCATACTTGACCCTAAATAAAAATGCATTAAATTTAAGTTGTTTATAGACGCTTGCATGGATTGGTTATCGGTTAAGTATGTTTTGGGTTTTCATATTTGATCAAAATATATAGACATTCGATAAATAATGATACCTTACGGTGAGTATCTAAAAAGTATTTATTCGGATGTCTTTTAAGTTATTGGTGACAATGCAAGTATCTTATGGTGAATACTATGGGGTTAAGTATAAATTTCCCTCCGCAATTGTCAGTAATCAATAATTTTGCACATTTCGATCATAAACTTACGTGGCTGTGCGCACCTATACACATAAAAGCATAATATATATTAACAAAAAAAACATCAAATGCAACCTTTTGACTTTCTTTTTAACAAAATACAGTTTAAAATTATTTATACTTTCTCGTGTTTAATATATGTGCTATTTCTTTCTGGCAGTGCTTTTATAAGATTTAAAGTATACGACTATATGTAAACAGATAAAAATATTTCATTTTGATAAAATTTGCTCAGGGTATATGTGGTTTATTAAAGATCGGCCCCAGATTGGGAAAGCCAGTTGTAACGATCCGGAGAAAGTGACTTAACGTAAACTGCACCACAAGGCGCCATCTAGGCATTTGAACCTAGAAAAATTTATAAAGTAGGCAGATACGTAAGTCAAAAAAAAAAATTTTTTTTTTTTTTTTTAAATTTTGATTCCGGTCGTTAGCCCATGTCACTAGCTCAGTGGAATAGCAGAGATTTAATAAGATAATCTAAGAGTATATATAAAAAAAGGAATAAAATAAGCCACTGCCAGTAATTAACATACAAACATTTATTTATGCACATATATATAAGATTTAAAATTATTTTAGTATTAGTTTTACATTTTAACATTTAACATTATTTTTAACTTTACCTTAGATTTTAATTTACATTTTAATTTCTATTATATTATAAGTTTACATTTTAATTAAGTTCGCACAGATGGGATTATAAAAGCTTGTTTTAATATGTTGCTATAGATCGGTTACATAGATTACACGGTTAAAAACATTTCAAAGTAAACATAAACGATCAAAATATAAAATCATTGATTACTGACAATTGCGGAGGGAAATTTATACGTAACCCAATAGTATTCACCATAAGATACTTGCATTGTCACCAATAACTTAAAAGACATCCGAATAAATACATTTTAGATACTCACCGTAAGGTATCATTATTTATCGAATGTCTATATATTTTGATCAAATATGGAAACGCAAAACATAGTTAACCAATAAACAATCCATGCAAGCGTCTATAAACAACTTAAATTTAATGCATTTTTATTTAGGGTCGAGTATGAATAGACCACATAAATTTGCTTTTGAAAATAAACATTCTATCCCTATTTAACCTTAGGTTAAAATTCGTAGTCAAACTGGCATCAATTCATCTGATATATCGATGTATTCAATGTAATAAAATACGGCAGCACAAAAAGTTAAGAGAAGAAATTGCTTCCCATGAGATAGGAATATTACATCTATCTGCAAAGAAGAGCAATAAAACAAAAAACTCCATAGAAAGGAACTGCGGTATCCGACTTATAATTCCTTCCATAGGCAAACGGAAGTGTGCGGCGTAGGAAGCGATTCTGCCCGTAGCGAATCAATATTACATCTACTAATCACACCAATATATCCAATCCATTGACCCAATTTAACCACGAAACAAATAACCTAAGATTACCCTCCCCTAATATAACTTTACAAATCTATACAGCCATTCACGCCCGACTTAAGTTTAACATTGATATATTTTAATTTATCGGAAAACAGAAATCATAAATAAACTTAAAGAACAAAATTAAATAAATGGAAATGATTTTACAAATAAATAAAAAATACATCAAATAACATTTTAACTACTTTAGTCAGATAGGAAACTAATGCAATTATTTTAAATATGAAAAGTTTTTAACTTAATGTTCATTAATTGTAAAGTTCTTACGGTTTTAAACAGTTCATCTTTATCTGTCGTTTGTAAGTTTGAACGGGAATTCCCACGCCGTCCTGAAGATATTGGTATACATTTAGCCGATGTTTTATTTATTCATTCGGAGGTTTTTTAATTTAGTTGGTCCTCAATGTAGGAAACGATAGTTCATTTCTCCTTTCTTTAACAGCTGAAAGAATTGACCGTGCGTCTGTCAATTCCTCCAACTCCATACTACTACATATAGTCACATCGTAATAATCAATTTCCAGTCACTGATTAATAATTTCCAAATTTTCCTTTTATATTAATGTGAAGGATTGAATTTACATTACGTCACCGATGCGATGGTCCTTTCGCTGCGGTCCGATTCCATAGGGATTTCTTCTTATTTGCTAACAGTTTCTATTGTTTTCCTATCTGACCGGTGTTTTTACATTTAAATGCCGAAGGCTGGTTTACATTTAACTAATTAACAATCATTTCCATTTCTGATTAATTAACCTGTTTTCCAAATCAAAAATATATTTAAAGATAAATTTAAAGATATAATTTCATCTCCAAATCTTTTTAAAATTTAGTTTTAAAATACTTTTTCTTTAATAAAGTTTTATTTTAATAATTTTTCATTATCTGTGCGATTTAATATATAAGAGTTTAAGATGATATTTAATTTCAATTTTTAATTCTTAAAGAAAATTTTTAAATGCGAACTTTTTAATTTACTTTCATGTTTAATAAATTTAAAAAAAAAACCAATGTAATGAACGTCTATGCTCGTTACACTATATTTGTTTTATTAAAACATGTAGAATCAAAACTTTAATATACAGTACTTTATCTCCGAAAATATAATTAAAAAAATAAATATGTACAAAATTATTTAGAGAAAAGCTTTAATTTAACTTTCAATTTGCATGGTATGCCTAGCATATTTTTAACTTGAATATAGTTATGATTTTGAATAAACAATCTGAAAAATAAGTTTATGCTAAGAAATGTTTAATATATTGTAAATACTGATAACATGACATGATTTCTCAGATGCTTCTTTATATGCTTTCAAACACAATTATTTTCAGTCTATAGTCATCCTCATGGCACAGATTTGTAAGAGGGACTTAGGATATTTATTAGAAAATAAACAAGCCAGGGCATTTACATAAAATTTTAATTGTAAATAAGTGCAGTTATGTAAGACATTTTATTGAAAGGGGGATGAAGGATTCTTTCTTGTTCATTGCATGTCTGTACTTGGCAATATGCCAGGCTTTCCTCACTAAATATTTGGCATCATTACCTTCAGAACAAATAATGCTAGCAGATGCAGGTTCAAAATTGTGACCAACTTTTATTTCATGCTTGAAGAAAATGTATTTGGTTTCAGTGCACTCTTTGTCATGATTATATGAATATCTGAATTGTGCAACTCAGGTGGATAAATTGGTGCATGATAATCCATATTAAACTGCATGACAGTTTGCATTGTGGTATCTAATCTTGGATACTACTTGGGATATCATCTCACCAGGCATCTTTTTGCACTGTTAATCACCTGATTCTATACTGAAGGAGGGGGAGGTGTGAAGGCAAATTTGGTATGTAACTTCACACATTTTATTTATCATATATATATTGAACCTGATTGAAATCCGATTCAATTGTGTTATCGAAAAAAAGAAATTTACTAAGCTTTTAAGTTTCATTAAACGTAAGGTTTAAATTTCAGTATTATTTAAACAGAATGCGTGTATCCAAGTATACACGCGTTTATATGTAAAACGGATTTTTTAAAAATATTTATCGATTTATTTTAAAATAGTTTTCATATACCGCCTGTTTTTAAATCCATTTGATTTAAAAACAAGCTGGCTAGCTAATTGCATTCCTGTTGCTTTTATTTTAATTATTGTAAACAATTTTGATAGCGGAGATTTGATTTTTATGTTGTTGTTTTCATTTCAATAAACCCTGGGTAGAATTCCTAGATAGATTGAGCGGGAGATTAATATTTGCCCTGCCTAAGGCAAAGAAATTGAACAACAAGGAAAGTGTTTCGCGGGAAATGGAGCATCGTATAAATAGCCCCGAAAATTTGGAGTGTCAGTTAATCCATTTTTGAGAGATAGACAAGTGGTTTTCTCACGTGAAAGTTATAGCAGCGCGGACATTTAAATTTCTTAATTAAAGGACATCAGCTGTTATTAGAGACTTTCGCTGGCAAAAATGACAAATTCTATACTTGTTATCACCACCCGAATGGCTTGCTAACTCCACAAAAGACGGATCCCTGACTTCCAAGTTTGCTCCAGTAATGCTTTGAACACCTAAAAGAAGCCGGAACCTCTCTACATCTACTTTGCTGCCTAAAGAACCTGAAAATGAACTTAATTAAAAGTGCGCACTCTCCGTGAACATTGCTTTTACCGAAAGGTAATTATTTTCGTTTTTTATTCTTCCCAGGGTAAATTAGTTCTCATTAAATCTCCGCTCAATCTAACCACAAATATGTATTCTTAAATCAATAGAGCCTCATATTTAATATTTGCTGTGTTTTTCAATATTTTATAGTGTGTCTTAGAATCTTAGTTTTAAGATTCTAATTTGCTTTCCGTTTTGTTTATTGGAGAGTGACGAGTGAGTTTTCTATTTTATGTAAGATTTTTATAAATGCTTTGGCAGTCGTGCTTTTAAAATGCTTACCTGTAATTATTTAGTATTTAATAATTAATTAATTTTATACTCTATGTTTGCCCTCTTGCTAAACCTCCAAAAATCTTTTGGCTGACGGCTTTATTGTCTGATTTTCGCAGGTGGAGATTTCGTTCTAAGATCTCTAAACGTGGAAATTAGAATTGTGTTTTTCTTTGTAATTTTATAAGTCGTCAGCAGGAAGATAAAATTTGTCCTTTCTTAAATTACAGGTGAGCGATACTTCCGTTCTGCTAAAGTGTTTACAACTTTTAATATTCTCGTACTCATGTGCACTCTCCGATAGATTTATTTTTGTATTTATTACGTATGCTTTAAATTTATCAGAGCGTGTACTCAGAATTTGTTTGTAATTCATTTTCTTTTCTTTAATTGCTGGGGCAGACCAACTGTTTTTCTAATCATTTACTTGTCTCTTATTGAGACCATTAATTATTAATTTTAAAGTAATTTTCGCCAATCGTTTGGCTGGGATTCACCAGTTTAATTGTTTCTTCATTTCAATGATATTTTTCGATTGTTCTTGGGGTGGATCAATCGCCGTTATTTTAAACGTAGTAATTGGTGCAGTTCATACCGATATAAGGACATCCGAGATCTGACCATGCTTAGATCTCGGAAAGCTCATCGGCACTGGGTTCTTTGATCTATTTCAGGGGCATATGGTTTAAATATCTGAAGGTGAAAACCAATGTTTAGGTGAATCCTCTGCTGAATGAAATTTGCTTCCTCCCTTTTAAATTTGTTTATTAGAAGATCAGTCAGTCTGTCATAGCTTTGCCTTTAGTATGTCTGGTACACGCCTGAGTTAACCCCCATCTCTTGTGTCATAAACTTATATTTAATAATTTATTTTCTCATAATAAAATTTATGAAATATGTTTAAACTTAATTTGGCTGAGGTTTGTCTTTGTGCTTTTGTCTCAATTGTCTAAACACTTTAAGATCTATTGTTTCTCCCTGGGTCTAGTCGGCGCAAACCATCATCATCATCTATTCTGATCACAGTAAACAAATTTTCCAGACCCGTAGTGGTCTGGTGGCGCCTCCTGTATCAGAATAGATTGAGTATCCGGTATATATATATATATATATATATATATATATCAACTGGTATATATATATATATATATATATATATATATCAACTGGTATATATGGAAGTGATATCAAGGGTTTGTCATTGACTTGGATAAGTGGATGTCTGATTTTAACCTAAAAGTTTTTGATAGTCTGGATGAGAGCTAAATCTTTGTATTCTATATTATGCAAATATATGATATATTTTTCAATATTATCTTTTTTATCTGTTTCAAATTTATATAGTGTATAGTTTCTGTACAAAAATGTCTTGAGTTCAGCAAATTTATGGGTATTTGGTGTTACAGATTCAGAGCATAAAATTTCTCATACATGGATTGGTTTCATTAATATTTTGTAGTTTAACTTAGTAGTATTGTGCTGAATGTGTAAATCTAAGGATTTTTATGTCTTTTAGATTGTTTTCTTTTTCTATTGTCCAGTTTAATGAAGATACATTGTAAGCTTGATCTGTATTTTATTAATTTGTGCCTCTGGAGTACAAATAAGGACATCATCCATGTACCATACATATAACAAGAATGGAATTTTCTTAAAAATATTTATTACATTCAAATATCAGCTTTTCAAGCTAATTGAGCGCGCGCCTTTTGAGAGTGTTAAATAAATGAATACTCTCCTCTTCAATCCAAGATATGGTATTTATGCAGGAATAAAAAGGATCCTCTTATTCCTACAACTCAAATTCTTTTATATGAGCAAATCTGAAGAACTGTTGAGGAGAGCATGAGCAGAATTCTCACTTTAAATTACTATTTACGATGTTTTTTGACTGAATGACGTCGGTGAAATTGCTTAGAATTTACTAAACATCATTCTTATTGAAACTTAATTATGAGTAAATAAGCAATTATTTTATCTAGTGCCATGTTTACAATTATATTACATTCAAATACCAGCCTTTCAAGCTAATTGAGCACGCGCCTTTTGAGAGTGTTAAATAAATGAATGTAATATAATTGTAAACACGGCACTAGATAAAATAATTGCTTATTTACTCATAATTAAGTTTCAGTAAGAATGAAGTTTAGTAAATTCTAAGCAATTTCACCGACATCATTCAGTCAAAAAACATCGTAAATAGTAATTTAAAGTGAGAATTCTACTCACGCTCTCCTCAACAGTTCTTCAGATTTGCTCATATAAAAGAATTTGAGTTGTAGGAATAAGAGGATTCTTTTTATTCCTGCATAAATACCATATCTTGGATTGAAGAGGAGAGTATTCATTTATTTAACACTCTCAAAAGGCGCGTGCTCAATTAGCTTGAAAGGCTGATATTTGAATATAATATAATTGTAAACATGGTGCTAGATAAAATAATTGCTTAAAAATATTTAGTAAAATATCTTCTTTGAATTTATTGTTTGAAGCTTGATATTATGCTGCTGATAAGAAGGCCTATAGATGATGCATCTTCCATTTTGTAATATACATTGTTATATAAAGCATTATTATTTTCATGAATCCAATTTAGACAGTTTACAATGAATTTCATTTTTTGTGCACTGTACTCAGCCTTATCTAGTGCCTCTAACAATATGAAACAATAATTTATATTGGATGGAAAGATATAGCTCAGAAATGTCCAGTGATTTCAGATAATCATACTTATCAAGTTATATGTTTTTAATTTTATTGACACATTCAAAATATGACTTGATAGTGAATATGTTACAACAAAATTGATCATCAAGCCATTGGCTAATCATTTTCAAAACCTTGTAATAGTATGCTCCTCCGAAATCACACATTTAAGATGGCAAGTGCTGTATTTTATGTAGTGTTATATTAGCAAAAAGTCTGGCAGGAGTTTCTGTAAATGGATAGATAATGTAATATTCATGCTTTATGAATGCTTATTTAAAAACTTTCAGAGAATAGTGGATATAAATTATACTTTGAAAAGGTAACTATTTTTTACTTACTCCATAATATATAAATAATGGACTAAATCACTCTGACATTAAGTTATGAATAAATATCATACTGTTGACAAAGAATCAAGAATAAAATTGATTTATTTATTATTTAACTGTTGAGGTTATATTCTTGCCATCATTGATGGAAAATTTAGAGTAAACTCAATACATCAGGCATAAAAACATGAAATTAATAATTACTAGTTTTAATAATCAATTGTGTAAGGATACAGACTGAATCTCACTTTAATAATCTTATTTTAATAATCAGAAGTTAATAAATGCAAAGATTACACATTCACCTATGGTACTCCCAAATAATAATGAAGATTACTATGAAAACTATCATGCTCTATATACTCATCAAATACTGAAATAGTTCATAAATATTTTTTATTTTTTTTATCATTACATAAATATTATGTCATAACCAGGCACTAATAATTTTAGATTTGTAGCAGTTCAATTAACTAAATTAAAGGCTGATTTACAGACCAGTTATTGTGCAATTAACATGGAAGCTTCTGCATATGAACATCAGCTTTCCAACTATATATTTCAAGCAATTTATTTCAATATTTATACAAGCAAAGATTGATAATCCTATAAAATAATACTTGCAAAAAATTTTTACATCCACAAATTTTTTTTACAAAAGACATATTAACATTTTAAAACTTTCTGATATTTATAGTATATTTTAAAAAAATTAAATGTAAAAAAAGATTTTTTAAAAAATAATGCTTTAATGTAAATAGTTGTCTAAAAAGTTATAAAATAAAGTAATTCTCTCTTGGTTACTTGCCATTCTTGGAAAATATCAGAGGTCTTAAGGATCTATATTTTTTATAAAACAACTAGAAATTACAGGAATATTATTTCATAAAAGCATTTGAGATCTTTTTTTTTTTCATTTTTATGATTTATTTGAATCTCAAATACATTTAAGAAATAATAACATTCCTGCAATTTCCAATTGTTTTATAATAAGTCTAGATTCTTAAAATCTTTGATATTTTCTAAGAATGGCAAATTAATTGAGAGAGGATTACTTTGTAATTTTGTACTTTTTAGTCAGCCATTTACATAAGAGCATTATTTAAAAAAATCTTTTTTACATCTTATAGTTATATTTATTATTTTAAAAAATAGTTAAAACCACAAAAAAATTGACAAAAATTATAATTTAAATATATATTGTATGTGGAAATTTTTCATCCCTTTCTCTGAATAATTTTAATTTAATCCTGAAAGTATTTAGTTCTTTCATAAAATTCTTATTAAATTAATTAATATATATATATTATAACAATCCAAAAGAAGTGGATATATATATCTTCATTAAATTCTTATTAAATATATATATATATATATATTATAACAATCCAAAAGAAGTGGAGATTGAATCTAACTGCAATCTGCACTACAAGAGCACCATCTAGGAATTTGAGCCTTGAAAAATTTATAAAGTAGGCAGATTCCACTTTATTTAAATATTTAGACTGTTAGCTCATTGCCACTAGCTCAGTGGAACAGCAGAGATTTATATTTTATAATAAATTCTTATCTAAGAATATATAAAAAAAGAATAAAATAAGCCACTGCTAGTAATTATACACACAAACATTTATTTATGCACATATATATAATTTAGCATTATTATCTTAGTATGTTTACTTTAGCATTTAACTACATTTTAAACTTTTATTTTAGATTTTAATTTACATTTTTTTAAGTTCGCACAGATGGATTTATAACAGTTTGTTTTATAATGTTGAGTATAGATCAGTTACATAGATTTCACAGTCAAAAACATTTCAAAATAAACATAAATGATCAAAATATAAAATCATTGGTGGAATTGCAGAGGGAAATTTATAAGAAACACAATAGCATTCATCATAAGATGCCACATTGACACCAATAACTTAAAATACATCTGAATAAATACATTTTAAATACTCACCATAAGGCATCATTATTTACCGAATGTCTATATATTTTGATCAAATATGAAAACCAAAAACATAATCGACCGATAACGAATCCATGCAAGCATCTATACCCAGCTTAAATTTAATGCATTTTTACTTAGAGCATCGAGTATGAATAGACTACATAGATTTTCATTTGAAAAGAAAATATTCTATCCCTTATTTAACCTTAGGCCAAAAGCTCGTAGCTAAACCAACGTCAATCCATCTGATATATCGATGTATTCAATGTAATACGAATACGACAGCACAAATAGGTTAAGAGAAAAAATTGACTCTCGCCAGATAGGAATACTACATCTATCTGATGATAAGAGCAATAAAAAAAACTCCATAGGAAGGAAAAGCATTCTATGTCTTATAATCCCTTCCATAGGCAAAAAGGTTGTGTGCGGCATAAACAGCAATTCTGCACGTAGCGAATCTCATATTACATCTACTAATTACACCAATATATCCAATCCATTGACCCAATTCAACTACGAAACGAATAACCTAAGATTACCCTCCCCTAATATAGCTTCACAAATCTAACTAGCCATTCATGCCCGACTTAAATTTAATATTTATATAAACCTAATTTAACAGAAATCATAATAAAAACTTAAAAGAACAAAAAAAAAAATAAGTGGAAATGATTTTAAAAGGAAATACATCAAATAAAAAGAATTAATAAAGAATTTAGTTTGATCAGATAGGATTCTATTTTTTAAAATTAAATACTGGGAAAGTTTATATTTTAAAGTTCTTAGTGTTTTCAAATTAATATTCATTTAAATTCATAACGTGCTTACGTTTTAGAAATGTTCATTAGTTATCCGTTTCTTGCCATTTGGAATCCAGCGTTAAAATCCCTCGATGATCCTGTGGTCCTCAATGTAGAAAAAGCGATATTTCATTTTTTTTATATAACAAATGAAGAAATTGAAAGTGTGTCTTTCAATCCCTTCACCTTCAACTCTGCACTAAAACGTATAGTCACATCTCTTCTATTTTCTTTACTCAACTAAAAATTTTATTATCAAACTTTTTTTTATATGTAACTTTAGGATCCAATGGACATTATGTCATTGATGATGATGATCCTTCTGTTGAGGTCCGATTTCCTGATGGATTTCTCTCATTTGCTATTAGTTTCTATTGTTTTCCTATCTGACCATTGCTTATACATTTAAATGCCCAAAGGCTAGTTCACTTTGACTAATTAAAACAATCATTTCCATTTTTTCAATAACATTAATTATTTTGTTTTGTACACACTTAGATATATTTTTATCTTTAAATCTTTTTAAGTTTTTGCTTTTAAAATACTTTTTCTATTGTTAATAAAGTTTCTTTTTTTTTAATATTTTTTTTCATCTGTGCGATTTTATATATATATGAGTTTAAGATGATTTTTTTAATTTCCAATTTTTAATTCTTAAAAAAAGAAGTTTTATTTGCGAACTTTTATTCTTTTCATGTTTAATAATAAAAAAACAATGTAATGTCATATGTGCCCGTTACAATATATATATATGATGTGTCCATAAGTATGATTATATACATTAAGACACAACATTTTTAAATAATTAGAATAGCAAATAGTTCGCAACAACTCTATTTCTACAGTTCGCTAATGTTCAATTTTCTTGATGTACATTCAGGTTGGCTGCTAAAAAAATGGTTCACAATGGGCAAGCTTTACACACACTTTGACCCTAGTCCAGTTTAGCTGCACATGAATGCTTTGTAGTATAGCACTGCAACTGGCCTTAAGCTCCTTACAGCTTCCGTCTCTGCAACAGTCTATCAGATACTTCACTTGAAAACCACTGGAAATTCAACTCTTCATTCAGTTGCTATCCGGACGGTTTCCTCATGCTATGGTTTCCCCATCTCTGTGGGTTCTATCAGCTATACCCATGGACTACATTTCCACTGAGCACTGTACATTAACTGAAAGCACTGATATGAGATATCTCTTACTGGAATTGAACAGGAATGTCTACTGGAGATGCACTCAAATACTGGCCTGACATAGTTGTTACACAGTCTTTTTATAGCTTTCTGATAACTGTAACAATTAATTACATTATCCAATAAGGTAAGGTCTCTTATGTAGAAATATTTGCAATCAGCAAATATTTCTTGGAGTTATCATTCACCATTACATTAATGACTTAATTAAATTCCTCAGTTATCAGTGCATGATCTAAAACAACCTCTCGCATAAATACTAGATTTTCTGGAGTGCATAAACTTGTATGCAATTTTTACAAAATACAACAATATGATACTTTGTTATTAGACCTGCAATGCAGAGGATATGGGAGGCCATTTCACATCTGCAATGTATGTATAATCTTGCAGTGATGTCAAATTGAAAGGAAATAATCCCTGTGATGTTACTCGATTTCATGTGAAATTGTGTTTATCTTTATCAACTGGTCTTTTTTTGTAATATTTCAACATTTTCAGTTATTGTCCAGATTTCTTTCTGACAACAGAATAAATATTTAATAAGTCTTATAAGAATTTATATTTCTTCCTTTTTGTGCATTTTTTTTTTGTTTTCTTTCTTTAAAAAAATATATTTATTAGCATTTCTGTGTGGAATTCCAGCATACTCTGTGCAATCATGTGTTCAATAAAATTTCATTTTGGAGAAAAAATTTTTCATTCAAATCTTCATAACTTGTCAGTTTACCATTAATAAGGGAAAGGTAATAACTACAAAATCAGTACAAGGCATATTAAAGTCACCAAAAAAGAGAGTATAAAAAGTGTTGGATAAAATAATAAGATTAATATGGTGTATAAATTGGTGTATAAGAGTGGTCTATTATATAAATAAAATAATGTTCAGTGATAATGAAAGGTAATAGCAATCATATTTTGGTCAAGATAAAGAATGTTAAAGGAATGAAATGGTATTTTGTAATAATTAAAACTTCTGCCCCTGCATTTAAAATATTGAAGGTGAAGAACTGTAAAGACCCAAACCTCTCATATCTAAGAAGATTGATATCAGAATGTGTATAAAGTTTAGTCTCAGAAAGAAAAGTAATATGAGAAAATTGAAAAATTCAATTGATGATAGCAAACAACCATGTGGAAGAGTTCACATTCCTTCCATTGATACCAGTAATATTACAAGGCATAAACTTCACAATTTGAATAGCAAAGTAATAAGAAGCTTAAAATTCAGGGAGATTGAGAAACAGTTAATTTAAAAGACAACATAATTTGAGCAGCAAATTTACAGGCATCCCAGATGCACAAAGAAGTAAAACAATGCATAAGAACTAGACTCTGGTATAAAAAAGTAAGATATTGCACAGATCAAAAACTAACAATATAAAAACCAGGTAAAATTTAAGGAGAGATATTTAGAAATAAATAATAATTTAGAATTAAACATACTAATAGACAAAATCAAAAACAATACCAAATATGCAATAAAATAAGAACATGATTTTTGTTGTATACTGGTAGACATACTCTCAATAAGAGGCAGTTTGCAATCCATGATCAACATAGCCAGATAAAAAAAACACTATTAATCTTCAGTATTCAGAATACAGTGTTCTTTACATCAAAAAATTTTTGTTCTGGCAATAAAAATATAATTGTAAACAATGCCTGCCTAGTCCAGTGATGATCTCTACTCATACTTAGTTTCAAGAAAGGCTCAACTTCAGCCAATGATTTCTGTTTTATTAAGAGCCCCTGCAGTAAAAGATACATATAACTTGTTTTTCACCATTTTCAAATTATATTTAAACTCAGGAGTGAAATTAACATCAGAACAGTGGTTACTCTTTATCATCTTCTTCATCATCCTTAGTTTTTCAGACATATGAACTGGTGTAAATTAATCAGAAGATGATACACTATTCTCTAAAGATGAATCCTGAAGCATTTTAGAGTTAGTATCAGTAGACATAGATTCTTGGGTGAGAAGATCAGGTGATATGGCAGAAATGACAAAATTTTCATAAATAGGGAATAGATAATTAATGAGCAATAGGCTGTGGAAAATCTTTGGAATGTTGATGATGCTTGGACATTTTCATCCCACATTGTTGATAAAATCTTGAAATACAATCCTTAACAATATGTGTTCTTGCTTAGCAAAAGAAACATTGAGACGAAACTACTCTAAAGATTATTTATTATCAAAAAAGAAGAATCAGTGGCATGAAGAATTGGGATGTCAGTTGGCAAAATTCTAATGTTTAATGTTATATTAAATGTGACTGTATTAGTTAATACTAGAATATAATTCCAAACTTATTAAGCAAAAGCTGAAGAACTGTATTACTGAAGTCAATGTAATAGATTTTAATTTGACCAATAAACAATAGAAGCCTATCAATATCTATATAAAACAATTTATCATTTAAAGAAAGAATGTTCTTTTTTAAATAAATTTGTTTGAATAGCATTAGGAAATTTTACACATGGTCCTGGGAAAGCTTTTGTAAATAATGTGCCATATTTTTTCCAATAAGCATTGTATAAAACTTTTCTAATGGAAAGTTAAAAAGTTCACTTTCTGTATTTGTAATTGTAATAATGAGTATCTTAGCATTATGAAACTTGTTCTAAGATGCAAAGCAAAATGCACCATTGAATTTAATTTGTTTCTATATTCTTGATATAGTTGTTGATCAAGTCAGAATTGGATTTATTTATAGATAAAATTTTATTTAAATTTTATTTAGCAAATTAAATATATGATTTTTATTGACTCATGAACTTTCAATTTGAGGACTCAAATCGAAATTTATAATATAACTTTTTTCTCTTCCATTTTAAATTCCTATATAAACACTAGCATTTGGTATGTCATTTCCATTATTTTATGATTTATTTGACAGATGATTAATATTAGCAACTGATTTTCAAAGTCTGTGGTCAGATTTAAAAGAATTATTTAAATTAATGCTGCTAGCATTACTAAAATTCAAGGCTGGAAAGTTTTTCATGTTATTAATATCACTTGCTAATGAATTTAGAAACCAAAATTATTTTATCAGCATTGAAAGACTTCTTCCTACTAGCTGAAATCTTAGCACGAATAATGGGTTCTATGCTGGGTTGAGGACAATCCATAGTATATATACTTTACTATTGGTCCAAAATAAAAGTACTAAATCTTCTACATTGGCAGATTTGTCAGTGCTTCTAACAGCCATTATAAGAGAAGAAATAATTTATCTAGTTTACTTTAGAGCTTACCAGAAAGAGATGAGATTCCAGTTCAATACTAAACAGATCAAATTTACAAACTCCAAGCTTCTCTAACTAAACAACTAAATACCTTAATACATGGTCAAAAACACAAGCAATTTAAGACTTTTATCAGTTTTACACAAAAATTTTACCAGGATAATTATAACTCATCTATAATCAACACAGTGGATCAAATCCAGGTATTGAGAGAACTTATAGAATAGGTCAATGAATATGAGTTACCATTACAGTTTGGATTTGTGATTATGAAAAGGCATATAATTTTATAAGAATTTTGTTAGTTTTTAAAGCATTGGATTATCAAAATATAGTCTCTGTATATTATTGTATTCAGAAAAATATTTATCAAAATGCAACAACAATGATTTGATTACATAGTGATACCAGAAAGATTAACATTGAGAAGAGTGCATCTCCAAAACCTTTTACAAAAAAATATTTTGTGGACTAAAGTGGTAAGTAAATGGAAATTTATATCATCTATATTTGCAGATGATGTAATTTTTTTGCAAATAATTTTTCAGAGCTTCAGGAAATGCTGCTAGAGTTATCAAAGGGAAATAGGAGTAAAATTGATTTATTCAAAACACGAAAATAAAAATTGATGATGATGAATTAGAAGAAATTAGCAACTGCAAATATCTTGGTCATATTATTAATATAAATGGAAACATAATGAATGATAATTAGGCTTGGATGGAGAGCTCTTGGTAAAATATATATTAAACAGAAATATGCCCATGTGTTTAAAAAAATATGTTTTTTAATAAAATATTTTACCAGTTCTTACTTGGATACTTAACAAAAAAGCAATGTGGAGATTTCAGATAACTCAGTGAAGTATGAATAGATGTATATTAAGCATAAAAAAGGGGGATGCATGGGAAAGAGAGTAAACATATGTTACTGACATCATTGGAACAATTAAGAGACTGATGTGAAGATGGGTTGAATATAATACTAGAATACTAGAAGAGATGATAGCAGATGGGCAATTGAAATCTTTAATCTGAATCCCAAGTGATTGTAAATAACTTATAAAGAGACCAGATGTGAGATATATGAATGAAATAAGAGAGTGAGTATGCAAATGAGATTTGGAACTTTATCCTGACATGGATTGATAAAATTGAAAATGTTGATGATAGTAAACTTCTAGCATATCTCTTTGCTATTCAACCCACTTTGTTCATCTGTTAACAAGCTTTAATATTGCCTTACTAACAAAAGTTCTATGTGAACTGCAAACCATGAATGTACCATTGTCTTCAACGCTTCATCAGACATTAATTTTCTTTTCTAAGGACTTTTTTCAGAAGACCAAACAAATGACAGACTAATGGCATTGTATCAGCACTATAAAGAGGAATCTCCAACATCTAAAAATGAAGTTTTGGGGAGTACCAACAGTATGGACAGCAAGGTTTAAACATGGTGTCATGAAACAAAAAAAATCCCTTGGATTGTAGTCCTCTGTAGTTTTGTCCAAATTTTAGGCTTCAGCTCTTTAGTGAGTAGTTTACTACAATGAACATTGTTGATTGTAGAATATTTTCTGGTAATATTTCAATACTTGTTCTTGACAATTCCAGAAAACTGTGAGCTTTAATTTTCAAACTAATGATTGACATTTGAACTTTTTCTTCATTACTTATTGATATTTTTATTCCAAACTCTATAATTTATTCTCAAGATAGTAGTGATCTATGTCTTAGAGTAGCAGTCCCAATTTTGTTTAAAGATGTCTAAATATTTCTGTTTGGGTTCTTCTATGAATTGTTTTATTATATCTTGCACAAACTTTTTGAAATCAAAGCTTGTCATAAATTATTGCATAGGCTGAATAAGCTTACATTTGCAAATAAATTGCCATATGATCTGCTGTAACTTGTCTATTCAACAGAATTAATTTACATGCATGCTCAATGTTATCATTAATCATGAACTTGGATGGGTTTTAAGCTCCTTCTTCATGGATGATGTATGATTTTCCATGAATTTAATCTATCCATTTATACATACTTGTTTGTGACAAAATACTTTCTCTATAGTGTACACAAAGTCTTCAATAAATATCACCCTCAAACACACTCTATTACCACAAAACAGGAATCACTGCATGCTGTTATTCTTTTATTAAAATTACAAGTCAAGTAACCATTGTTTCATTTACTGCAATCACTTTTGAATTGATGGAGCATATTCAAAACTACACAGCAATGCCTGGAAAGATAGAAACCTAGTACTAAAACACTGATAAACAGGGTTGTCAACAGAAATTTTAGTATAACTGGAATGAAAATAATTTTTGACTCATAGTTGGAAAGATAAATTCCTGACCCAATTTCATCCATATATTTCCAAGTTCTTATATAGATGCCTAAGAAGTTCTAACATCATTGAAAATAAATAGACATGTTTATGTAGTTATCATTAAGACACTTAAGTAACATTACATGGATACTGATTTAAATTTTATGCCACCAAGTTTCACTTTGTGTGGGCTTCCACATAAAGGTTTGGAATATATTATAGTGATTTCATTTTTGTTTGATGTGACAGAAATTAATTCCTGGAGTATGTTTTATTAAATATACTTAAGTTAAATGTTTAAATCTCCAATTATATATATATATATATATATATATATATATATATATATATATATATATATATATATATATATATATATATATAGCCAGTCATATATAGCATGACATTACTTTTATGAGCTTGTATTTACAAATATGTAATATAGAGAGTATACCAATAGCTCAAACAAGCTCTTAATTGAAAAGTGCAGTAAGAGAATATATTTAAAATCTATATCCAGAACATTTCTATTCCTAGACTAATTGGTTTCGAGCTTTTGGCTCATCTTGGTGAGGAACTAAAATATTTAGATATTAAATCTAAAATATCAACTAAAAACCCACTTATTTAATATGTAATATTTAAGTAAAAACTCTCTTACAAAAATATCAAGTCAGATGTCACATGACCTAATTTAATAAGCTTGTGAGAAATTCTGAAATTTTCAGACATGAAAATGTCTTTAACTCCAGTTATCTAGCCAAATTCTCGAAACCAATTAGTATGGGGATAGGAATGTTCTGGATAGAGATTTTAAATATTTAGTCTTATTGCATATCAATTTAGAGCTTGTTTGAGCTATTTGTATGCTCTCCATATTACATATTTGTAAATACAAGCTCATAAAAGCAATGTCATGCTATATCTGACTTGCTTTATTGATTATTATAATTTTACCTTTAGGGATTTGGCTATGCTAAGGTTATTAATATATGGTAGATCTGAATTTGGTTCAGTTCCATATAGTTATTTAAGTTATATAGCTGGAATTAAAGACATTTTCATATCCAAAAATTTCAAAGTTTCTACTTAAATATTCTGTATTAAATAAGTGCTGGGTTTTGAGTTGATATTTTAGATATAGTTTCTGAATATTCTAGCTCCTCACTGAGGTGAGCCAAAAGCTCAAACCAATTGATCTGGGGATAGGAAGGTTCTGGATAAAGATTTTAAATATTTTCTCTTTCTGCATTATCAATTAAGAGCTTGTTTGAGCTATTGGTAAGCTCTCTATATTACATATTTGTAAATACAAGCTCATAAAAGCAATGTCACACTATATATGACTAGCTTTATTGATTATTATAACTTTACCTTTAAGGCTTTGGTAATATTAAGGCTATTAATATATGATAGATCTGAATTTGGTTCAGTCCCATATAGCTATTTAAGTTAGATAGCTGGAGTTAAAGACATATTCATGTCTGAAACTTTCAGTGTCTTTTATATATAAATATATATTGTACCAGTCGAAAAACCACCAACACCTAAACTGCAAGTCAGATATAAACTCAGGCATTTCAAACTGAATTCAAACCCAACTTACCAGCCCAGATTAGTAGAAATTGATGGCACAGTGCTATGTGCCAAAAAACTAGCTCAACAGTTGGTGAGGATTAGAGACCCCTGAACTGACACTAATATTGGATAATAAATTTTAAAGATAATTTTAAATCAAATCATATATATATGTTTGGGTTGCCAACACAGACTGTGAGCATTAACATTAAAATAATTATTGAATAAAAGAATTAGGAACTAAGAAACCAAGTGTGTTTAGAAAATATTTAATAATAACAGTTTGTTTTGTTTGAATTTTAAATAATGATTATATTAATTAATTCTAGTCCTTAAACAAAGTTTATAATTATAATAAGAGTAGTGGTCCTTATTATATGCCAATGAGTATTACACAATATTTTGGAATTTTATGTCTATGCCCCCAACAAGAAAATAAAGGCAGATAAAGGTATTCATTTGTAAAGGACATTATTACTCTAATTTTATATGAAAGAATGTGAGATTTATTTTCACATTCGTAAATCCATTCATGAAGAGCAAAATACATATTTAGGGCATAATGTTAACCTTTTATTAGAAAACTTATTTACTTTGAGATAATTGAGAAGTTGTTCAACTTTAATTGAAATCACTTCATGATGAATTACGAGCATTAGAGTGGGCTCTACTGGAAAAGAGAGGCAATGGTGCTGATGAATTATGAGCTATAAATTGAAATTGAAAGACAATAGTTGGTTGATGATCTAAGTCCTATGGCAGCTTGCATTTCACAAGTCTTACTGCTCTTAAGGAGAGGTGATTTAAAAATAGTATGGTGGCTTGTATTTGACAAGTCTTATGCTCTTTAAGTAGATGTGGAACATGGGAGAGCCAGGCCGAGTCATAACTATGAGCCTTTGGTGTTCCAAATATAACATGAACAGGAGAGGAAGTGCTTTCTTCCTTGATAATTTAAAATAACAGAAATATTATCACCGACAAGCCTAATGGAGTGGAAGATTGCCCTATGTCAGCAATGTTTGACGATGATGACTTGAGAGTCACCGTTCGAAAAATAAAACCCAATTATAGAATGGTCTATGTGATGACTTGATCAATTTAATTAAAGTCAAATAAGCTTTAACTAAAATTATTTTAAAGTATTTGTAAATCATATTAATTATGCCCCAAACATCGCCCTTCCTGAATCTTAAAAGAAAATAACAGAAATTTGAATTAGAATATATTTGATTCCTTTATCGGCCCTTTTGCAAAAATAAAAACATGTTTTAACATTATATGTGAATAAATATGCATTAGTAAAATGAGAAAATAGCTTTTTAACATTATGTGGATATATAAACATTTGTAAATTAGATAGGAGCTGGGGACATAGGTGAGAAACGAAGCTAATAATTTATTATTAGACAATTATAAAAATAACAAACATTTAATAATTTCTTTCGACTTGATGATTGATAGAACTGTATAAATCTAGTTCTAATGGGTGAGAATTATTATCAGATTTAATATATTATTTGCGTGAGGCAAAGAGAACAAAGGAGCTCATCGAGTCGAAGGATTATTGACATATAATTAAAAATAAACAACATTAAATAAATTACACAATATATATATATATATATATATATATATTGTGTATATTTATATATATATATATATATATATAATATAGTAAATGAACCGCCATCATAAGAAAGAAGAATTAAATCTAAGAACTAGAGATTTAGAAAATTTATATAATTTAAAATAGCGTAAATAAAAGTAAGTTTTACACAGAAATTAATACATTAAAGAATGAAAAGAGCTCTTAAAGGGAGTGTAAAGTAAAGTTTGGAAAATGGCCAGAAAGTTTAAGGTTCATTATGGAAACATATTACCCATTTCTTCCGGGACTGGTTCTTAGTTTACACGTCCAGGTGAGGAAAACGTAGGCATGCATTTGGTCGATTACTTGAACAGTATTTTAATGGATTTTCATGATTTTAGCAGCATGATTGGTCCGGAAAAGATTTAGAAGCTTCATTGAAGATTTGCAGGGGACTTCAGGAACAGTAGCCAGATTCCTGACATTTTAACCCTTCACCATGATCGAAACACTATTTAAATTTATGATTTTTAAATGCATAGAGTTTACTGCACTTCTCTACAACAAAGATGGCTTCCCTTCCTCTTCAAACTTTTCAGAGCTATATATACTGTATTTGATGCCTTCAGGCTAGTTCTTCTTTCATTATCAATGTTACAAAATTTACTGGTTGTTGTTAGATACATCCCCTTGATAAGGCTTTCAAACTCATTAACTTGAATTCATTTTCTAATTAGAAAATGAATTCTTAAAATCAGAAAAATGGTTTTAATTAGTAAATCCTTACATTTTAAATACTTACCTTTTTTTTTAATTAATAAAACTTTACCCATTGTTTTGGAAAGGAAAAATCTGAAAGCTTATCGAAAGAATGTAGCTTTTAATCATTAAAAATTTAACAAATTATTTAAAAATAAAATCAAACATTCCTGACAATGCAATGAAACTTTCGAACAATTATATATATTTAAATATTTACAAATATAAATGCACAATCTATGCAGTTATAATATATATAAATTCATGAATAATTCTATCATGAATCTATTAATAGAATTGATTAATTTAAATCTTAAACGAATTAATTTTAATACACATTTATAAAATAAGTTTTTCTTTATGGAAATTAGCGTGGATTGAACGTATAACGCCCCATTGCATCAGAAATTTAAGGTTAGTATTAAAGTTTGAAGTGGGCTTATGGCTAGATGTCATGAAGCTAGGATCAAACTCAGATCCAACTGCTTCAATATATATATATATATATATATATATATATATATATTGTGAATATTCAGATTAATGATCAAGGTATTTAAAAAAAAATAAAGAAGTTTGTTGATCTTGTTTGATTTTTCTTGTGCTTGATAGATAGATAATGGAAGATCTTGGAAATATAGATTTAAATTGATCACCATGGCAACCTAAAGCTTTTAAATAGAATTGTTTACTGTTGATTCTAGCTTTAAAATAATAAATTCGCTATAATCAAACTCAGGAAAAACATATAGGTAAATAAATAAATTTTGAAAACAATTTAGTATGATCTAAAAGTTTACTTAAATAGGATCGATATTATTTTACATATTTCATGTATATTAATGCAGTCACCATAGTAACATTATTACATATAATTCAATGTTTTTGTGTTATGTATATTTGTTTATAAATTAATTTAAAAAAATATTATTATTAAAAAAATATATATGTGTAAATTATTTGTGTTTATAAAGTGAATAAAGGTTGTTATATCAATTTTGTATTTTGGTTTACAAATAATAGGAAAAATCTAATCGAATTTGGATTTAATTTCCATGTATCTTTTCTCCAAACTTACATTACAAACCGTGCGAAAACTGCTGTAAAGAAATTGTTTGGCATTGAGGTTTATTTGAGTAGTATTCAGTGGTTGTTATGATACCAGAACGTTAGAAAGAGAACACATAAATAGCAGCCAACAGACTATAAGAGAAGCTATCATCTTTTTGTGATTGCCACGGACGAACATATTTTCTAGGTTCTTACAAATAAAAGTTTTTCATAATTTTTTTTAAACTGTTAAACCATAAAACATGAAAAAATAAACTTCAATTATCTGCCCATTCAATCATTTGAAGGGCATTTATGAAGGATTTCCAAAGGGTAACACTAGCAAAATGTAAAAAAAAAAAAAAAAAAAAAGGAAACCTATAAAAAAAAAAAAATGCTTTATATAAAAATCGGCTATTTTAGTTGTAAAAACAAAGATATTTCTGGTTTAAAGTTTGGCGTATAACCACTGTTGGATTTGGATAAATATCGATAAATATCGTGTCACGAGCTAAGGAACACAGGATCAACTGGATTAATTTGCATCATAAAAAAAAAGGCTAATTAAATTGTACTCTCCTCTTTGGAAAGAAAAAGGACTGTTAGTGAAGCATTATAAACTTCGACTTATCTCTTCTGAGAAATAAACTTCTATTTGCGAGTCATAGAAACTGAGGATAAGTAAATTGCAATGGACAAATAAATAGTGAAAATGGACAGACTATTATATATGGTATGATTTTTTTATATATATAAAAATGTGCGGTATTAATTTTTTTACATGTATTTAAAAAGGATGATTTGTATTTTATTTAAATTATCTTTAAGAGTAATAGAATTTATTGAATAAAAATGATTGGAGAGATTCCTTATTAATCATTTGAACTTTTTGTCTATATATATATATATATATACACAATTCAATTCGTTGTTGTTGTTTTTTTTAGTATATGATTTGATGGTTGCATGTATAAAATTTAGTTAAAACATCGAATAGACAAGAGATTCAAATATATCATATTATTTTATATTCATTTATCGGTTATTATTTTGATAAACAAATAGACTTCGATCTCCTCCTATTTCATATCTTTGGTATCTGTTATATATAAATTTTTTTAGTAAGATATCCAAAAGTCTCTCCATTCATTCATTCATTTTTTTTTATGTCGTTATTGTTTCCGCAACACATTTAGAGATACACATAGTAATTTTATCATTTTTATTTATTCAATCAATCTGAAATATAAATTAATTTCCTATGTATTTTGTTATTAATCTTGCCAATTTTCTTTCATATAATCAAATAAATTGAGTGATTCAAATTTCAAGACTCCCTTAATTTTTTTTTTATTATTTGGATTGCATGAGATGATGTAGCTATTTAAATGACAAGGTTCAAACTCAGCTTGGTAAGTGAGCTAGAATATAAGATATGGTATGTTTTGCATATTAGTATTTTATTTTATTCCCATATGAATTTTATATTTATATTTGCATTCGAATATTATATATATTATCATTTATCTTAGTTAATATTACAAAGTCAATCATTTCTATGTTTGTCTGATTCCGTCATAAAAATCTAAATAGATCGTACTTTATCATTGGTTCAGAATAACTCGTCTTAGATATTTTTTTTTTTAAACTTCTCTAGAATAAAGAGTACAAACTTTGTTGAATAGTTTACTTGAATATTATCTTTAAATTGGGATAAATCTAAATTATAATCATATATTTTAATTATTGCCAACCAATTTTATATTCAATTGTTTAAAGATTCAAATAAAGAATATTAATACTCATAGGTGAATAAACATCCAATGGAAACTTAACATATCTTTTATATAATATGATTGGACATTATAAAGATAGAAAATAGCTAATAAGTTTTCGTGGAGTATTCTATTTTAACACATAAACGAAGCAATAATTAAGTATCACTTTATTGGAAGATATGAATAAATTATTTATATATTACTTTATAGCTTCTTAGTAAACTAGACGTAGATTAATTTGTTTAAACATTTAAAAGAGTGCATAAATTTTCAAAGTGTTTATAAAATGATATTAAAACTAGTTGATGTCAATAGAAAATTATTAATTAAAGATTGGAGTAGAAAGAATTGTGTATCGCTTATTGACACGAATGTTTATATTTTCTATTTAGCGTTTATTAAACTAGATATATATTTGAGTCAAGTATTATTTTGTTTTGATATTTAAATAGTGTCTATATGTAAAAATGTTTTGTAAAATACAATTATAGGTACTTAGAAGCCTATCCGTTAAGATAAAATGCAGCATCTTTAAATAATGAAGTAGATTTAAATTACTACAATAGTAATAGGCTAATAAAATATATATTGGAATCTCCTTTTAGTTATTGATTGGATTTGATTTTCATTAGATTTCTAATCAAGTAGTTAGCCTAATCATATATTATTGTTTAGGGCAATGATATGCGAGTTCACTGCTCATTGCAGTTTATGTTGTAATTGTGATGGATTTGTTGATGTCTGGAGCAGATAATCTCATTATTCTTTCGTTTCACATATAGCTTAAACAAATTAGACTTTAAGAGAGATTATTTGTGCTTTGTGATGGTTTATTACATAATGGCGACCCGATTGAGCTAGACTACATCAATTTAAATTAGATTTTAGATTTTTCATCAGATCAGATTAATCATTCTACCCATCACCCAGCATTGATCAAATTCCATCAGTTACAAAATGGCGCGCCAACTCAGGCCGAAATAACCAATTAAAGACCCAAGTTTGAGTCTCATATAGATGCTAAAACATGGTATTATGTTTGTATGCATTGGTGGAGTTATATAGCTGATTATATTATATCATAGGTTTAAATGAGATATTAGAATATTTGTTGTCATTCTTTGTGGATTTTATTCGCAGCTGTAGGATTGAATAGGTAGATATGTTTTATATAAGAATAAATAAAAGTAAAGTATTTAGCAATTTATTAAAAAGGAAAAATAAAATAGAGATATTATATTTGACATAAATAGTAAATAAAAATGGAAAGCAATAAGACAGAGGCAGTATCCAAACCTGAAGGAGATCTGTATCCAATTCTGAAAGAATTGATGGAAAGGATGTGTGATATGAATAGAGATATAAACAATAAATTTAGTGACATGAGTAGAGATAATCAAATGTTAAGAGAAGACATGAATAATATAAACTGGGTGATATGATTAAAGAAAATAAAGAATTCAGAGAGGAGGTAAATATTAAAATTGGCTTATGTAAAATTGAGTTAAATGCTACTAATGCCAAGTTTGAGGAAAGGG
>JAQFVV010000082.1:606453-874685 GCA_028023455.1 Epiperipatus broadwayi | reverse complement strand
TTGCTTATTTAAAATTTCATGCTCTGTGTTTGAGTAGGTCTGTGTTTCAATATTTAACATCGTTTAGCATACAACCTTAAAGTGGTATCATTTTAAGGTTTGCTATTATTGAGATATAGATCTTTAAACAGAGGGCGTTACTGGATATTTATAAATAAATATATATGCAATAAAAATATATGATTATTAGAGAATAACTAATAATATTTGACTTATTAATGAATTTTGTTCTGTAATATATTTGGCTTGTATGAAGCAAATACTAAATGATTTTCTTGTTTGACTCTAACATTAGAGCATTATTGTCAAGAAAGTCACAGAAAAAAATGTAAAGATGTAATAATTTAATAGAGAAATCCAATATAAATTTTTGTTGAAAAAAAAAAAACCTAGAGATGTGATTATACTACATAAATGGTAGATATAAAAAACTGCATGTAGGTATACTAAGAAGATAAGGATGAAAGGAATAAATGAATTCCATATTGCTTCGATGAGAATAAGATATTTGAAATTTTTGACTAACATTTTAAATGATATTAAAATCAAGACAGATAGAAATGATAAACATCTGTGTTGAAGTTAAAATGTTTCATGATTTTAGAGAAAGAAAAAAGTGTCTGTATTTTTTTTCTCTGTAGAGGGGAGATATTGTGAATATTCAGATTAATGATCAAGGTATTTAAAAAAAATAAAGAAGTTTGTTGATCTTGTTTGATTTTTTTTTTGTGCTTGATAGATAGATAATGGAAGATCTTGGAAATATAGATTTAAATTTATCACCATGCCAACCTAAAGCTTTTAAATAGAATTGTTTACGGTTGATTTTAGCTTTAAAATAATAAATTCGCTATAATCAAACTCAGGAAAAACATATAGGTAAATAAATAAATTTTGAAAACAATTTAGTATGATCTAAAAGTTTACTTAAATAGGATCAATATTATTTTACATATTTCATGTATATTAATGCAGTCACCATAGTAACGTTATTACATATAATTCAATGTTTTTGTGTTATGTATATTTGTTTAAAAATTAATTTAAAAAAAATATTATTATTAAAAAAATATGTATGTGTAAATTATTTGTGTTTATAAAGTGAATAAAGGTTGTTATATCAATTTTGTATTTTGGTTTACAAATAAAAGGAAAAACATAATCGAATTTGGATTTAATTTCCATGTATCTTTTCTCCAAACTTACATTACAAACCGTGCAAAAACTGTTGTAAAGAAATTGTTTGGCATTGAAGTTTATTTAAGTAGTATTCAGTGGTTGTTATGATACCAGAACGGCAGAAAGAGAACACAGAAATAGCAGCAAACAGACTATAAGAGAAGCTATCATCTTTTTGTGATTGCCATGGACAAACATATTTTCTAGGTTCTTACAAATAAAAGTTTTCAATATTTTTTTTTAACTGTTAAACCATAAAACATGACAAAATAAACTTCAATTATCTGCCTGTTTAATCATTTGAAGGGCAGTTGTGAAGGATTTCTAAAGGGTAACGGCAGCAAAATGTAAAAAAAAAAAAAAGGAAACCTATAAAAAAAAAATGCTTTATTTAAAAATTGGCTATTTTAGTTGTAAAAACAAAGATATTTCTGGTTTAAAGTTTGGCATATAACCACTGTTGGATTTGGATAAATATATCGTGTCACGAGCTAAGGAACACAGGATCAACTGAATTAATTTGCATCATAAAAAAAAGGCTAATTAAATTGTACTCTCCTCTTTGGAAAGAAAAAGGACTGTTAGTGAAGCATTATAAACTTCAACTTATCTTTTCTGAGAAATAAACTTCTATTTGCATCATAGAAACTGAGGATAAGTAAATTGCAATGGACAAATAAATAGTAAAAATAGACAGACTATTATATATGGTATGATTTTTTTTTATATATATAAAAATGTGCGGTATTAATTTTTTTACATGTATTTAAAAAGGATGATTTGTATTTTATTTAAATTATCTTTAAGAGTAATATAATTTATTGAATAAAAATGATTGGAGAGATTCCTTATTAATCATTTGAACTTTTTGTCTATATATATATACATATATATATATATTAACACAATTCGATGTTGTTGTTTTCTTTTTAGTATATGATTTGATGCTTGCATGTATAAAATTTAGTTAAAACATCGAATAGACAAGAGATTCAAATATATCATATTATTTTATATTCATTTATCGGTTATTATTTTGATAAACAAATAGACTTCGATCCCCTCCTATTTCATATCTTTGGTATCTGTTATATATAAATTTTTTTAGTAAGATATCCAAAAGTCTCTCCATTCATTCATTCATTCAGTTTTTTTATGTCATTATTGTTTCCGCAACACATTTAGAGATACACATAGTAATTTTATCATTTTTATTTATTCAAACAATCTGAAATATAAATTAATTTCTATGTATTTTGTTATTAATCTTGCCTATTTTTTTTTCATATAATCAAATAAATTGAGTGATTCAAATTTCAAGACTCCATTAATTTTTTTTAGTATTATTTGGATTGCATGAGATGATGTAGCTATTTAAATGACAAAGTTCAAACTCAGCTTGGTAAGTGAGCTAGAATATAAGATATGGTATGTTTTGCATATTAGTATTTTATCTTATTCCCATATGAATTTTATATTTATGTTTGCATTCGAATATTATATATATTATCATTTATCTTAGTTAATATTACAAAGTCAATCATTTCTTTGTTTGTCTGATTCCATCATAAAAATCTAGGTAAATGTTTACTATAATGGCCTGTGGGTGTTTGCCCTCTATTGTTTAAAATTTAAACTAAGTTGTTTGACAATCTTACGTGTATGTTATTATATTACAAATAAATTAAAATTTATTCAAAATTAAAAGATAATAAAAAAAACATTTACCTTTTTAAACATAATTATGTCCTATACACACTAGGAAGTTGGAGAAAATAGCGGTACTGCTGTATCTACTCCAGAGGGCAAATTCATGCAGGTACGATGAAAACAAAGCTCTGCTAGTGCCAGATTGGAATTTCAGCTTACGCTTTGCTCTTATCCACATGTTTTCAATATTCTGGGTGTGTATGTCTTGGTCTTCAGGATGCACGAAGTTGTCCTGATGGATGACAACTGAATGCATATACACACCATTGTTGAGACTGCTGATGTTATTGTACGCAGCCCAGCCATCAGAAATAATGTGCATAACTGGTAAAATGAACCGCTGTATCGGCTCCTCTGGTGTATCAGCCATCCTGTCTGCAATTTCCATCAAGAAGCACTTTCTTGATGCTCTCTCTATACTGCCAGAATAGCAGAAACACTCAAAATTTCACCATCAGGTACTAAGCATGTAGCAGACATTTTTTCCAACTATAAAACTGTACACGTGTGCATGTAATTTGTGCCGTTGAACACATAGGGTGTCTTTTTTTTTGTGACATGTGCTATAAATGTAGTTATTTTAAATTCTTAAGTTGTAGACAGTTTAAATTCTTAACTTTCAAACAAATTAAAAGTAATTATTTTAATTAATGTGGTGTAATTAATCCAACATTCAAAAGGTTTTTTTTTATTTATTATTATCTTTTACATTTGATTAAATTTTAATTTATTTGTAATATAATAACATACACATAAGATTCTCGAACAATTTAGTTTAAATTTTAAACATTAGAGGGCAAACACCCATAGACCGTTATAGTAAACCTTTACCAAAATCTAAATAGATTGTACTTCATCATTGGTTCAGAATAGCTCGTCTTAGATATTTTTTTTTACATCTCTAAAATAAAAGGTACAAACTTTGTTGAATAGTTTACTTGAATATTATCTTTAAATTGGTATGAATCTAAATTATAATCATATATTTTAATTATTGCCAACCAATTTTATATTCAATTGTTTAAAGATTTAAATCAACAATATTAATACTCATAGGTGAATAAACATCCTATGGAAACTTAACATATCTTTTATATAATATGATTGGACATTATAAAGATAGAAAATAGCTAATAAGTTTTCGTGGAGTATTCTATTTTAACATATAAACGAAGCAATAATTAAGTATCACTTTATTGGAAGATATGAATAAATTATTTATATATTACTTTATAGCTTCTTAGTAAACTAGACGTAGATTAATTTGTTTAAACATTTAAAAGAGTGCATAAATTTTCAAAGTGTTTATAAAATGATATTAAAACTAGTTGATGTCAATAGAAAATTATTAATTAAATATTAAAGTAGAAAGAATTGTGTATCGCTTATTGAAAGATGAAAGATACAAATAAATGTTTATATTTTCTATTTAGCATTTATTAAACTAGATATATATTTGAGTCATGTATTATTTTGTTTTGATATTTAAATAGTGTCTATATGTAAAAATGTTTTGTAAAATACAATTATAGGTACTTAGAAGCTTATCCGTTAAGATAAAATGCAGCATCTTTAAATAATGAAGTAGATTTAAATTACTACAATAGTAATATGCTAATAAAATATATATTGGAATCTGTTTTAGTTATTGATTGGATTTGATTTTCATTAGATTGCTAATCAAGTAGTTAGCCTAATCATATATTATTGTTTAGGGCAATGATATGTGAGTTCACTGCTCATTGCAGTTTATGTTGTAATTGTGATGGATTTGTTGATGTCTGGAGCAGATAATCTCATTATTCTTTCGTTTCACATATAGCTTAAACAAATTAGATTTTAAGAAAGATTATTTGTGCTTTGTGATGGTTTATTACATAATGGCGACCGGATTGAGCTAGACTACATTAATTTAAATTAGATTTTAGATTTTTCATCAGATCAGATTAATCATTCTACCCATCACCCAGCATTGATCAAATTCCATCAGTTACAATGATATATATATATATATATATATATATATATATATATATATATATATATATATATATATATATATATATATATATATATATATATATATATAACGTAATCAATGTCATAAAAACTACTTGATCTCATACTCATATGTATTGGTTAACATATGTTGTGAAATTTACTGAAATCTTTGTTATATGTTTTAGGAGGTAAATTTTCACCCACTGTTTATTATATAAATTAGCATTATATTTCACTATATATCTTTATTATTTAAAAATTGTTTTGACTTATTTATTTGTACTTATTTTATATATAAACTTATTTTTAAATAATAAAAAAAGTGCATGAATAAGCATACATCCAAATCACACTATTACATTGTCAAGATTTTAACAAAAAATTTAAAATATATATATTATTATGCAAAAATATGTAAATAAATAAAATAAAGCTTTAATAATCTTATAGCTGAGATTTTCAATAGTTTTTTTTTTTTAAAAAAAAAGTACTATTAGTAGAGTACTTTTTCTAAATCAATATTTTTATCCTCTTAAAAAAAAGAGTTAAATAGAAAACTACCTTTTAAAGAGACTTTTTAAAAGAGACTCTTTGATTGAAAAAAGAAAAATATATAACTGAAGTACAATTTTGCCTACAATAAATAAACTTGAACAAAACTTGAAATTTCTCAAATAACTCTTTAAAGATAAGGATTTTTTATACATAAAATAACACTAAAATAAAATAAAACAATTGCATATCGATTTTAGGAACCAAATACAATATAATTGAAAAATGTAATTTTTGTATAACTTATAATAATAATAATAATAATAATAAAAGCTGACTCATAGAGCTTAATTTTTATATGCATATTATATAGAATGTGTAATCCACTTTTAATAAGATATAAGGATTATTAACAATCTATACTTTAAAGACAGAGAGGTTTCTAGTAAAAATAATTTTATAATTGAAAATTTGTAAAAAAAATAGTAAAACTTGAACAATTCATGATATCAAAAATGTTGTTAAAATAATTTTTTAAGAAATTCTATTTTTATTTTTGTGTATAAAATTAATATATTAACGTCATTCATGATTATATATCTGTATAAGATTGTAGTTAATAAATGTCAGCATTATGCTTTAAATTTACAGATTATAAAATGGCATTTCCACACTATTTATAACTTCAAATCATCAAGATATAGACTAGGAGTTTACGATATTATCATATTGTGAAAAAATATTTATCAAAATGTAAAAACTGTAATTAGATTATACAATAATTAATATTGATAAGAGTATATGATAGAGTGATCCTTATCTCCAAAAATTTTTACAGCAGTTTTGCAAAAAATATTTTGTAGATTAAAATTACAAGCTATGATAGTACAAATAAATTAATATTTATTTAAGTTGTGCAGATGTCATGATTGTTCTTGAAAATAATGTTTCTGGAAATGTTGCAAGAGTTATCAGATGAAAGTAAAAAATAAGATTAAAATTAAATGCTAAAAAAGTCTAAAATAATGTTTTATGGATTTTGTAAAAAAAAAAATTAGATAATCAAGAGTTAGAAAAAGTTAGCAACTGCAAATTCTTTGATCTCATTACAAAATAATATATCAAGTACTTCTGTTATAATAAAAATAAATCACAGTATAACAATAGGACTAGTATATAAAACATAATGGATAAAATTAATCAAAATATTTTTAATTTGAATGAAATACCTTTGATAAAAGTTTCTTAATGTTTTTAAAAAGAAATGCTTTTAATAGAAGTTTTTTTTATCAATTCTTACATATGGAATGAAGTCTTATATACTTAACAGAAGAGCAATTCAGATATTTCACATCCTAATAAAGTATGTAGAAATTATGTTGGAAGTAACAAAAAGAGATCAAAAGTAACAGAACTAACAGGTATCATTGACAATCTTGAAATAATTAAGAGGCTAAAATGGAGTTGGGTTGGACATATTTCTAGAAGAGATGATTATATATGAACAATTGAAAATTTACAGTGGATTCTAACAAATTGTAAAAGATCTAAAAAGAGTCTACATATGAAATAGATTGATGAAATAAAAAGATTTGTTGGTGTGATGTGGAAAAAAAAATTGATAAGAAAAACTGGATTAAACATAGACATTTTCAATCTTGCAGTGCATTAATGAAATTTTATAATAGTAATGGTATTATTTGTCTTTCATTGTTCAGCACAATATTTAAAGTAATGGAACTAAGAGTTAAATATTTCTGTATTGAGATTTTCCAATGAAAACAAAAAAAACTCTCTCAATATGTTTAATTCAATAAAATTATTATATTCAGTTTATCACAATATTATTTGATCATGTGATATGTTTTTTATTCATCAATATTGATAAAGTAAAAATAATTGTTTATAAAGTAACAATTCATTCATAACAAGGACAATTCAATGCATGATTAAAAATATCAATAATTGTGTAAGCAGGTGCTTAGTTGGTCAAGGTAATGTTTGAATGTTAAATTGAAATTATGAGCATATTAGTTCCATTCAAATGACCAAATTGAAAATGTTTTTCTTTTGCATCTTACAAATGAAAATTTATTCAAAAATTTTTAGCTCCTGAGCTAACTAATCTTATAATTAAATTAAATATCATGACAATGCATTTACTAGTAATATGGCTATAGTTCAAATAATGATAGTGGAATTGCTTGATGAAATGTGAAGCCAATTTATACAGAATAAAAAATATGTTAAGTCTATGAATAAAAATAATTATGCATAAAAAATATTAACCTATTTTATAAGCCTGCACTTAAGAAAAGACATAAAATGTTACTATTTTAAAACTTTTAGGAAGTAAATTAAATGGCAGATATAAAAGAGATGAAAAATTAAATAAAATATAAACTGCAATACATAAACAGGTTTTTAATAAAAATCTAATATTATTTTCCTTTTCACAGAAACAAAATTTAAAAAAAAAAAACTTTATAACTTAGGGGGAAAAGATTGACTTTCAGAAATGAGCTCAAAAAAAAAGTTGAATAGATACGATTAAGAATATTGACATATTAAAAAAGAGAGAGTAAAATTATTCTTAGGGTTAAAACAAATAAAAGAATTTTACATAAATCTATAAAAGATCAAAAAAGATTAAAGAATTACTATATATTTTAAGAGAGCGGTTAGACATAAATTTAAAGAATAAGATCAAAAAAATTAGTTTAATAATATATGATTTACTACATGTGTATATTAAATAGAACATTTTCACAGTTTCTTTTATTTAAATGATAACATTTTAATTGAATAAAAATAAAAAAATTCTAAAAAGAAATGCACTTTTAATTTAAGGCAATTCAAACAAATACTATTGTAGATAGTATAATTTCAGTTAGCATTGCCTATTTTTAATTATTATTTTACATCATTACATCAATAGCTGAAAATTATCTACAAAACTCTATGGTGCAATGATAAATGCATCTGACTATCATAGTTGTGGTTTAGGATGCAAATCAGCTATGTAAAAATTTTAATATTTTTTTAAAGCATTTATTAGACTTAATATTTTTAAGCAACTGTCCACAGTTGTCATAACCATCTATCTAATATTGATTTGTAAATTGGACTCTATCTTTTATAGTAAAATAATAAATAATAATGGAAAAAAGTGTTCAAATTCTCAATAGCTAGTGATTGGCTAGCCTTATGATTAATAACTTTTTCTTCATTATTTCTCTAGGAGTAATTTTTAGAGAAGATAAAATAGGCTATTTAAAACTATCTAATCATATATATATATATATATAGATATATGATTAGATATATATATATATATATATATATATATATATATATATATATATCACATAATTCTAAAAATTCTGGAAAAACTATCTATAGATACAGCGTTGATTTTCTATTGACCCAATACAGATATTAATTTTAATCTTTCTGTATTCATTATATACTCCAGTTTTTATCTTAAATAGAGCAAAGAAACTGAGAATGAAGATTTCAGACCAACTAACTAAGCTTATTTATTTAAATATATGCATGTCCAATGTGATAATATAATAAAATGGGAATAAGATAGGTTAACAAATGCATATAATATTTATTTTTATAAAGCAAAGAAAATTTACATAAATACAGGTGACTATATATATATATATATATATATATATATATATATATATATATATTATAAGATTTTACTGTCTGTATATACTAGATTATATGTGACATAGCATTAAATAATAATTTATTCTTAAATTTTCTTTTCATTCACCAATATCTGTCTAAGTACTATCTACTAGATTATAGTCATGACAATATCTGGCAATGGGAATAAAAATTCATATTTGTTCCTTTATGAAATCTCATCTTTTATTTATGCAAAAGGTAAGAATATGACTTTTACAATTCCAACATAAATAGAAAACTAATAGAATAAAAATTGCATTATATCTTTACTTAAATTTCTCATTGACCTTTAAATGTTCAATGGTCATACTATCAGATGCTTTGTATGTTAGTTAAAATTGGAGTTATGTCATAAAGCTTTAATTGGTCAACTTATTTTCTTTACTCTGAAAAATCCCTTTTTTATCATTAATTTGTTTTTATAAGACAATTATTTTAATTATTAAAGGTTGATTTCAGATATCCTTGGTCAATATTGATCTTGATTTTTGCAGGCAAATATCTAAGTAATAAAGTGAATCACTTCTGAATCAGATGAGCACATTTTTGGCAATACAAGATAAAAGACATTTTTTTCAGGATTCATATTAGATTTAGGCAGATTATTCTCTTCTAGGCATAATGTTCATCTTGTAGCTTCTGGCTAGTCATCATAGAAAGCTATAAGAATAAATATAGCTTATTGTTGCAAAAGGAATATACTGACAAGTATTTTCTTTACTGATATCTTTATTTTTTCTTTAATTTAAATTCAAAATTTATTATTAAATAGAGTCAACAATTGTTGTTGAAAAACTTCCTTAGTTGACTGATTTTACTCTTTATACGATTAGATATTGAATGTTGTAATTTGAAAACTAATCTATTATTTTTAATATGAGGATTAATAATAATAACTAATATTAATTTTGATAAAATATCTTCTTTATCTGTTCTTGATAACTTTTTATTATGCTGCCTATCTGTTTTCTGAAAAACATGATGACATTAATAACTAATTAATCCACCTGTGTTGAATGTTTTTCAAAAATAAATCTAATATTTGCATTTTGGGTTTTTTTTCTTTTCAATTTTTTAACTATGTATAGCTTTATGAATAATAGAATATTCTGGAAATGATAGTTTATAATAATTTCAATTAGTATCCAAATTAAAAGTACATATCTTGAAAATATTTCTACATTTTTAATCTTTGATATTATGGTTTCACTAAAACTAAATTTTATTAATTAATTTGACTATAAATTATATTTTTAACCAATTAATTATATGCTTTTAAGGATATATGCTTTCAAATTACACTTTCTAATTGATCAAATACACCATTGCAAGACAAGACTATGTATTGACTTCTCTAATCATAATAATAAAGATTAATTTTTAATTAAATTGCCTTCATGATTAGATGTTATAAAATTTATATAACTTGCACTGCTTGCACAAATTTTAATTTTTTTTTTTTTTTTTGGATTTCCACTCTTGAATTCATCTGGAAGTCATTTTTATAACTAATTCTCTTCTTGATAAAACCAAAATGCTGCAAACACTAGAATAAATAAGCTTTAGAAATTATTAAATATTGTAGCCTTGCTGTTAACATATATGTATATTTTTGGTGGCAAATATGTTAACATAAAAGAATATTTGATTGTTTTTTTATATTGTCTATAATCTTTTAGAAGTGTAATTTTAATTTACAATTATTTTCTTAACTTCAAATCAGCTTATTTTTATATCATTAAATTTAGCTTTCATCATAATTATGATCTGATACACAATTTTTCACAATACACATATATACATATTCGCACAAATGTCAGTTGTATATGGTTAATAATTTATTAACTTGAAAACATTAATCTCTTGGGAAAATGCAACAAGGCTATAGATTTAATTTCATCCATTTTAACTTTAGAAAAATAATAATTAATTATTATATAAGTCATTGAATATCTACTGATTTTCGAGTAAAATAAAAACAATAGCTTCTAATTCTTATTTTTTGTATAAAACAAAAGGTTTTACTAATTCTAAATAATTTTGCCTAAAGAAAATTATTTTTAATACAGCTAAATTATTATTATATCAACACACTTTATACCTCAAGAAACTAGTTATATTTTTACTCAAACTTGGTTATTCTTTTTGATATTTTTTTTCCTTTTTTTTTCATGTGTCATAGCATTGGCCGGGAAGTGAACCCGCTAACCCGGGACAACTGCTTGTAAGGCGACCGTGCTGACCACTCGATCACCAACGCTTGACAAATATTCTTTTTGATATTAAACTTCAAATATATCAGAATCACATATTTTTCTTTAATATTAAGAATTTGACAAGAGAGTCACTTTATGAAAAACTGTAAATCTGATGTTAAAAAAACATCCAAGAAAAATGTTATTTTATTTATTAAAATAATTCTAATTATTTATTCATTATTAGATCACTTACATTTATTTAAATTTTACTGTGCTTGTTTTAAAAATCACTTAGCATTATTAAAAGAGCACTTTGTTATATTTAGAAGATTATTTAGTCCATGCATTATAAATTCAAAAAATAGAATTGATTGGTTTTATTTTAGAAAATATTTAAAGAGAATTTATTAGTATGATATTTTGAGTGGCCATAAAATTCCTTATCTACTCTTTATATCCTGAATGCTATCCTAGTATATTGTTTTAGTCCCAATTAAGTATTTTTATGTTTAGTTCAAATTTTAAAATTATTATTGTAATTTAGGGATACATTATTTTAAAGGTAAGTGTATGTCTCCCAGCTTTGTTACTAGTTTAATAGATTTCAAAAATTAAAAAAGAATAAAATTTTATAATTATTAAGATATTCATTGCATTAACCATAAGATATATATATATATATATAAAATTATTAGAGAAAATTATTTTACTCCAGAACAAAATTGTGGTTGTAAGATGTGTTATGAAATAGAGAAGTTAAAGTAACCTAACTCTTTAATGGCATATGCTTTAAATATTAAGAGTTAAGCCAATAAACATCACATGATCACCATTTCTTATGCTTTCTCTTAACTGTTATTAAAACAGGCAAAACTCTCTATATGTATTGTCACTCAGTGTAAACCAGAGTAATTAATGGATGTCAGACTGCTTGTGCATAAAATCCTCATTTAGTGCCTATTCATCCAATATCCCCAGACTAGTTTCCTCATTGATGAAGACCACAAGCCAGAAACTGGTCTGAGGATATTGGATGAGTAGACACTAGATGGGGATTTTATGCACAAGCCTTCTGGAATCCATTGATTATTCTGTCTTGCATTGAGTGGCAATACTTATAGAGAGTTTTGCCTGTTTAAAATTAAGAGTTATTATATTTTATAGGGAGAGTATGAGAAGTCTTCTCCTCTTAATTTTTCTAATACATTGCATTTGTTTTAATAATGCTTATTTAGTACCATTTACCCTTATTGCTCTTGTTATTTTGGCACATAGCATTTAAACCCTGAGCTTAGCCATTATATTGAGTTGTGATTTTGTTTATTGGCTCATCATCATCATTAGCTATTTTTATTAGTGAGATAGTTATAGTGTTATCTTGAGTTAGTGATATTCTCTTGCCTCATTCTCTTTTTATACAGGTTACAATATATAATCTCTTGATACTCTGTCATTATTAATAATAATATAAAAATACCAAACAAAGATAAAGTATGTTAAATAAAATTAATTAAACAGAGTATAGTTTTAGGATATGTGCATTGAAAGTATACTCAATTTAATTAATTTCATTTAATATATTTAATATCTGTTTTGGTATATATAAATAAATAAAAAATATAATGGTAATTAAATATAAATATGCACTCTTTCAATCCACAGAAGTACTTTTGGTTAATTTCTTAATTGAAAATACTTTCTCAGATTGAAAGACTCCATATCTATATTTAATTACCAAAAATTGCATACCAATGTCCAACCAAATTGCACAACATTAGTATCTATATAAGTGTGCCAAACTCAAACCGATGCTAGGTCATTTTTTTACAAAGATGCATTCAAATCTGGCCATACCTTTGAGCCTACATCCACTGAAATGGTCTGCTCTGAGCACAACAATGCAAACACAATGTAAAAGAGGCCTGATGTATTGACAGACAAACAAGCAATTAACAAAAAAAAATCTTGAATCCCCCTTTTAAAAAAGTGGACAACTTAAACAACTAATTTACCATTCAAATTTATTTTTGTCTCTTTACTAAGCCCCACAGTTTTCTTTACACTGATCAATGCTATGACTGATTAGTACAATTAATTAGTCAAAAGTGTACTAGGCAAATTTTGCTAATTTACACATTTAAAGCTCATCTCACATATGCTTATGAGTATACTCTGTTTGTTACATTTTTCCAAGATATTGCTTAATAAAATTTTCTGATGTTATATTTATTATTTATATTGTTTTTACAATATTTTTAATTAACAGACATTTTGTTTATGTTTTATATATGTGTGTGCATGTGTTGAAAGTACATTACACTTACAATAAACAATATATGTCACATTGTAATCAATGCTTGTTAATAAAACAAGAGCTATTATTTATGGTATATGATGTATGAAAGAAGGACTTGGAAAAAATATAATGGATACAAATGCAACTTTTATGTATTTTTATTGTTGAAATCATTATCAACAGTTATATTTATATGAATATAGTTATTATCTGTGGTAGATATGATTAATACTCAATATTTATTAAGATTGGTATTTTCAAAGATTTTTCTGAGTATATAGTATTAATATTGTCAATAATATATTATATAAAATAAATGCACAATTTTTTTTAATATTTTATAATAAAAAAAAAGTTGGATTTATTTTCATTATTATGAATTAATTGTTAATTGTCTTTATACAAATTCAAATTAACTGTTGGAGTAGCATATAATACATTTTAAGTGGTATTCCTTTCAGCTCTTTTTCAGGTATTTCTAGTTAGATACTAACAACAATACTAGCATGGTAATCATACTTGGCAGCTTTAGATTCATTAATACCAAATTTAAGATGGCACTCTTACCAATTAATCTCATCTTCAAAAACAAAACAACAGTCAGTTGAAGCACTTCTGATATCATCATGTTTTTCTTAGAAGAAATTAATGAGAGAATTCCAAACATTATAAAATTATCACAATATAATGGCTTATGAAATTATTTGCTATTATTATGTGAATAGTCTTTCTTTAAATTTTTTTAATTTTCTTTTCTTTGCTTAATATTATTATTAAAAATAAAATTAAAAAATCTTCTTACATGAAAGTGGAAAATAGCCCACATTATAAGTCTGTCTATTGTGATAATTTGTAAGGTTTTGGAATCTACACTTTAACAGTGCACTTAATAAAAAAAATTGTTATATCAGATTTGTCATAGAATAAGTATATACGAGTGTCATTTTAAAATTCCATACTACCAATCTCCTAGATTCAATTCTTATCCTTATAATAATACTGGTAATGCTAAAAAATCTTGAAGAAAAAAGGAAAATAATATAATTTAAAATATTGTCTTATATATTAACCTATCAGCTATTACTAATACCAGAATATCTTTAAGAGTTTAAAAAAAGTTTGAATTTTTCTAAAGACATTAAATAATTAATTCTAGATGATAGAAATAATCTAACACATAATTACATTTCTAATAAAGTTTTTTTTAAAAAATAAATGCTTATAAATTTAATATTAATACTGAAAGGGCTTACAAATTTTGTTTCGAAGTCAAACCTACTTCACAATATGACATGACCTATTTATTATCCTAGAATATTGTATTGAAAACTCTTTGTTTAAAAAGAGCTTCAAAGCAATTGTAGGATTTTCAGAAATGTAATGTCAAATTTATTATAATTTACACATTCTTATAACAAATGCAGTGTAATCTCTTTTTAGTTTTGTGCTATTCATGACCAAAAAATTAATTATATTGGAAAAAACATTTTCTAAATTTGCAACAATAAAACTTGCAACAATTGAAACATTAAATGTATATGATAGTAAAAATATTAAGATAGATTAAAATTATCTCTCAAAATATTATATGTACTTGCAAATTGTGGTATGAAAGCTTTTTTAAAAAGGTTTTAAAATTAATATCACCCAAGAAAAATTCTGAAAAAATCATTTTACAGTTGTCATAGGAAATAATATAAAGATCTTTGCTTTAATGAATGTGGTATGAAATTTGAATTATAGAAAATATAAAATTGTAAAGGTATTATAGAAAAATCAATGAAGAATGACAGTTATCAGTTACGTGTAATTGTTACTACAAAGTCAATCTACAAATATGCACTATTGACAACTTTTATTAGAAAACTATGGCTAGGAATAGAATTCAGTCAAGATGCTAGAATTGAGTAAGGTGTTAAAAGTTTTCAGAAACAAAGATTTGCTGCAAAAAAAATTAAAAGATTTCTTTGTAATATGATTAAAGAGGCATCAAATAATATATGTAAATAAGTATAGGAATTACAAAACAATTTTGTTATTATTTAGAAGGAGACTATTTAAATTCTCTGAGAGACATTAAAGAAACTGAACATGATAATTTCCTTATAATGCAAAAAATAAACTCTCTACAATGCAACTGTTACTATTATTTAATTATTCATATAGTAATTCAACATATTGAGCTGCTCACCACCATACATAATCGATGTGGTTAGTTTATTGGCTTTTAATTTTGAGACTAAAACCAAGAAACAAACATAGTAAAATATTATTTTCAGATGCTTTATAATTTTTACCTGAGAAAGATTTGTTAAAATAACTATAAATGATTGAATATATGACAATTCTTATACCCCAGGGACTACAAAGATATAAATTATTATGTTCCCATTTAATGATAACCATTAACTAAGCTACCTACAATTGTAAATCACTTTCAAGCAAAAAAATGCAAGAATAAAAAAAAAAAAGAACTATCTAATTAAAAAATTAATTGGCAGACTTTAAAAAATGTGAAAAGGCAATTGATTTTAAAATATAGTCATATTATTTGCCCAAATATTTGAAGCACAAATAAAGTACGATTCATTCTAAGTACAAAAATAAAACATTGTGGTAATTGCTGATTTATTAGATAGAGTGGCAGAATTAATTATTCATTTTAATGCAAAATGCCAATTGGAGATGAATCACGTTTATGCTTCAACAAGCTTTTATTCTAATGAAAACAAACATAATTTTTATATAAATTTGCAAAATGTTCTTAATAAAATCTTTTATAATTGTTATAAGAGATGGGAGATTTATTAGAAATAAAAAAAAATTTGAAAGATAAAATAATTATGGTAAATTTGGACATGATAAAAATATGATAAAGACATAGAATTTGAGAAAAAGATAATATGTTTATTATAAACTCTTTTAAAAGAATCTTATAAATAAATATACTAATAATAGCTGAAGCATGGATAAAATTAAAGTGGAATATACTATAGCTCCCAATGAATTATATATAAACTAAATAAATAAATGAAAAAGTGCAGAATGGACCTACCCATACTTTAGCTCAGATTATATTTAAGCATTCACTTTATTGACATGTTACAATACAGTTATATCAATGTAAATTCACAACAATTGAAAGCCATTCTAAATTTTTTTACAAACAATCAGAGGATAAAGACCACACATCATTTTTAATAATCTCTGAATATTAAATTAAACATCAATTAACATGTGCAAATATTAATAGTAATAGCTCAAAAATAGAAAAATTGAACTTACTATAAACTCCCAGTGAGCTATATATATACTAATACATACCCATCAATAAATTGAGTTTAAATTCTAGCAGTGAATCCAATTTGTGCTTTTTCACTTATTGGTTGGTTTGTATTAGTTTATATATAGCTCATTGGGAGTTTACACTAACTTCCACTTTAACTATATTGTAATAAAAAAAACAATAAAACAAAGTAATTATAATAACAACTTTTGAAATGTTAAGTGTTTTAGTGAAGAGGTAAGATGTGCAATTACATCTATGAAATTTTTTATTAAAGGTGAAAAGTTTAGTACATATACTAAAATCATTACTATTTATTTACAGAGAAGTTTGGATTTCAACCAACTACAGGAACAAGCTAAATTTTAATGTGAATATAGTGCACTAAATCACATACAAATATTAAAAAAAAATTTAAAAATAACCACAGTGTGACATTTTATATTTTTAATGAGATTTATAGATTAGTAAAATGAATTTTTCTTCAGATGCATTTTTACTTATCTCAGATTAAAATTTATATGATTGTAAGGCAGATGATTCAAAATCTTTACAAATTTTTGCAGCAATATTATTACAAAAATCTCGGCCTCAGGGAGGCCTTTGAGCATATCATCATCAGATTTTCAATTGGATGGACGGTTGAAGAGTTGGAGTGTGGAATAGATTGAAGCCTGTCCATTAAAGTGTGAGGTTTGGCTATCTTAATATATATCTGAGCACTTATAGCATATATGTGTAGAGATGGTAATCTGGACCAACTGATGATTGCTGGTTTAGCATGAAATACGTATATTGGTGATTATTTATCTTTTCAATATATGTGTTCGAGTGTATCAGTGTTATGAGATAGGGTTGAGAGTGGCGGGTCATGTGAAAGTCTGTGCTCATATACCCTATATATATTATATATAGACACAGGTATGTATAAGCCTGTGTATTTCAGCTATTAGCAATATTATTGGAAAATATTTACAAATAATAACAGGAAATTTTGATAATAAAAAAATAAATGGAGATTATTTATATTGTGTAGACGTTTACTAAGAATGTAGTGGCTTTTGAAAATAATGTTTTAAATTTTCAGTAATTTTTTACAAGAACTACCAGATACATTTATGAAATTAGAAATAAAGATATATGCTAGTAAGGCAAAAAGTATATTTGTTTCTTTTTCAAAAATAAAAATAAATAGCAAATAATTATAGGGATAATTCTAATATGTTTTTGATTTTGATGCTTCCCTCATTTTTAGATTTTTTAAATCATAATATATAGGTTTTTTTTATTTTTCACAAATCTCATGAGTCTATGCTCTCTCTTTTTATTAAAATTTACACCTAACATTTTCAATAGTTTTCCATTTCTAGCATTAAAATATTCCATGTCAATTTAAAAATGTTGTTTAGACTTCAAAATCATTCTGCACATCTATTTAAAAATCTTCTACTGCAAAATTAAAACTTATTAAAAGAATAAATTTAAATTATCTGCATTGGAATCTTCCACTAAATTGAATAATTAATGTTATATCTAATATATCATTGATCTCTACAATATTCCTTTTACATTTTTTTTATTTAGAATAAATCCCACTCCACTTATGATTCCAATATTTGAGCTTTTATAATATATATATATATATATATATATATATATATATTTGTCCATATATGTATATATATATATATATAATATATATATATATATATATTGTACCCTCACTTCCAGGAAATATATAATTATAATCACTTGATCTAGCTCAGATAAATAACTATGTTTATCTAAAATGTATCTAAATTAACAATAACTATATTTTTTAAGAATATCAATGATTAAATTAACTTAATTAATAAATAATAATATAGTTCTGGTTTATAAAATGAAATAAATGAATATCTAATCAAATCATGAGACTATGAAGTGAGTTTACAAGTGGTAGAGTGAATACATTAAGATAATCTCCCACTGGATATCACCTTAATGGCATAAGAATACTATCCTTATTCCTATTACTTAAATACTACATTTATAGTACTCTTACGTCTTTAATCAAAACTAATTAAGTAAATTACCTTTAACAAATTAATTTAAATATCTTTCTCAAAACTAATTTAACTCAAATTATCTCAGGTTCTCTTAAAATAATGATAAATTAATTATAACTTTTGTAATCAAGTATGATAAGGGATTTAATATCATTCCTAACTACAATTTAATAATATTAATAATAACAAATAGTAATACTAATCTTTAATCTATAATTCACTCTCCTATCTTTCTATTTATAATGTTATTCTTGTATATCTTATAATAAAAATGTAATATAATTTTCTATTATCCATATGGCATCTTAAATAAATATATTTAGTATGATATTATAATCTGAGAATATGTGGCAATCATTACTAAGATAATTTAATGTAAATCTTTGGTAATTATTCCATGACCATCATAATAATACCATAAGTAAAACTTCTTAAATAAAATATATCAATAAAATAGTATAACTCTTAAATAAAAATTTTATTTATGATGTGCAAATATTATGTCTTCATTATAATTATCTGTGATTATGTAATTGTGATGTGAAGAAATTGAGTCAACACCAAGACTTATAAAACACATTTAACAATTTTATTAACAAACTTAACAATAAAATTATTTACATTATTTACATTTTGATAGAATTCTATTTATATTCAGGTACTTTTCAAGACAAAACAAATGACTTAAAATATAAGATACAGAACATTTCTTAAATAAAATATTTCTTTTTTTTTTAAAAAAAATATCATTATATAACTTTTTTATTACAGTTATTCGATATTATTACTTTATAGGTTTTAAAAAAATATAGGTAATACTTTTACTATGAACTTATCCTTGTTATTTAGTTTTTAAAAATTATTTATTATTCTGTATAGTCATTTTTCAATAATATTCATGTGAACAACCTTAATTCATAGCATACCATCAAACTAAACTACTTACTAATTATTACTTTAAACTTTAAATATCATGTATGTATTAGTGTGTTGTTATAAAATTATTTTTGTAAAACTTATGACTACTTTCATTCATTCAACACGATTCAGTCTATTACCTTTAATCATAAATAAAAATATGCATTATAAGTATGTCTTTTTTTAAAAAAATTCTTAATAATTAAGTAATATCATTATAAATTCTTTTAAATTATCAACTATTTATTTTATAAAAAAAAAAATAAATATTATTTTTAACTATAAAAGTTTTATGATTCTTTCACTGATGAAATTATGTTCTTATAATTTTTTACACTTATTTTAATCTAAGCAACATAACTTATCTTATCCAATTTAACAATTCTCTATTTCCAAACTTATTTATTATTTCCAATTTTAAAACAACCATCTTTTACAATGTAATCCAATAAATTTCAATAACACATAAACTAGTAGGCATATGGGGTAAACTATAACTTCAACTTAACACCTTTATCAACTAACCATCATGGGCACAGTGTACATGAACTGAGGTATAACTTATTTGTTTAATAACCTCTTCTACCAAGTATAATGTCCAGGCTATTCATTCAGCACTATGGCACATTAAGCTTTAACACATAGAAAAATAAACACTGCCATGAATATACACAAGATATAGGGCTATGTTAGCTATACTTGTATAAACATCAATATAGTATATTCTTCTTCCCATATAAATAAACCCTACATACAATATTATCCTGGTCTTATATAACCTAATACTAAGATATTAGCATTTAAAATTCACCAATTTACATCGCTAAATTCATCTTCTCATTTCTATAATAACAAATAAATTCATTTTTAGAATAACAGTCTAACTAACTAATAAGACAAGATTATTTCATTCTTTAATAGTTCTCAAACTTTAGCACAAACAATCAGAATCAGTGTCATATTTTTAACACTTTAAATTATTCAACAAAACATCCAATTCAGTTTTAATAGAATCATATACTTATATTTCTTTTATGTTTAAATATCTTTACGATATCATTAAAATTATGCATATTCTTAAATAACTAAACAAATGATAAATTATGTGTAGGTGTGTGTTTTATATACGCATCCATCCGTACAAAATAACAAACACATTTTAAAACTATTAATAATTTACATTATTACCATAAGTAATTTCTGTTGGCAATTACTTAGTGATGTCTTCTGGATTACGATCTAAATAAACATTTTATTATCGTTTATTCCACATTATCACACTTTAAAATATACTAAGTTAAAGATTTTTTTTTTTTACAATAAAATTTAATTACTAAGTTAGTAAATAATTTAATGTTTTCTGTTTCTACGCTATATTTATACTATGAATAAATATTACTATAATTTTGTTAGTAAAAAAATTAATTTTAAAACCATATTTACAATAATTTTATTAGAATTTCTTACGATGAAATGTTCTTTTCTTGATAATAAGTTCATTACAGGAAGTATCTTTTCTCCTGGTAAAAAAAACATTAACAACACACTTTTGACGTCAATAATCATGCATGCTCTGGTTCTTAATGTTGTAATATATAATCCAAACTGACAGTTCAAGTTAAATACGGTACGTTTACTTTTATTCTATAAGACTTACACTAATATAATTAATATTTTTCTTATCTCCAAAACTTTAAATCTTTAAACAGGTATTGTTAGGTAAATATCTAATTTTAAATACTCTTCGTCAAGATAATTTTCCAAATTCTTGTAACTTTTCCATATTTACTGAGGTTTAATATCTTCTGATACAACCAATACTTCTCCCAATATTTTCAAATAACTTAAATTATTTTCCCAAATAATTTAAATAAACTTTTGTATGTCCCTCATACCTTAATGACTAACTTGTAAGATTTTTTTTTAAATGTGATATAAGTCACATACTTGCAAATGATCTTATATTTTCTAGGAAAAATTCCAATTTTAAAATATTTCCGATATTTCTTCAGAAAGAAATATCTCCACGTTCTAAAATAATTGTTCGGTCAAATTTAAAAATTTTTTTTTTACCTTTAAAAATATTTTCCCATTGTATTTTAAATAAATTTTCTTCATAAAATATATTATATCATTTCACTTTATATCTTTAAATGAAATTTTATATATATATATTTTCTCTGTGACGTTCTTTTTATGAAACTTAGTCATAAATCAATATGACCTATCAACACAGGCAAAATTATATGCTTTATACAATAACAACATTTGAATACTTCCATTAAATTTTTTATATTTAGTGATGACTTCTTCATGTTTAAGTTGATGACAAATTGAACGAAAACAAATCAGCTAAGTAAGGAATTATTTAAGTTTTAGCCCTCTTTCTCCATATCACGATCTTGTAATAATAAACTGCTGTATTTTTATAAAAATTGAAGCTAAATAAAATGGATTATTACACTACTAAATACTTTACCGAAATTGTAGAAATACTAATGATGTTATAATAGTATATCGGTAGAATGAGATAACAGCTTAATAATCATCTGCCAAAATTTAAACAGCTCTTAAATACTCCAGCTGATTCCAATTTTGATTGGTCCATTAAACAATCCTGGCCTCAAATTATCCGGGACCACGAACATTGGTTTAAAGTTAAAGTTAATAATAATTTACTAAATATTTATTTTTATTATATTATTCAATTCTTACTTAATTTTCACATTTTATTTTCACTTACTAAAGACTCTAAAATAATTTTTAAAAATCACATTTCAATATTTATTACCATTTCTACCTTTATTTTGAACTTAACGTATTTATTTTCAACAAAAAACATAAATCTGATTTTATTTATTATATTCACTTTTAAAATCCAATTTAACATTTATAACAGATAATATTATTCTATTTTCGAACACAGTCACGTGATTTACAAAACTAAATAAGGCACTAATAATTTAAAGACTAAAATAATAATTTAATTTATAAAATGTTACATAATCACTATTATAGCACAATTTTAAAATAATTATTTTAATATTATAAAACCAAAAAATACACTTTTCTCCCACATTATTATTTTTTTTAATCAAATGATTTTAAAAATATAGCCATTAAATACAATTATTATTACTAAATCTATTCGTTTAACTTTAAAGCATTACTTTTAAAATTTACCCTAATTATTATTTATAAGACTTATTAAATCAGTATTTATTATGGCCAATTCTCCCAACCATACAATCTTATAATGATTTTTAGTTAACTGTTTTCTTACAAATACCAACCTAATACTATACATTAATTATTTTACTTGCCTTAACTAAATTATTCAAAGATTATTAACACACAACATACATCATCCCTTACCCAACTTCAAAATTTAAAATTTTTCAGTAAATTATTAGAAATAATCCATTCTAACCTAAACAAAAGGGTACAATATATATATATAATATTCAAATCAATATATACAGTACACACACACATATATATATATATATATATATATATATATATATATATATATCCATTTTTAAAAATAAATGTCTCTTCCTCTTCATAAAATATGATAATATACTATTTAGTATTAGATTAATCTTTTTTACCCTTTTTTGTAATTATTTTTAAATAAAAGCACTCTATGATTGTTAGTGGTTAAATAAAACCAACATCTAATTACATCCTGAGTGATAACATAGTGCCATCTATCTTTGGAACAAACTCTGATTTGGCTGATGAATACATTCTCAAAGGAACATAATTTGTTTTTATAAGTTTAAATATAAAAAAATAAACATTTACACATTCATAACCTTTCTTCACCAGAAAACCAGACCAAATATTTTAATTAGAGACTATCTGGCAACTGAGAAAACAAGTTATTGTGTTTTTCTTTAATTTAAAATTAATGCTGATAAAAGTTGGTTAGCACACCATCATATTAGCCTTCAATATGAACAATTATGCAACATTTTCAATAACAATTACATGCAAAGTGAGCACTAATGCTCATTTTTTTTATGAAAAACAGAGAAGAATCAACTATTTTTATTTCAGGTATAAATTTTTTTAAAAGTCAATCTTTTGCTTCTTCTCTGAGTTTTAAAATAAACCAAGAAGAATATTTTTTTAATAACAATGCCATAATTTTTTGTCATTCCGGACACATTATTATTCACATGATAAATCAATATACTGCTCACAAATTAATATCAATAACAGTGATGAGTGAACCGGATTTTATTTCTGTATTTGAGACAAAAAAACATTAGTGTTTCATCTCAAATGTTTATTAGCTCTTGATAAAGATATCTGATGAATTATTTTGATGTCAGAATTTAGGCATATGTCCTTGTGTATGATGAATTCTTGTTATTTTTTATATTTGCACTTGTAAAAATATTACTGGGTAACATATTTAGGCACCTATTTAATAATAATTTTTTTATTAATTATTTTAACTATAGACTACTTTTAAGCAAAGAGAATTTTATTAATTGGAAGAGCTATTAAATATTAAATAGGATGTTATCAGACTTTGTGAAGAAGATAAATAGAGAACTGATTTGAAAAATGGTCATGTAACATTAAACATTATTTCATTTTAGCATTTATATTTAATACTACTTTTTGCTTTTATCTGACAAGTTTTTTTTAACATTTCCTAAAAGTCTGAAGCAAATATTTAAAATTAATGATATATATATTTTAATCATAATTTTTATATAGAACTAGCAATTAAAGTTTCAGTTTAAAGTTGAAAGCCTGAACTGAATTTATATGTAAAGTGCTACTCAATTATATATATACATGTGTTTGGGTAATTATGATGGTATGTAATTTAAATAAAGTAATTCAAACACTCAATATATTTTTCCCATCACTTGTGCCAAATTATATACAATAAAAAAATAAATACATAAAAACTAGGCTCTTATAAGCTAATTTTGTATCATTTTTATAAAATGAATAAAAAAGAATAGAGAAATACTAAATTATATTTATATCGTTTTCGATTTATTTTATATTAAATTTTTCATTCTTAAATTCTATCTATTCAGTACAGTGCTATAATATTAATTGAAATTCTTTTAAGTAAACTTTTATAGTTTCTTTAAACTATTACTTCATCAAGACGTATTTGACATATACTTTCTTTTTCTAATTCACATGAGAGTAACACTTTGTGTGTTGTTTTCATTTAAAGATTTTGAATTAATAAATTCTTTTTACATCATTTTCAATGACTGTTCAGATACCACATCTGTAAGAAGCACTACAACCAATAAGTGATTTCCATTAGTCTACAGAATATTCTGTCAACATCACATTGATCTGAGAAAAATAACAGTATGAAAGTAGTTGTTAGTAACTGATGTTACGGCAAAGCTGACAGTTTTTTAAATTTTATTGATTTATTTATTAAATAGTTATTTGATATAAATGTACGTTATTTTTTTATTTTGTACTATTAAATCATTTTCCCTCAAAATACAATTATCACAAATACTACGAAAGTAAATATTTGTTTTGAAGATAAATTATTGTTTTTATTACTACTAATAATAATTAAATAGATTTTTAAAATTATTTTTTTTCTACAGTACAGGCTTTTTCATACATGCACTCCAATATGTAATATATAGGGGGTTTGAAGTCAAACTTTCACACGACTCTCAACTATTCACGCTATCTCATACTGCTGACACACTTGATCACACACATTCGTATTTCTTGATAAACCAGCACTCGTTAGTTGGTCCAGATTATCATCTCCACACTCACATACAATCAATGCTCAGCTAAGATTAAGATAGCTAATCTTCATACTTTAATGGACAGACTTCAATCCACTCCACCCCACAACTCTTCAGCAGTCCATTTCATTGAAAATCTGATGATAGAACACTCAAATCCCATATTGGCGGCAACCTTCTCATTCTGTTGACCATAAGTCACTCTGACTCCAGTGGACGGATGAAGAGTTGTGGGATGGAGTGAATTGAAGCCTATCCATTAAAGTATGAATATTGGCTATCTTAATAAAAGCTGAGTATTGATTGTATATATGTTTGGAGATGATAATCTGGACCAACTTGTATATTGGTCATTATTTATCTTTTGAACACGTGAGTGATCAAATGTGTCAGCGATATGAGATAGTGTGGATAGTTGAGGGTCGTGTAAACATGATTTTAATTTTTTTTCACATTAAAAGAATATATATATATATATATAATCAATGCTCAGCTAATATTAAGATAGCTAATCTTCATACTGTAATGGACAGACTTCAATCCACTCCACCCCACAACTCTTCAGCAGTCCATTTCATTGAAAATCTGATGATGGAACACTCAAATCCCATATTGGCGACAACCTTCTCATCCTACTCATATACATGTACACATATATTATTAAGATACACATTTGTTTTCTATCTTTTAAGAGTTAAATTAATTAATCCTTTCCCCATAGTTTAAAATAATTTCTAATTTCGCGTAAAGGCTTTTATTAATAATAATGGACTTTCAGTCTCCATCTTTTTTCCATATGTCAAAGCATCCACCGGGAAACGAACTCGGGGCAACTGCTTGTAAGGCGGCTGTGCTGATCACTCAGCCACCAACGCTGTTTTTGATTCTCTGCCTTACTTCATTTGCATAGAAATAAATAGTTTTAAATTATTTTTCTATCTCTGAGTTTTTAATGTTACATAAAAAAGAAACATGTGCTTGAGTTATGTATACATTATTTCTGAAATTTCTAAATAAAAATTTCTATATATCAAACGACTTTCCAGACTTATTTTTCTTGACACTGTCTTTGATTTCTGTCTTGATGTATAATAATTGCTTTGATGTCAGTGAACATTTAGATTGTAAATCATTGATAGGTATCTTACCCTTAAGGTAATTATTTATTTAATTATGTCATTTCTACACCATGACTAACCTATATAAAAATGTTCTTTTTCTAATTGATACAGATTTTCTCTGCATAAAACCCAATTCAGAACTCCTGCTCATAATTTTCTATTAAAAAGGTGTTAGAAAAAATGTTTTGTAAAAATTTTGGTACTTATGTATTTTCCTCTAGCTAAAAGGCAGAAATGTTTTTTTTTTCAATTATACACTTTGACAGGCATACAAAAATGTACACAACAAAATGGCTGAAACAAAGCGATAGTATTTAATACTTCCAGTGTTGTTATTTTTTATTGGAACTATTTTAAAGAAAGACAATTTGGGGGCAAATTTTTTTAGAATATTCTTACTTTATTTGTTAATATTTTTTTTTAAATTAAGGAAAAAAAATAAAGAAATATTAATATAAATAAAAAAGTGCATAAATGAAACCTATTATTGCTTATTTATGAGAAAGATATTTGAGAATTGTTTATGTCAGCAGCCAAAAATCCTTAAGAAATGACCATTAATACATATTTGTGAAATGTTTTACATATATAGCTTTCTTATTAACTAATCTCACTCAATTGACACAATAAGAGATTCGATTAATTGTCATTATAAGCCGCATCAAACAAAATTCCAATTTAAAATAAAACAAAAATTTATATGATAAATTTTAAAATAATTCATAGATATCACTAACAGAAATGAATAAAATAAAGAATACTTCATTAAAAATTTCCAATTACTAACTTAGGAAGCTTTTGAAAATTTATGAAAATAGTTTTGATATAATACACAAGAAAAAGATCTAGATTAAAAGAAAAAGTACTATTACTATACAGCATAATGTATAACATATTGGTAAAATTAAATAATCTTTATATATATAGAAAGACTAAAATACACAAAAAACAGTTATACAATAGTATTTAGAGTGTTTTTTTTAAGTTAAAAAGTAGCAACAAGTTGGAGAGGGTTTTGAATTATAAGTGCTAATTATATCATAGTGCTTAATTAATTAATTAAAAATTAAATTATTATGCAAATTAACAGTTAAATAGAAAAGAAGTTAATGCTTTTATGGATTTAGACAGTTGCTTATTATTGATTTTATTTTATGGTCCATTAGTGTTTTATAAGAAATAGAAAATTAATATTAATAAATAGAAAACAACAGGGGTGGGTAAATAGCGGCCCAAGGGCCACATGCAGCCCACTAAGAGTTTTTATGCAGCCTGCCAAGACAATCAGAAAAATCTGCTCTGAACTCAGATTTCCTTCCCATGCATGACCAAAGATTTGTCTTGCATTTTCCACTAGGATGGCCATGTCACTACACATGCGCAGTGTAGATATGATGTGCAGTGCTTTTCCAGTTGATCTGATTAATTTCAATTTTGTCTTTTTATTAGCAAATATATACATTTCCAACTTTAGTGAAACCATGAACCATCCGAAAAAATGTAAAATCAGTGATGAATGTCGTGTATTTAATGAAGAATAGACAAACAAATATTTCTTTGGTAATACAGAAAATAAAGCAGTGTGTTTATTGTGTCATGAAAAAAGATGTGGCCCTCTGCTAACCTTTGCTTCCATAAAGTGGCCCCGAATGTGGCCCTCTGCCAACCTCTGTGGCCCCTGAGCCAAAACAATTGCCCATCCCTGATCTAAGAGATACTCATTTGAGAAAGAAAAGAAAAAATAAGTTCGATAAATAAAGTTTGTAATGTAATGTTTTGATAACAATAAATAAAAAATAATCATTTATAGAAAACATTATGAATCAAAATTATATAGATATTTTCTTATGCATAACTAAATTATGAAAGATATGTTAAATTCAACTGACAAAAAGAGATATTAAAAAACAAAGTTAATTTGATTTTTATTCATAAATTGACATTAATATATAATTACAATAACTTTAAATAAACTACTGATAAATCTTGCATTTTTGTAATACCCCTCTAAAAGGAAACATTGAAATAAGATATATTTTATATAGGTTTCCCTCTTTTATAAAGAATATTTAAATACTCATTAATTAACAATTACTAAAGCATCTATACTGACAAATTTTGGGAAGTCAACTCTAGCAAAAATATCAATGAATTAAAAATAAAAATGAACAAAAAATTGTAGTCATTTATATATAAAAAAAGCTATTTAATATAAAATATTTTTTTACAAATACTTCCACTATAGAATAAAGATCTGTCCAAAGTCTTTCATAAAGAAATAGTGAATAAACAAAGGTAGTATCCATTAAGCTTTCCAATTGTTAGGTGGTAAAGTTTTGAGTAGATTTTCACTCTCGCTTTATTCTAAAAACAAAAACAACTAGATAATCACTTATAAATCAATGTTTTGTGATTAGTTGGATTTGACTATAGGCCAGCTAGTTAAGAATTTAGAAAAAAAATTCATTCAATCAAATTCAAGCATGACAAAGTACATTATCTCTGCATCACAGTATCCTTCAACATATATATATATATATATGTGTGTGTGTATGTGTGTGTGTACGTTTATATTATGGATATAAATATTTGCACATTATAAAAACAGAACTAAAAAATGAATTTTTTACCTCTATCTTGGGATCCATTTTTTTATCCCATGCATGAGCATAACCATTACTTGATTCACTAAAGTATAATAATACAAAATAAAATCTAATTAAATATATAACAAAAATATGTAATAGACGATTTATAATAAAAATATATTTTAAATGTTCTTCTAGAAATGTTTAATTTATACATTTATATGAACTACCTTTTTTAATAATAATAGATTCCGCGATCTATTTTCTAAAAAAAAAAAAAAAATTTGTGATGATTACGTTAATCCACATTTATATTTATTTATTTAGTTTTTACATCATACAGTTTTTTTGCTCATATTAAATGTGACTGCTAAAATAATTTAGTACAAAACAATATATATAATGAATGTTAATATTTTCATGATAAAATGTTTGTCGTTTCTATGTGTAAAAAAAAAAACTTAAAAAAAAAAAATAAACATTTAATTTATATGCTTATATATTGTAGTAATAAATAATAAAATCTGAATTTCAGCTAAACATTTACCAAAAAAAAAATGAATACATCCCAAACGGGTTAAATATATATATATAAAGTTATTTCCATATAAGGTTTAGTATATATATTTGATATTACCTATTCTTATAGATGTTTTTTTACCAATTCTTACCTATGGATCTGATATTTACACACTTAACCGAAAATACTACTGAGTCTTTAAATCACTCAACAAAGTATGGAGAGATGTATGTTGGGAAAGCAAAAAGGCATTGAGAGTGAAATATGTGGATGATGGAGCAGGTAGATATCACATACATTATTGAAAGAACTAAGAAACTGGAATGGATCTGAAACGGATGTATTATTAAAGATAGATGATAATATAGTTAGTTAAAGTATTTAACTGCATCCCAAGATATTTTAACAGACTTAAAAAAAGACCTATGTTATATTGATGGACTAAATAAAAAAACTTACTATTATAATGTGGAGAAGAGAGGCAGTGATTCCAGTATTAAAATTCGAGAGATCTTTATCCTGCTGGAGACCAATAATAGTTAGAAATAATTTTATTAAAAGTGATGATTATCTACTATTTGCATAAATCAGATTATATTTTTCCAAAAAGGAGGAATAGAAAAACAATGAAAGCAAAATGAATAAAGTTGAAAGTATATTTATTACTTTGCAACAATTAAATTAAATAAAATTGTGCATCACTGAAGATAATATGAAATGAATGCTTTGTTCTATGCTGATGTAAAACATTAAGAATAATTTATTGTATGAGAATAAATTATAAATTATTAAGTGAAGGATTATGAAAAAAATATGTTAAACTAAATCAACGGAAAATAGTTATCAAAAATGATAATGAATGATCTGATGCAAAAAAAGAGTCAGAAAATATTATAAAAAGATTTTATATTAGGTATTACATGAATGCTAATAGAAAGGCAGATCTATGATCAAAAAAGAACAAGAACTTAAAAAGCCATAATAGAAAATTAAGTAGAGACTCTCTACTATTGGTTAAAATAATCATATATATCACTGTTATATATCTATGTCATTTTATATTAATAAACTGAATAATATATATATATATATAACTATAAATTTATTTTCAGTGAGTAAATCTTAAAGATTTTTCAATATAAATTTTTACTCAGAATTTTATTTACTTTCTTAGTTAAAAATAATGGAATACCTGTTATATCAGTCCTACATACTTGATATCATACGGAACAAACATAAAAACATTTTTATGAAAATAATTCTAAGGAGAGGTGCAGAACATTATTCAGTAGAGTGAAATAAATTTTATAAATCTTTATAAAAAAATTATTTGTCTTAGTTTAAAAAAAGTGAAATTATTTAATATTTCAAACACAATAGTTTTAAGAAAACTATTATAACCAATTGAACTCAAAAACTAGTGCTTTTTGTAAAAGACCAACTAAGAAACAAAATACAACAAATCACTTCAGGATATATCTGAATCCTCTAATATCTTTTAAAAGAGTTTTTAAAATAAATATTATTTGTGACTGCCATTTATGGTCATTTTGATATTATAGTGAATTCAATGATGTAAAGTTTATGATGTGAGTGAATAAGATCTGAACAATGGGTGACTAAAATATATCATATGAATAACAAATTACCATTTCTAACTTTTTCCACCAATCATATAATTTTTTAACTATAAAATGTAATGGTAGAATTATTAAAATCTGAGCAGTCATATCTTGAAATGTGATAAATGTAAATATACCTCTATATTAACACAGCTATAGACTATTTAAACCTTTTCTGTACAAGGTCAATTTCATGGTATAAGTATTTTTATGCAATAACTGTCATATTTTAAGATTATAATACTTCATACATGATAATGTTAAACATCTCTCATGTTTTTTTTCAATTATCTGATTTAAAAATTATTAAGCTTCTGCTAATCATTTTTAAAAAATAAAGTATTTACAAACACTACTGACATATCTCACAAACTTGAAGTTTTTATGAATAACATTTGAGTATTTCTCTGATCACTGTTAAAATATTATATAGCATATAGAGGCAGTCAATTTTGATTCTAATAAAATCATTGCAATTATTTTGTTCAATTCCTGTATATAAATTAAATATTAAAATTACTCTCTACAAAAAATAATTTCCCAAGAAAGTTCAAATACAATGATAAAGCAAAAAGTGACTAATGCAATTGATTTATTTGAATTCTTATATATTAGTATAGCAATAACAATTCTGAGAAATAAATTAACAGTAAATCTCATGTTATTAAACAATTGCTTATTGTAAGGATTTTACACACTTATGATAATTCTTAAATTAAATGCAGGTAAAAAATAAAAGACTTTTTGCAAGGCAGTGTTTTCTTTATTGCTCTCTAATAGAAAAATAGTGAAAGTTATGACACTGCTTATAAGCTTTGTCAATTTTTACATACTGAGTTTGACCATTTTTTACTTTTGTTTTTCTCTCTGGCTAATAATATCTATATAGTGAAATGAAGAGAATTAGGCCCAGTATAAAAAAAATCTTAACTTTGATCAGAATCTGGAAAAACTTTTGAAGTTTGCACAGTCCAGAAAGTAAAGATTGTGGGATGTAATTTTGCTTCATGAAACCTAATAAATACTAATTAGTGGAATGATCATTCATTTACATTAATAATCTTGACATTTTTCCACTTGAACCATGGTATTTAAACTATGTTATTTATTTATATATTACCAAGTCTGAGAGATAGTGGTTTTTAGATCAGTATATTATTTAATGTTTTATTCTTTTTTAATAAACAGCCTACAATAATTAATATATCTTATTTTTTTGTAATAATCCTATAATATGAGATTTGACACCAGCTAATAACTTTTTTGTTTGGATCTCCCAATGGATCATATTTTAAAAACTCAAAATTATTTACAGGTTTTTTAGCAATATAAAATACGCTGTTAGTTGATATTCATTAGCCCTATACCCTTCATAGTATCTTAAACTGTTTCACAAACTATAGAAAAGAGTTTACTCTTTTACACAGTAATTTATTTTATTCACTAAAGCAATTATGAGGTTTTTAATAAAAATAAAAAATGCAAAGAAATTTGAATGTTTTTTTTTATGTTCATTTTGTTTGCATGTTTGGATTATTACTGTTCTAATGATATTTACATGCATAATGAATGGTAATACAAAAATATTATAAGATATTCAAATAAAACTTTTAAAAAAAATCCTAAACTACTTAAATGGAAATCTTACAAATATTATAATTGAACCATCCTAAAAATTCACTGCTATTCTCCATTGTTGCCATTGGCTCTTACTGCCTCCATAAATAGAATCTCTTCACTCCCTTCTAATTTTAATGTTGTGGTGAATCTTTTGCAAATACAACCCTGAGACCTTTAACATTATTATTAAATTAATATGGATTCTTATGAACTTGCTATATTTGATAAATATTTTAATTTGTGGGTGCATTTTAGGTTTTTATAGGATCATTTTAAATACTAAGATAATTTGTTATATAAATAAAAATTTGTTTCTGCTGAAATTGCATCCTTATGATGTATTTCAAATGTAAGTAATGAAAGATTATTTTATTTTTAAATTAGTTCAAACTTCACTTATTCACTTTTCAATAGATTATAAAAAAATAATCGATTTATTAATGATTATATTAAAATATAAATGTTTTGAAAATAATGATTGTATGTAAATATTAGTTGCCATTTGGCAGAGTATTTTTAGATTATAAAAAGTATCTCATTTTATATGTATTTTTGTTGTTATGAAAGCTTCACAACAACTTGATATAAATTCACAAAATATTACCGAACTTTGAAAAATACTTATCAAAATAACAAGAATTTACAACAGAGCAATTCCATTTCTCAAAAAATTTTGTACCATTTTTACAGGACATATTTAGTAAATGAAATCAGTAAGCAAGGAGAAAATAAGTAAAGATTATTTATGTAATTTAATGTGTGTGTTTTTTTATTAATAATATTTCATATTTGTAATTTTTTTTTACAAAAAATGGAAACAAAAATGTACATGATATAAGACAGAAATAGTATATTATATTTTTTTAATGAAAAATTAAAGATTAATGTTTAATAAATTAGAAATTAACAACTATGATCAAATTATTTACAAATGAAAGCATAAGGTAAAAATTAATTATATAATTAAATTTGGACAGAGTAGCCCTTAACATTAATGAAAAAATTGCAGTGCAAAAATCAAACCATACTTTACATATTCTAGAATAAACATTTTTTAGTCTTTAACTTGATAAATTCAAAAAGAGCATAAAGTTCTAGAAAGAGAATCTATATTGTGCAAAATATAATCTGGATATTTATTCTTAGAATTATTTTTTCAATAATTTATTAATTGTTAGCTTTCTTGCTTTTAATTTTCTTTTATCAATAATATATAGATAAACTTATTTTTATAAATCATACAATTATAAAATAGATGGACAAAATAAGCTGATGTAATTAGAATAATGTGAAGAAAAGAAGCTATTTAATAGAAAAATTGAATTGACTATATATATATATATATATATTGTAACAGACTGGGCTCTATGATTCAATGTTCCATGATCGGCTGTGCCAGATGCAAATGTCTGAGCTCCCGCATTATATGTTCACAAGGGTTTGACTGTGGATTCCTAATGGATGTAAGCATGTCGTATCTGTGATTTTTCTACCCATCTCTTTCATTCTTTGGATAGGAAATGAGTACCATGATTTCTTAGGATAGTTTTAGGTTTCCCTATTCTCAAAAATTGAAGGGTGTTTAATACCTTGATGGTATATCTGGTATTAGCTTGGGGTATTAGATAAGCAGAAATATACTTAGTAAAGAGATCATAGGTGACCAATAGGTACTTTTGTTTATTAAATGGGGGTAATGGCCCATAATAATTGATTGCCAAGATCTCATTCGGTCCTTAGTTACTATTGATTTTTCAGCAATAGGTTTACTGGCTTTGCCCATAGGCACACTAGACAATCTTGAAGTGATCTTAAAACATATGGGCACAGTGGATATATTTTATGAGTGGGGTACACAATGTTTTAGATATAACTACCTTTCACTCATCCCTATTGGTATTTACTTTATACAATAGGACCTCGTTTTCTATCTTATAACAATTAAGATCTTTAGACACATTCAAAACTTTAATAGTAGTATAGAGAATGTTCTGGAAAACACACTCAAAATTGCAGTTTAGATCCTAATTTAAACTTAATCATAAAAGTTTTGAAAGAACAGAAAGTTTTGGATGTGTATAAAGATCTTAATTGTTATAAGATAGAAAATGATGTCCTATTGTATAAAGTAAATATCAACATAAATGAGTGGAGGGTAGTTATATCTAAAACATGATATTTAGTAAACAATATGCCAATTTAATGACTAATAGTAGTGTAGAGAATGATCTGGAAAACATACTCAGAATTGCAGTTTAGATCCTAATTTAAACCTAATTATAAAAGTTTTGGAAGGAGAGAGTCATTAAAATGGCATATTGTTTACTAAATATAAATCTTTAGTTCAATATAAACAAAGTGATATACAGAAGAATGTGCAAAAGGCATATCTTCCATTGATTAACAAGGCTAATCAAAGGAACAAGACTAAGACTGAAACTCCATATACCTTCAGAATAGGAGACAAAGTTTTAATAAAAAAACCCTCATGCCAGCAACGTATTGATAATAGGTATAATAAGTTCTACCACATGTATGAAGGACCTTACACTATAGTAATGCAGTCAGGTCACAACACATTTGGTTAGACATACTCAACTGATATGCAAGCTAAACATGAAAGGAAAGAGATATGCATGCATATAATGAAATAGAGTTATAAATTATGATGAGGATATACCCTAGTAGATGACAGAGCAGATATTGGGATACCTTAGAGCCATTTAATCTAAAGGATGAGTCCATACCAAATAATGGATCTCTAATCTTTTGTTAGTCCTTAAAAAAATCCAGTAAGACCCAATAGAATCAGAATAGAGACTGAGCAAGTAAAAATATGTGCTTTCTGTAACAGAGATACATTTATACTAGTGTTCTCAAAATATATCCATCAATAGTAAAAAAGTGACCCTTTGTTTGAATCCCACATTAAAACAATGTTTTTCAAAAAAAAATATAGAGAGCAATTTGCATAGTTCAGAGATTGCAAAACAATAGAGATAGGTTTCATCACTTATAAAAAAGAGAGGAAAACAACAAACTTTAAATGCAAAACCCATGATATTGAGCATTAAAATTTTCATTAGAAATTACAATTTTAACCCTATAAAGAGAGTGGGGTTATAAGAGTAGCTTATAACTCAATCATACCAGCCAAAATTAGCCCATGTTTCAATTTGAACTCATCTAAAACTCATACAAATCATCTGGATGTTACTTCACTATTTTGAACATATATATATTGTAACGATATATAAATATGTCGTTACATTAATTTAAAATGAAAACTTAATAAAAGTTCGCAAATAAAAGTAAAAAACTAAACGCTAAAATTAAAATATTGTTAAACGTATATATTCGCACAGATGCTAAACTTTAAAAATATTTTTTTTCATAAACAAAAAAAAAAAGTATTTGAACGTATTTTTTTTAATAAAAAAATACAAGGTTGAAATATAAAAATATTTTAATAAAAAAATAACGTAAGTTAAAATAAAAACAGGTATTAATTAATTCCTGTAATCTGTAAATGGAAATGATTGTTTATTAATTATCTAAAAGCTGTGTAATTAAAAAGTCAGATGAAAAGTTAGATAAGAGAAGAAAGAAATTTTAGCTTGACCAATGGAAGCACTAAGCCTTGGCTCGGACCCTAACGAAAGTGATAGACTAGTGACGTTTTGTTCATTGAATCCTTGTGGATAATATAAAAAGGGAAAGACAGTTTTTTCGGACAGTTCCAGCGTTGTGTGTTTGAGAGATGTGGTATGACGCACATACCACACTCTCTATAAAAAAAAAATGAAAAGACTGTGATACCTTGAACCAGCTATTGCCATCTCCAGAACATTACCTTCCAACGGAGGCATCGCGGGAATTGAAAGCAGAGGCCATAAGCTATATGAAATGAACAATTGTTAAAATCAATTAAGAACGTTCGTCAAGTTTACAAATTGATAAACAAGCCAACTGAAATGTTAAAACGGACTCTTATCTGACTTTTGTAAGTTTTTAAATCAAATTAATAATGTTTAATTTTATATGTTTTCCGAATGATAAACATCATTTCCATTTTTTTTTTCTTATTGTAAAGATTATTTAAATGTATGAAATTTAAGTTGTTTATAGACGCTTCCATAGATTCGTTTGCGGTTAATTATATTTTGGTTTCATATTTGATCAAAATATATAGACATTCGATAAATAATGATACCTTATGGTGAGTATCTAAAATGTATTTATTCGGATGTCTTTTAAGTTATTGGTGACAACGCAAGTATCTTATGGTGAATACTATTGGGTTACTTATAAGTTTCCCTCTGCGATTGTCGGTATCAATAATTTTGTATTTTGATCGTTTATGTTTATTTTGAAATGTTTTTGACCGTGGAATCTATGTAATCGATCTATACCCAACATTTTTAAACAAATCTGTGCGAACGTATTTAAATGTTAAAATTAAGTCGGGCGTGAATGGCTATATAGTTTGTAAAGTTATATTAAGGGAGGGTAATCTTAGGTTATTCATTTCGTAGTTGAATTGGTTCAATGGATTGGATATATTTGTGTAATTAGTAGATGTAGTATGAGGTCCGCTATGGGCAGGATTATAGATATACGCCACACACCCTCTGTTTGCCTATGGATGGGTTTGTAAGTCGGCAGAAGACCGCAGTCCATTCCTATGGAGTTTTTTTGTTTATTGATCTACTTGCCAACAGATGTCACATTCCTGTTGGTGGAGAGTCAATCTCTTCTCTATTTCTACTTATTGTTCAGATGTACATTCCTGACAATATAGTATTTTGTGTTGTCGTATCATGCTACATTGAATACATGAATGTATCAGATGGATTGGCGCCAGTTGATTGCGAAATTTGTTGCCTAAGGTTAAATCAGGGAAGAATATTTTCTTTTCAAATGCAGATCTGTGTAGTCTATTCATACTTGACTATCTAAATAATAATTAAACTCATTGAAACTTAGTTAAATGTAAAATTAAAAGTTAATATAAAAATCTAAAATGTTAAACTTATTCCTCAAAATTTAAATATTATTTTATATGTGCATAAATAAATATTTTTATATGTTAATTTCTGGCAGTGGCTTTTATTCTTTTATATTTAAGATGTAAAATTTATAGATTTTTATCTCTGCATCTCCGCTGAGCTAGTGACTTGGGCTAACGGTCGGAATATTTAAAGAAAGTGGAATCTTAACAGCACGTATCTGCCTACTCTATAAATTTTTCTAGGTTTAAATGCCTAGATGGCGCCCTGGTAGTTGCAGATATCGTTTTGCGGTTAGATTCGATCTTCACTTTCATTCCGATTGGTACAATATATATATATAATTGCAATGTGTATACTCATTTGGTAATATTTAAAAAAAAAGTCATGATAGATTATTATATTAATTATTTAGTGGATTGTTAATATAGCAAAAGAGCAAAAAGAAATAATCTATGTATATATAAACTATTAAACAAATTTAGGTAGATTATGTTATATATTCTAAATCGAATAATACTATGTGATGCAAACTGAAACTCAGCAAACATGGAGATGACCTTAATATCAAGTTTAGTCACTATGAAACTGAGTATGAAACTAAAATCATAATTCACTATTATTATTATTATTAATGCATTGTTTCATTGATAATAAATACAACAATAAGCAGCTACAATAACATTGACTTAAAAGAAAATGAGGATTTTAATATAACAGCTAATGGAAATCAAGGACACTATAAAAGGAAAATCAATTTTAAATCATCCTTCTTACAAAATAATGCTTGGCTATAAAACTTAATGTCAACAGAATAGGAATTTTGAATGCAGGAAAATGAAGAATGTTGTTTGAAGCAATAATTCTTTGTAATTAGATATAGTGATGTAAAACCCTGTCATATTGAAAGCAATAGTTTATTAAGTAAACTTAAAAATAGAATTCATATAAATTTGTGCAATAACAAAAGTTATTTTTTAATTGTTAGTAAAGAAATTTGGATATTTTTCGAATACAGACAGAAGAAGAGAATGCAAACATTGCCAGCAATCAAAAGTAATTATGGAGTAGTTTATCTAATCAACAAAAAAACTGTTCAATACTAAATCATAATTTATGTATTTCAAACAATTTTACAAAATACTGTAAGATGCGTATAGGATAAAACAGTCATGCTGTAGTGTTTGATCACTCTCTTCTCTAACATGACTGTATAAAATTTGTTATCTATTTCAATAATACACCTAAGAAAATTCCTATTCCAACCCAAGATGTATAAAGGAAAATCAGCATGAGGAGGTGATATAAAGAACTGAACCATGTGATCAAAGACTTTTATGCCAAAACTCATGAACTATTATCAGGATGATTTAATGAACTTTGATTCAACCACTGAATTTTATCATATGATTATTATTGCAAGTTTTTTTTTATTTTTTTTTTTAAATTGTTATTTTGTTTTCATACTCAGGAGTTTGAACTTTATAGTTTGTGCTTTGGAAGATTTTATTAGAAATGCTGATAGAAAAAAAAGAGGGGATGGTTACATTTAGTTGTATTATTATTATTATTATTATTATTTTTTTTTTTTTTCATATGTCATAGCATCGGCCGGTATGCGAACCCACAACCGTCTGCAACCAACTACTTGCTTGCCTGGCGGCTGCGATACCTCTCGGCTAACAATGCAAGACTATTATTATTATTATTATTATTATTATTATTATTATTATTATTATTATTATTATTATTATTATTATTACGTTTCAAAACCATTGATCTCAATGGTTTACATACGTTTACATCTAGAAAATTTGAAATTTAACATACAATGAATAATATTAGGGTAAACACATATAAATGAATTTAGTGGTTACACTTTGTGGTTAATGGACTATAACAATATAAAAATTAAAAAAGCAAAAATAATCAGAGTTCTAAAGTTTGGGGAGCTTATTTAGTTTTGTCCGCATGTCACTTTGAATGTTAGTTGTATGATAGTTTTCTTTGCAGCATTCACAGCATTGATGGTTGTTTTAACAATGACCATGTTGCTGCATATAAGTGGGGGTTGGTTATTATTTTATCTCTATTTCGAATGTGTAGCAGTTTGTTGCTAAATGTAGCTGGGTGTTGTCTGGGGTTATTGCCAATTAAGAAAGTACATAGGATGCACCAATACACATATAGAACAAATGTGGCTGCCCTAATGCTAGGTATTGATCTTCCCTGAAAAGCAGCTATTATGTGATTAATGATTGTACCTGGTTTTCTGTAGGTGTTACATATCATCTGTTGTGTTTGGTTAAGTGCTACACATTGATAATTAAAGTGGTCCAGTGTCTCTTCTGCTCGATGGCAGAATCCACAGAAGGGTCAATAGATATATACATTCTTTTATGATAAAGAAAGTGGGTTGTTGGCAAGGCAATGAGATTGATTTTTATGATAAAATCAAAGTATTTGGGCTCTAAAGCCCATTTTTTATATTCCTTGAATAGTCTCTTGTTGTTAATTCCTAGCATAGGTTGTATAACATTAGTATCTGCTTCTCTGTTTATTAAACCATAAATATCCCAGTATGAATACTTATGCAAATACTGTTCAGGAATCTTGTCTGTGGTTTTGCATTGGTATATAATGTTGGTGAAAAAGGAACCTTTTGGAGGTGGTCTATCTGTTGGAGTAACTTCTAGCAAGTGGTTAATTTTGGGGTATTTGGCAAGTATTGTGATTGTTGAGTTCCTTAACTTCTGTATATAAAAACATTGATGTTGTGCAAGCCAAGTCCATTTCTTATTAGAGGTTGGCTAAGTTTTTTTGTGGAAATTGCTACTGTTTTTCTGGCCCAAAGTAGTTTATTATATATGGTTTTAATTTTTGAAATGAACCCCTTTGAGAATGAAATAACCGGTACATAGTAAGTTATTTTGGTTGTGATAAGCTGGTTAATTAACTGTACTTTGGAATATAGTGAAAGATATGCCTTGGACAAGGAGTTTATAATTTTTGTGGCTTCATCTTTAAGTTTATTTTGGATATGACATCTCATTCCTGTAATTCCCATATGAAATGGGAACCCAAGAAAAGAGTTTGGTTTTGATTTGTAAATTGATGTACATGGTTTACCAGTGTATAGAGACCAGGCTGTGGTTTTTGCTGGATTAAATGTTAATTCATATTTTTGTGAATATTCTTGTAATATCTTTTGGAGTTGCAGTATTTGTTTTTTTTTTTTTTGATGTTAGGAATATGGTAACATCATCCATATAGGCGATGCATGTAGTGCGCTGTGTTGTTTCTGGTATCTCGATCCCAGTAAATGCATTTTGCATGCTTTTAATAAGGGGATTGATGTAAAATATAAACAATAGTGAACTAAGAGGGGATCCTTGGGATATAGATTTGGTGGGTGTGAAAGATGGTGAGTTTCTTCCATTTAAAGTTATATGGATCTCTCTGTTCAGAAGCAGGTTAGCAATTATATATAGATGTGTTCTAGGAATTTCTGTGTCTTTTACCATTTTTAGAAGTGTGTATATATTGACTGAGTCAAATGCAGCTTCTATGTCAAGCTGCACAACAACGGGTCCATATTTTTTCCACTGTTTTACTGTTGCTATAATTGCTTTGAAGAATAAAGCTGCTTCTGTTGTTGAAGAGTTTTTCTTTGCATATTGTGCTTTGGAGATAAGTGGCATTATATATGGTTCACTTTCATCTTTAATAATTTTCTCCATAATTTTGATCGGCAAAGGTCCCATAGATATTGGTCTGAGGTCTGTAATAGGTGGAATAATTGCTTTCTTTTTATTATAGGGTACTATGGCTATTGGATAGACACCCTCCATGGGTTGAATTTGTTGCGCTAGATGGTTTGCTAACTGACACAAATATTCTGTTGTGAATTTACTTAGATGCTTTAATACAAACAATGGAACTCCAGGACTACCTGGATGGCAAGCGTTTCGAATAGTATTTAGTTTTGTTGTGAATAGATGTTTTGTGAATGGGGTTTTTGTCTCTGGTGGGCCAAACAGATTATGTGGTATTTTATATGGTTGTCTTTCTTGTAATTTCTCTTTAAAATATTCAAAAATTGGCATAATCATATTGTGTCCTGCATATGTTCCACTATTTGTATATAGTGCCATTGGCACTTTTACATCTGGTTGGTTCCCCAGTGCCCATCTTATATAATCTCTTGTCCAAGTGTGTGGCCTGGTTAGGCATACCTTGCTTTTCTTTATTTTCAGATAGCTTTTGAGTTCTTCACATGCTTTATTGTATGCATGTGTAAGCTTGAATATATACTGCTGGGTGCAGTGTGATGGGTTAATCATGATTATTCTCTGGTGTAACTGATCTGCCAGAGACAAAAGTCTTGATGGTGGAGGTTGTTTTTTTGTTATATGGTTGATGTTAAAGGACAACATTCCCATAAATGCTAGATATTTCTGGACCAGGTTCAAAGTCATATCTTTGATTTTGTTTAGCATTATGTAGGTCTCAGAGAACAGAAATTCAGGGGTTGTTTCTGGAAGTAAAACTCTTATTGTTCTTGTAAGTGGAAAGGGTGATATTTGAATTTGGGCACAGTCAATTGTGACTATTTGAGCTGAGTGATCGGAAAAAGTTGAGGGAGTTAGTTTTATTTCAATAAGGTGGTGAAGCATTGGAGAATAAAAGCACAGATCAATAAGTGAAGAGAAGTGATTATTGTGGAAAGAGATGGCATCATCTGGCAAAAAACCTTGGCCACTCATTAGTGGTATGTTTATTCTGTGAAGCCAATGTTGGGTAAATTCCTGATATTTTAAATTAAAATCTCCAATTAAGATGGTTGGGTTTGAAGTTGTAGCTAACCTTGAATTAATGTTTGCAATTATGGTATCTATTCTTTTATCCTGTAAAGGCATATATACAAAAACCAGATTTATTGTTATGCTTTTTTGGTTGAAGGTTGCATTTAATAAGTTCATGTCAATGTGAATTATTTTGAACATTGTGAATGGGCAATTTCTAGCAATTATGAGTCCAGTTCCAGCTGAGGGAGAGGAAGAGTCTCTGGAGCATGCACAGAAACCTTCCATATTTAAATGTTTGGCTGGGTCAGTTTGTGATCCAGCATAAATTTTTGTCTCAAGTATACCAAGCAAGTGTGGTTGTATATCCTTTATCCAATGTTTTAACTTATTAATTTTTGAGGTTGAGTTCAAACCCCTGACATTGATTGCCGCAATTTTTATTTTCATTATATGTTTTTTGGTTGAGATTTAAATATTAGGGTTGATCTGGTGTTTCTTCCCATTCATTCTCATATTCCATTTCCAGATCTTCATCTGTTTCCACTGTAGTTGTATTGTTGTGATCAGAAAGGCTAAGGTTGGATTCTGTTTTGATTTTTTTGGGCCCTCTATTTTTCTTTGGTGGGCAGCCTGGTCTTCTTCTTTGTTCTGTGTCAGCTTTGGTGATTTGAGGCATATTTGGGGTGATAGCTTCCATAATTTCCATTGTTGTATTATTTTTAATATTGGGTGTTTGGTGTGTTATATATATTTTTTCTTGATCACTATTACTGTGTGAGTTTATTTGTTCTTTTATTATCTCTTTTTCATCAGTATCTTTGGTAGGCTGACTTAGATTGTGCGCTATTTTTTCCATTGGAGCCTCTTGAGGTTGTTGACTTTCTGTTTTTTTATCAGTGGGGGTTTGAATTCTATTGGTTGATTTTGTTGATAAATCCAGAATTTCAAGTGGTGGCAATGTATGTGCAGTTTTTTTATTATTCAATTGCTGTTGATCTGTGGTTTTATTATTATTTTTTTCTTATTTATTAGTTGTTTTTGTTATTTGTTTTGTACTGTTTGATTCCAGTTGGTGAGCTTCTGTTGGTTGATCTTCAGAGCTCGGTTGGTTTTTCTGGTTGATTTTGGTGTTGCAATTGATTGCTAAGTGTCCGGTTTCACCGCATGCAAAACCTCTCGGCCTTAATCCTTTTATGTGAATAGTCAGTATTGCATTCTGGTCAATTATTTGTGTTGGAATATCCTCCGGGTTTACATTGTCATTCAGCTTTATTTTGAAATGAAAGTTGTTGCTGAAAACCAGTATGGGGGTGTCGGATAAGTAGATTTGTTTTATATAAATAGCTTTGCCAAATGACTGTATTAATTTTTGAAAATCCTGAATGGTATATCCGAAGTAAGTGTTTTTAATTATTCCGTTACAATAGTTTTGCAAGCTTTGGTCGACTATTATTAGCACGTAGCTTCCCAAAGTTTTTACTTTAGTTTGAAATCTTGCACGCTGATGTTCATTGAAAAACTGAATTGCAACATATCATGAGTTTGGATGCTCTCCAATACTAGAGAATGTATCCCACAATGCTGTTGCTGTCAGCTCCTCGTAAAGAAGATCTCTGGGGAATTTATAGAGTGTTAAATTCCTATCAGTGACAGCTAACACTAATGATCTTGGTGAAAAAAATTTTTGGAAAGTTGCGAATAATTTTTTTGGGATGGTGCTGTTGAAATTAACGTTTATTTCTTGCAGTTCATCTTGATTCCATATCGTTGGGGAGGGCTCTTCATTATTATTATTATTATTATTATTATTATTATTATTATTATTATTATTATTATTATTATTATTATTATTATTATTATTATTATTATTATTATTATTATTATTATTATTATTATTATTATTATTATTATTATTATTATTATTATTATTATTATTATTATTATTATTATTATTATTATTATTATTATTATTATTATTATTATTATTATTATTATTATTATTATTATTATTATTATTATTATTATTATTATTATTATTATAAATAAAGTTTAGACCCACCCTTCCCTTTTATAGCAATTTGACAACTAGCCAGCCATATGAATGGAGGTAAAGTTTTCATTTTTTAAAAATTAAATTACAAACACTTGACATAAAACAGAATTCAAGTTGTTGTTGTTGTTACTATTATTGTTATTCATTAATTAACAATTGTTATATGTTCATTTTCATTTTGAATGACTAATTATCTTGTGTATATATTGTACCAGTATAAATCCACCACGCTTACTTATACACAGTACCCGAGTTCAAACCCAGTCCACGTTTAAGAATACATTCCAAACGCCAACTGAATTCAAACCCAAACCCCGGTATGACTAACCGATGATGACTTTATAACAGCACGGGGTTATCCCTTTTCTAGCTCAGCTCAGAACATAGACTAAATTCCTACAGTTAATGATATATAGATTTATTAGACTCTAGATACTGGAACGGTCATTCATGTAACGTATATATTTAAGTTGCCAATACAGACAGCAAATGGTTAAATAGACTTGGAGAGTAATAAGGTGGTGGACACAAAATTATATTAAATAAATTGTTTAATAAGAAAATAGAAATATAAGCATATAAACATAGTATTCAACAGTACGGTAAGACTTTCATGAATCCTCTTGTATTTGGCTACTAGTCTTTAGTAATCATTTTTATCTGGTGACCAAACTCATGCCAATAGCTGTGTAGTTAAATGATTGAGGGATGGCTAAGAGAATCAGAGTATTTGAGCATTGAAAAAAAAATATTTATCTAAAGATTATTTATTAACTTATTTTATTCGAATAGACTCGAGCCGTTACGTAGACGAACAGTTGGAGGTGGTTTCATATAAATACGACATAGGAGATAGATGTACTGGTGGTTGCCTGGATTCAAGAGCCCTACAGTAATCACTTGCAGTGCATCAACGGAATACCGGGCGGCTTGTACTTTGACAAGGCTTAATGCCCCCAAGTAGTTCCGGGACACTACAACCAGTCGAGATCATGTCGACCCCGGTGATCCAAGAGATTACCTGGGAAAGAAACTGCTTTCTTTCCCCAATGGTAGTATGGCGAGACGCTAACTTCAGCGAAGGGAAGGCATTGCCACAAACATGAAGGACGAGTACTTGAAGTGGATTTTTAAAAGAAATTATACAAAACCTGGAATCTATTCGTCTATTTCTACGCCACAGGCTGAGATCCTTATCCCAATAAACATAGCAGAATTAAACTGACTGCGAAAACAATAATTAATTAATTTTACTCTGAAACCCCTAACCCTCCAGGTTGACAGGCGGTAGCGATAGTATCAAATTATACAGTGAGTTATTTCTTATTTCATATATGACATTAATACAATACTCGGAAATCATTTTATATATTTAAGATTGAACCTTAGATTACAATTATATGACAACTTAACATAGAATAATAAAGTGAGTTAACATTTACCAACTCGGAATATGAAAGCACATTTACTTCAGAAAACGGACTTACTTGTAAATAACTCAATCATCATTAGACACTAGTTTTACACAGAGTTGGGAAATATTACTATTGGCATCGTTTGTTTATGGAATAAGCAACAAAAAAAATATAAATGCATTCATTTGAATTATTATTACTATTAATTACAATTTTTATGAATTATTTCTAAAGACTAGAGCGGAGGATTAAAAGAAAAGAAAATTTACTAACAGGTTAAACAGTAGCATTATAAACAAGATAAAAACTTACATGTCATTTATTTGATTGATAACATTAAGCTCGGAAGAAAGTTAGAAGTTCATGTAATACAGTTACTCTTCTTTCTTCATCCGGCTTGGCTTTTCCCGATTGATATTTCCGACGAACGTAGGCGCGCATTTTGAAAGTTATTTGCAAGGCATTGTCAATTTGGAGATTGGAAGCTGGAAATTATGAAGCACATAACACATGCTCAGTCATCGGCACGAAGATCCTAATTGGCAGGGCAGAGACCAGCTCCTGGCACTTAGCCCGTCAACATTGCGGTTTACTGGTGAACTTTTTAACAAATTTGTTTGAATTACTCTCAACTGCTGTGCTGTCTCAAGACTACCTCTCTCAAAGACCTCAAAAGTTAGAATGTTAGTTTTTCTCTAAGATCGCCACAGTTGACCTTTCCGCCTGATTTTTGTTTTTAGGCTCCGCCTACTTTTTCCAGCCTCCAGCCATTCAGCTTGACCATACAATCTCAATTATTCTTTTTATTGTTCCGTTTCCAGCAATCTTTTACTTTAATACGCAATTTTTAAATTGACACAGTAATTACACATATAAATTCCTTAACTAATTTCGAATACAATTTAATTACTCTGTACATTTTGCAATTTAGATTTTAATTAAAAACACTGATCAAAGGAATGTGACTTTTGATCAGTATTTTTAAATGACTTTGTATAATTTTACAAAAAGCTAAAATTTAAACAAATACGCCCGCAATGAACTTTAAATTAAATTGATACAAATTCACAAACCACGTACACACGAATATTATTTCATGGTTTGTGACATTTATATATGGAACCTTACATATTTATTTACAAAACATAATATATATAACTAATTTTTTTATTATGACTGAAAATAGACAAATCTCACTGCGGGCGGATAGTAGTTCGAATTACCGTACTTAAAAATACATGAAACGAAGATCGGTTCTTCGATCTGTCTGTTTCAATATATATATTATAACATTTTGCGTTTGCTAGGCCTCTACATGCTAATATAAACTGCATGTGAGTTCATCAAGCTATGTCAAAAAAGAATAGTTATATTTCTATTCTAAAAACATAGCTATATTTCCTGATCAACTTGGCCTATTAATTGTTGAGAATTGTGCTATTGACGAAATCAGCTTTTAATTTATTTAATCTGGGTGCCATAATTCCTAAGAATTCACTGAAATCGCCATATAACATCTCACAAATAAAAAAAAATACTTTTAAGCTAATCGGTATTACATCATACCGTAATGAGAATTATTTTTTTAAGATTATTATTCCTGGGCTTATTCAAACATATTGGCAAAGATAAATTCCGTTTTAAATCTTATTAAACTAATAATAAATTTAATACTAAAAAAATAATAACTTTATTATTAATAACGCACAATGAAAAAGATTGATAAAAGTAAAATCTCTTTTATTCTAACAAACGGAAATATTTAACATTAAATTGTTAATTAAACTGGAGAGAACACACTCTAATTCGGATATAAATCAATTAATAAAAAAAACAATTTCACAATTACAGTTCACTTCCAAATTCCTTCTAGAAAATTCCTAAAATGAATGTCCCTTGCACAAGAAAATTAATGTCTCTATCAGGATTGTTTAAACATATTTTTAAAAATTGTTTGCAAACGTTTAATTTTGTCACAATCGGGAATAATGAATCATAGCTTACCGGTAAGTTTTGTGAATTCATGAAGATTGTAGCTTACTATGCATTGTTTTTTGGGTTAGAATTGAGCTCGGCCTTTGATTATTAGTTGATCTTGTAGTCTGTTCCGAAAGCTAGTTGCAGAGGCTTTTCTAGTATCCATCTTCTTAATGATGTCAGCTAAAGCCCCGGTCTACTCCTACATGAAGGATTATTTCATCGTGAAGTGGTCTTGGATTTAATAATCCAAAACCAGCCAAAGGAAAAACAGAAAAACAAGACGTTCTTCAAACTGATCTCTGCCTTTTATACTCTCTAGAGGCCCAGTTTTCCGACTTCTGTGCATATCTTTTGTTTGTCAAAATATCCGTTGATAATCTTATATATTCTTTACAAAATTTATGTTACAAAGTCTCTATTTTTTTTTATCAAGTTTTGGCCATGTTTAATTAGCTAAAATATTTTTCTTTTAGCTTATCTTTTTACTTGCTTTTGGAATTCTTTTGTTCTCTCTAATTCTACTTTTATTTCCAGTTAAGTAAAAAAAAAATACGAAAGAAAAATTTAACTTTCATTGTAGGTTATTTTTTAAAAAAAAATTAGTCAAAAAAAAAATCTAAATTTACTTTTATTTTTCAGCTTTTACCAAATGCCAATATATTTGCAACGTATATAAATAAACGTTACAATATATATATATATATATATATGATCTTATCTGTGATAATAGTGATTTATACTTTAGTTTGGGAGAACCTAATCAAGTGATATGTCTTTAACCAAAGATACACAATGATGTTACTGTACATATATAGGAATGGATATTTAATTTATATAGATAGCATCGCATGTTTATTTTGTAATCTTAATATTTTTTTTATTATTTTCAATAACCTTGTAAATAATCCGTCATGAATTTCTACCATCAGGTAAAGGGGATTGGAACCATAAGATTGTTTAATTGATGATGTGATAGAGTTTCATACTTGGAACATGCAATTTATTTTTTTTTATAGTTATTAAAATATTTTATTTTTAATTTATTTTGTCATAATCAAATAAATGTTAAAAATTTTGTTGGCACTATTTCAGTCTCTGATTTATTGATTCAACTTTGCATTCAATGATCAACTATCAATCTTAATATGCACATACACACATTTATATCTTATATAATAGTTTTATAACAAATTGAATACCAATAATGCTAGTTGTAACCTATGTAAAGGTATGAAAGTTGCTATGTATATATGTTCATCCCTGTTAAGAAAAACAAAGGTGAATTCTATATGTTCGTATACTGGGGCATAACAGAACCAAAGAAGGGTGTGTGAGGTGGATGAACTAACCTAAATTGTATCTAGATTTAATAAAGAGGTATAGAGCTAGTGAATTAAAAGTGGCTGCAATAATTGGTTATGTACTTCATCGCATTATCTCCAGCATCGTACCTAAAGACCCTAGGTCTGACCATAGACAGATGCGGATCTCGAGAGATGCCTGATCTATACAATATATATATATATTAGAATGCTGTTTATGGTTGAAAAATGTAATATAATCTTTATCAATTTTTGGGATCATTTATGTAAAATATTAAAATATTTTTTACTTATTGAATGTTACTCATATAACTCTTTATTTTTATAGCAACTACAGATAATCTCTATTCAATTAAAAAATGTATTTAGTCAAAACATTAGGACTATTTTAATATTTTACATTTAAAATCTCAAGAATAAAAAAGAACTATGCTATTAGAGAGAGAGAATCCTATATGGTTTCATTCAAGTAAAAGTCCATGAATCACAGCCTAGATTGATATTCAAACCTTTTATAAACTCCTGAGCAATAATATATATATATGAAAAACAAAAAAACAAGTTAAACTTGCTAATGCTTGTATTTATGATCAAGAAATGGCATTTTACCAAAAACACCGTCAAAGTGTATGTTTGTTTACATAAACGTCAGAGTAAGCATTCACTATCTCTATCATTAGTTCCACCTTCAGATCATGATTTCAAGCTGATTTGCTATCATCAGTGAAGGATAGGAATAAGAAACTAGATCTAAACACTAACTCTGAGCATTTATGAAACAATTTCTATTCAGCTTGCAAGCGTGAATTTTTTAGACACATAATGTCTTCAAACTCAGCATAGCAAGCCAGATAGCTATATGGGTCTGATATCAGTTCAGTATCACCACATAGTAGAAGCCTCTGCAATATATATCATTGCAAAAAACCCTCAAAAGTACATTTATGAAAAAAAAAGCCAAGTTAAATTTGCTAACGCTTGTATTTATGATCAATAGATGGCATTTTACCAAAAACACCATCAAAGCATATGTTTGTTTACATAAATGTCAGAGTAAGCATTCACTATCTCTATCATTAGTTCCACCTTCAGATCATGATATCAGACCCGTATAGCTATCTGGCTTGCTATGCTGAGTTTGAAGACTTTATGTGTCTAAAAAATTCATGCTTGCAAGCTGAATAGAAATTGTTTCATAAACGCTCAGAGTTAGTGTTTAGATCTAGTTTCTTATTTCTATCCTTCACTGATGATAGCAAATCAGCTTGAAATCATGATCTGAAGGTGGAACTAATAATAGAGATAGTGAATGCTTACTCTGACATTTATGTAAACAAACATACGCTTTGACGGTGTTTTTGGTAAAACGCCATCTACTGATCATAAATACAAGCGGTAGCAAGTTTAACTTGTTTTTTTGTTTTTCATAAATGTACCTTTGAGGTTTTCTTGCAATAATATATATTGCAGAGGCTTCTACTATGAGGTGATACTGAACTGATATCAGACCCATATAGCTATCTGGCTTGCTATGCTGCTAAGTTTGAAGACATTACATGTCTAAAAAATTCACAATTGCAAGCTGAATAGAAATTGTTTCATAAACATTCAGAGTTAGTGTTTAGATCTAGTTTCTTATTCCTATCCTTCACTGATGATAGAAAATCAGCTTGAAATCATGATCTGAAGGTGGAACTAACGATAGAGATAGTGAATGCTTACTCTGATGTTTATGTAAACAAACATACACTTTGATGGTGTTTTTGGTAAAACGCCATCTATTGATCATATATATATAATATTAAGTAAATTAACTCTTTGCCTGTCTTTGACGCGACCTCTCGTAAGCAGTTGACGTCACTCTAACTCAGCCGATTCTTATGCTAAAAAATTCGTTCGATACGTTTTAAAGAGATTTTTAAAAGTTCTGTATGATGGTGACCTCTTCTGACTTATTTTACAAGTAAAAAATAAAAAAAAACGCATTTAAACCTAAACAAAGAAAGAACATTATTTGTGATTGGTTCTTAGCAAGCTCTCAGCCGAAAAAGACATTCTGATTGGCTGGAAAGAACAAAGAAACCGCCTGATCAAAGAAAATAAAGAAAAACGCTGAGATTTTCATTTCGAATCCAATTTTAAGTATTATAAAATTATATTTATGGAAACTAAAAATGATTCTCAGACAGAATAATAAAAAAACAAAATTATTTTCGAAAAATATTGAAGATTTTAGTACAAATATTGAAGATGTAGTAAAAAGAAATATTTACTTTTCTATAACGTAAAAGTCGATCTTTTTGTTTATATTATAGCTTTTATGTTGCCGATATTGAATATTTTAGAATAAATAAATAGCAATTTATTTTTGAAAGAACTTTCGTTCACTTCATAACCTGAAAAATTAATAACATACTTTTTATAGACGTATCTGAGTTGAATTTAATATTATAGGCGAATATGTTTTAACAATAGGCTTTGTCTTCAGTTTGTGAGTTGGCCAATTAAAAGCTTTGATTTTTACCTCATACAACCAATGATTTAATTAGCGGTTGAAAGGTTAATGCAAGCTGTATTTCTAAATAAAACATAATTGCTAGAAAATGTGACATGTTTTTAAGACAAATTAAATGTGATTCTGCAAAAGATTGTGGTATTTAATGGTATTTTAATGAACATTACCAAATTCAAACTAAAATCATTACATTTTAGTTATTTAAATATATTATTCTTTTTAATTTGTACTATAATTTTACAAATATATATTGAATTTAATTTAATTTCATAATTGATTTTTATAATGTTCTTTGACTTCAAAAATAATGTAGATAATCATGAGTTTGCCAGTATGTAATTGCAGACAATCAAAATTTAATTATTATTTTTTTGCCCAGTTAAAATAATTTTTAAAAAAATAATTTTGAATTAATTTTTTATCTAAAAAAATATTTTAATCTTTACATATATATATATATCCTTTCATTTTTAGAATATTTAATGGCAAATTTTACAGAAATAAAAACTGAAAGTCATACACCACCTTTTAATTAGAAGGCACAATATTTTATTTGGAATTAGTATAACAAATCAAATATTTGAAAATAAGCTAAGATTTAATTTTTAGTTTGAATTCAGAAAGATTTTTTTTTCAGAAGTTGTCACTGAACTATTGAAATATTTATTGTAATGTGTGTGTATCTATTTATACTATACACTAATATTAATCTTTTATTAAATAAATAAAAGAACGGAATTGTCACAGATTTGGTATTGTTGATATCAATATATAGAGAAAGAAATTTTATTTTATCACTATGCTAAACTACATTTATATATACATACACTTATAATTAAATAAACTTACCCAAAAATTTATAAAAATAATATAAAATTAAATTGCTAGCTTTAAGTTTTTATAAAGTTCTCAAAATTAAGATACCGTTCTCTCAGGAAATCATTAATATTATTATTCACTTAAAAGTATGAGAAAAGTAATTTTATAATAATTTAATTACATTTATAAATTTTAATAATGATCATGAATAACTATAAAAGAACAGAAAAAAGAGTGGAACTTTATAAAATGAAAATGTCATAATTTTGATTGATTACCCATTTCTTCCTTACTCTTTTTGTAATAGAGAATATTTTTCCTCTCATTACAAAAAATATTTGCAATATTTTATATTAAATTTGAGACAATATAAATATTTTAAAAGTATTTTAAATAAAAAATAAATGTACTTTAAATATTCTTCTGAGTTTACTAATTTTCACAAAATCAACTATGTGAAGAGTTTTGAAAGAGTTTTATGTAATATTTTAGAGACAACATTATTTAAGAATATCGAAACCCAGATATCAAAATTCCAGCCAATGTTTTTTGATAAATATTTTACATATTGACTTTAAAATGGGAAGAAAATAGTACTAACTAAAATTTAAATAAACATTTTTAAAAAATACAATAGAAAAAAAATTAAACATAATTTATCAGGGATATAAAAAAAAATATTTGATTAAAAACTTTGCAATAAAATATAGATTAAAGTAAACCAAATTCTAAAAAAAATCTTAGCGTTTAAAATCCATGAGATATTTATTACCTTGGTAGACAAAGGGAGAAGGTCTGTGAACAAAAATTATTTGAGTTAATTTTTAACCCCCCAAAACTTTCTATCTTACTTGTTTCTTTTTAGTGTGCTTAAAATTAATTTAAATTTCATATAAGATTTCAGTTATGTGACTATTGCCACTTCTTATAAATTATATATCCAGACCAGATCCACGTCAGTTTTCTACTTTTTTTTCAATAAAGATGGTGATACTTAGTTTTTTCATCCATGTATTTTAATTCTGACTCCTTCAAATTAATTTTAATGTACTTATTTCCATACTCTCCTATGTGATCTAAGTTTCACTATTTGCTGCTTTATTAAGTATTTATATCTCAAATATGTTGTAAGAGATGGCTTACAACTGGCCTACACACCTCCCCACTTTCTTTTTCAATATTTGAATTCAGACCAAGTGGTAGGCAAATTAAATATATTATCTACTTGATTATAAAAATGTAGTATATCCATATATAAACATACAGATAAACTAATGTGTTTGAAATAGAATATCTTATATACTTACTTATACAAATGTAGTATATACATTTATAAACATACATATAGACTTATATGTTTGAGAAATTAATTCCTACGTTTTTTAATCTATTGGGAGAAAGCAAATAAATTTGTTTTCTACATGATATATATATATATGTATATATCCGCAGATGGCGTTCTACCAAAAACACCGATCAAGTGTATGTTTTGTTTACATAAACGTCAGAGTAGTATTCACTATCCCTAACTATAATTCCACTTTCAGATCATGATTTCAAGCTATTTGCTATCATCAGTGAAAGACAGGAATAAAGAAACTAGATCTAAACACAAACTCTGAGCGTTTATGAAACAATTTCTATTCAGCTTGCAAGCGTGAATTTTTTAGACACGTAATGTCTTCAAACTCAGCATAGCAAACCAGATAGCTATATGGGTCTGATCTCAGTTCAGCATCACCACATAGTAGAAGCCTCTGCAATCTATATCATTGCAAGAAAGACCTCAAAGGTACATTTACGAGAAACAAAAATGCAAGTTAAAAAACTTGCTAACGCTTGTATTTATGTCCACAGATGGCGTTCTACCAAAAACACCGATCAAGCGTATGTTTTGTTTACATAAACGTCAGAATAGTATTCACTATCCCTAACTATAATTCCACTTTCAGATCATGATTTCAAGCTATTTGCTATCATCAGTGAAAGACAGGAATAAAGAAACTAGATCTAAACACAAACTCTGAGCGTTTATGAAACAATTTCTATTCAGCTTGCAAGTGCGAATTTTTAGACACATAATGTCTTCAAACTCAGCATAGCAAACCAGATAGCTATATGGGTCTGATCTCAGTTCAGCATCACCACATAGTAGAAGCCTCTGCAATCTATATCATTGCAAGAAAGACCTCAAAGGTACATTTATGAAAAACAAAAATGCAAGTTAAAAAACTTGCTAACGCTTGTATTTATGTCCACAGATGGCGTTCTACCAAAAACACCGATCAAGCGTATGTTTTGTTTACATAAACGTCAGAGTAGTATTCACTATCCCTAACTATAATTCCACTTTCAGATCATGATTTCAAGCTATTTGCTATCATCAGTGAAAGACAGGAATAAAGAAACTAGATCTAAACACAAACTCTGAGCGTTTATGAAACAATTTCTATCCAGCTTGCAAGCGTGAATTTTTTAGACACGTAATGTCTTCAAACTCAGCATAGCAAACCAGATAGCTATATGGGTCTGATCTCAGTTCAGCATCACCACATAGTAGAAGCCTCTGCAATCTATATCATTGCAAGAAAGACCTCAAAGGTACATTTATGAAAAACAAAAAATGCAAGTTAAAAAACTTGCTAACGCTTGTATTTATGTCCACAGATGGCGTTCTACCAAAAACACTGATCAAGCGTATGTTTTGTTTACATAAACGTCAGAGTAGTATTCACTATCCCTAACTATAATTCCACTTTCAGATCATGATTTCAAGCTATTTCCTATCATCAGTGAAAGACAGAAATTCCTATTTTTGGTAGAACGCCATCTGTGGACATAAATACAAGCATTAGCAAGTTTTTTAACTTGCATTTTTGTTTTTCATAAATGTACCTTTGAGGTCTTTCTTGCAATGATATAGATTGCAGAGGCTTCTACTATGTGGTGATGCTGAACTGAGATCAGACCCATATAGCTATCTGGTTTGCTATGCTGAGTTTGAAGACATTACGTGTCTAAAAAATTCACGCTTGCAAGCTGAATAGAAATTGTTTCATAAACGCTCAGAGTTTGTGTTTAGATCTAATTTCTTTATTCCTGTCTTTCACTGATGATAGCAAATAGCTTAAAATCATGATCTGAAAGTGGAATTATAGTTAGGGATAGTGAATACTACTCTGACATTTATGTAAACAAAACATACGCTTGATCGGTGTTTTTGGTAGAACGCCATCTGTGGACATAAATACAAGCGTTAGCAAGTTTTTTAACTTGCATTTTTGTTTATCATAAATGTACCTTTGAGGTCTTTCTTGCAATGATATAGATTGCAGAGGCTTCTACTATGTGGTGATGCTGTACTGAGATCAGACCCATATAGCTATCTGGTTTGCTATGCTGAGTTTGAAGACATTACGTGTCTAAAAAATTCACGCTTGCAAGCTGAATAGAAATTGTTTCATAAACGCTCAGAGTTTGTGTTTAGATCTAGTTTCTTTATTCCTGTCTTTCACTGATGATAGCAAATAGCTTGAAATCATGATCTGAAAGTGGAATTATAGTTAGAGATAGTGAATACTACTCTGACGTTTATGTAAACAAAACATACGCTTGATCGGTGTTTTTGGTAGAACGCCATCTGTGGACATAAATACAAGCATTAGCAAGTTTTTTAACTTCATTTTTGTTTTTCATATATATATATATAAGACAAATAAAAGATAAAAAAATTATATGAATTCAAAAATTGTTGAGAAATTATCGAATTTGGAATAAGGAAAATTAAATAAAAATAATAATAATGTTTATAATTTGATTTTTATTTAATTAAATTGTAACAACACCTGTTAGATAGTGAAAAAAAGGAATGTGGCATTCATCACTTGATTTTTACTTCTTATTAAACAGCAGAACTGGTCAGACATAAAAATGAAAATATTTTATTTTAAAAGTAATTTAAAGTTGTTGTTTTTTAACTTGGATTGAAGAAAACGTGAAAATTAAACTTTGAATTACAGTTAGCAAGAAACTAATGAAATAATTTATTCATCAAACTGGAATACATTATTATATAAATGCTGGAAAAAATATACAATTAATTCAACAAAAAGTAGCATTCTTGACTTGAAAGTCAGGAATTGAACAGACAGCAGAAAAAGTTAAGTTTTTATTTCTTTTAAGAAAAGGAAAAACTTTTTGCTCTTTAAAAAAATATTAAAGTTTTAATATTTATAGTTTCAAGAAGTTGATCTTTAATTTAAGATTGGCAGGAATGAATTAGTGACTTAAGTTATTCTGCAAGCTAAATTTCATTATAATAGAAATAATGCAAAGGAAATCTGAAACTATTAAAAATTAACTGTTGTCTTTAAAAGCTATTTTTATATATAATTAAGCCAAGTTATAAATAATAGTTTATAAAAGGAATCAGTACAATGTATTTGGGGTAAAATAAAACATGCTGTGGCACTTTCCAGCTAACTTCTATGTCATTAGGAAATTATGGAATTATGAAATTATAAAATTTTTCATCAGAATGTCTATCTCAAGAATGCTGGTGTACCACCATCTTCCATGGATTCATATGAACAGGAAAGATCTTTCATATGCATTTGTTTCAATCAAGGAGCATGATATATTATACCTACCACCCCTTAATGTCGTCTTATAACTTTTATAAATATCACTTATATAACATCAATAAAATATTCGATATTTATAATAACGACTCGATACAGAACTTTGTACCTCCCTCTTACACAAAATCCTATCATAGGGGCTGTCGGTACCTCGGGTAGAGTGGTCAATATCATTTGCAAACATTCGCCAATAATATTAATACTCGTTTACTAGATTACACATTAGCCAACCAAACTCTTTATTTATTTAAAGGAAAAAATCCAATGGGCGCCAGCCGACCTTTGTCGACAAGTCTGCCTGACCAATACGATCTAGTACCCGCTCCCGCTAGCTCAGCTAAAACAATCAATAAAATACAAAATCCACCTACTTAAAAAAATCAATTTACGAATCTTTCTCTGCGCTAGTTTTCTCGCTTCTTTTCCCAAATTCTAATTTAAAATTTTATTTCGCTCTCATACTCTCAGAGGATATTCATATCCCATTTCTAAACTATAATTCATTATTATAACATTTATTATTTATTTGATCTACGATATTTATTTCCTTTTTTTTTTTTTATAAGTAATCACTAACCCATTAAATCTCCGTTTACGCTGTTTCACTTCGTTTGGTCTTATAATATAATTAATTACACTTTTGCTCAAATTTAGATAATATTTAATATAACAAAAATATCATATTATACATACATTTAGAAAATAATTATACGCACACAAATATATTTGAAATCACAATAAAAATCCCTGGATAATGGAGCTAAAGACAATTAGTAATTATTGTTCGTAACATAAAGTTCAAAGTTTATTATTCCATACATTACTACGGCTTTTAATTAGTGAATTAAGAATAAAATAAATATTACCTAGCATTCTCTTTTATGCCTAGTTCCGAGCGTAGCTTCTGATAGTATTTCCTTCGGTCAGTTAGCGCTAACTCTTTGCGATCCTTTTCCCGATGTCATTGGGATCCTGTGGGCTTCACCATGGACACTCCGCTTCCTTCTTGTTTTACGCGAACATGATCGACCTTCGAACTGTCTGCTGTTGGTATTGCATGGAAGGATTCGGCCGGCTGTCCACACGATGGGTTTAACAATGCAGCATTATGTTTTATTTAACTTTGGACGTATATTAATAATATGAATATGAATTTAAGAATAATCAACCGAACCGAATCAGAATCAAATTTTAATCATAATATCAAATTCAATCTAATAACTATAACAATAGAAAGTTCGCCCCTTTTATATTTTACGGTCCTTATCTTGCGGATTCAATCTACATTCTGAATTTCTGCTATTGGACAATTATTTCTTTTCTTTCGACTCTCTACACAGTTTCATTGGTCATTCTTTAGATGATTGCAAATTTCAATTTCTTTGTTAGAGTTATTTCACTAATTAGCCGTTTAATGGAAATTTCTTATGTTTGTCATTAGCTCCCATTGTTTATTACATTCCTTTGATTATATTCCTTTTTTTTTTTTTTTTATTATAAGACAAAACGAACTCCACCTTGCTTTTTTTTTTTTTCTAAAAGCAATCTTAAATCAAATTTCAATTAAATCAAGTTTTAATTAAATCAAGTTTTTAATTCTTTAAGTTTTATTTAAATGTGATTCTAAAATTATATCTTATAAAACTGTCTAATTTATGCTTTTAACGATAAACCCTTGTATGATAAAAAAAATTTTTTTTTTTTTTATTTTACCCTACAAGACCTTTTATTTTTATTAAATATTTAAACAAATCTTTTATCAATTTATATTTCTCCAAAATTATGTGTAACTCCGAAGAAAACACACTCCTTCCTGATGTATCTCGGTACATTTCTCCGTCCCCCCTTTTGAAACTAAAATATCAATCTGAAGGTTTTAGTTTCAACGTTTAACTTTATTCTTATTATACAATCCCCTCGATTTATTTTGATGGAAGTTCGTCCTTTCTTATTCTCGTGTGTCCGTGTTACTTGTTAAGTTTTCGGTCCCGTTATACCCATTTATTTATATATATTTTTTTTATTTACGCTCGATCAGGTGGTTCTCCCTTTCTGCCATGTGGGTCGTTGTACCCATCCCATCTCCTATATCGATCTGGAGGTTCCCTAGCTAGATTGCCATAATCAACCTGTGTTAGAAATTCCGCCATTTCCTCCACTGACCGTCCATCTTTACTTAACATTAGCTGTTGTATGTTTGGCGGCATATTATTGCGTAGTGTTCTGATTATCTGACCATCTGACATAGGGAATGCCGTCAATGCCTTAAGTTTTGACACTTGTCGGTAAAAGAATTTCGCATACGTCTCTCCCCGCGCATTTGAATATCTCTCGTGGGATATTTTATACAGGATTCCGTCTTGCCTAGCTTCATTCCAAAATGCCCTTAACATAGCCCGTCTATATTCTCCGAATGTCTGCGGTTTCTCGTCCAAGGTGTGCCACCAATCACATGCTGTCTCTTGGAGGTAACTACTGGCCACCGCAACCTTGTCCTCTTCCGGTAAACTTTTACTATGGAACAGATTACTCAGGCTTTCTAAATGTTTCAGCGGGTTTTCTCCTACCTCCGCTTTGAATACCGAAATGGTGAACTGCTTCTCCATAAATCTACTCGTCTGTTCACTGTGTCTATTCTCAATCTTAAAATCCTCATATTTCTGTTCTACCTGTCTTATTTTCTGCCCTGTGTCTCCCACTACGTCTTTACATATCTCCTTTACTTTAGTTTTTATATTCTTGGTGGTCTCTATTTCATTCTCTAAGTTCCCTAATTCCTGTCGCGTCATTTCCTGGCTACTTATTAGGTCTTGACATATCTCTTCCACGCGTACTATTCTCTCTTCTAGCTGGCTTTTCCCTATACTGCTTGACTCTTCCCTCACTTCTATATTTTCTTTTAATTCTAATATTTCGTGCCTTTCTTCTTCTACACCCTTTTTCATTACTCCTATCACTTCCTCGTATGCGTCCATTCTTGCTGTCAATTCCTGTTTCATTTCTCTCATCTCTGTCCTAAGTTCATTAATTTCCTGCTTCATTTCTTGTTGATTTTGTTTGATGTCTTCGCGTATCTCTTTCATCATGTTCATCAAAATTTGAAATGCACTTTCTTCCACTATTTGCGGATTTTTAAAAAATATCGGGCTTACTTCTGGCGTTGCCCTCCCGTCGTTTCCACTTTCGTCCATTTTTTTCTTTTTTTTTTAATAATAAACTTACGTACGTACAACCAAAACCTAACCTTCCCAGTTCTTTTTTTTTTTTTTTTATGCTAAAATTCCCCGAAGTGTCCCTATGCCTCCACGTTTTATATAATTGCAAAATCACTTTTACAGTTGCGCTGCTTATACCGTTTTCTAATCCTACTATCACGCTCCCTCCCGCTTCTTTTTACTAGCTATCACTTATGTCACTCATACACGACTCTGGCCACACCGCTTAAAAACGTCCAGTCATGACTCACATCGGTCCTGCCATTCAAAACGTTTAGTTTCGTTCCACGTTGACGCGCCATTTATACCTACCACCCCTTAACGTCGTCTTATAACTTTTATAAATATCACTTATATAACATCAATAAAATATTCGATATTTATAATAACGACTCGATACAGAACTTTGTACCTCCCTCTTACACAAAATCCTATCATAGGGGCTGTCGGTACCTCGGGTAGAGTGGTCAATATCATTTGCAAACATTCGCCAATAATATTAATACTCGTTTACTAGATTACACATTAGCCAACCAAACTCTTTATTTATTTAAAGGAAAAAATCCAATGGGCGCCAGCCGACCTTTGTCGACAAGTCTGCCTGACCAATACGATCTAGTACCCGCTCCCGCTAGCTCAGCTAAAACAATCAATAAAATACAAAATCCACCTACTTAAAAAAATCAATTTACGAATCTTTCTCTGCGCTAGTTTTCTCGCTTCTTTTCCCAAATTCTAATTTAAAATTTTATTTCGCTCTCATACTCTCAGAGGATACTCATATCCCATTTCTAAACTATAATTCATTATTATAACATTTATTATTTATTTGATCTACGATATTTATTTCCCCTTTTTTTTTTTATAAGTAATCACTAACCCATTAAATCTCCGTTTACGCTGTTTCACTTCGTTTGGTCTTATAATATAATTAATTACACTTTTGCTCAAATTTAGATAATATTTAATATAACAAAAATATCATATTATACATACATTTAGAAAATAATTATACGCACACAAATATATTTGAAATCACAATAAAAATCCCTGGATAATGGAGCTAAAGACAATTAGTAATTATTGTTCGTAACATAAAGTTCAAAGTTTATTATTCCATACATTACTACGGCTTTTAATTAGTGAATTAAGAATAAAATAAATATTACCTAGCATTCTCTTTTATGCCTAGTTCCGAGCGTAGCTTCTGATAGTATTTCCTTCGGTCAGTTAGCGCTAACTCTTTGCGATCCTTTTCCCGATGTCATTGGGATCCTGTGGGCTTCACCATGGACACTCCGCTTCCTTCTTGTTTTACGCGAACATGATCGACCTTCGAACTGTCTGCTGTTGGTATTGCATGGAAGGATTCGGCCGGCTGTCCACACGATGGGTTTAACAATGCAGCATTATGTTTTATTTAACTTTGGACGTATATTAATAATATGAATATGAATTTAAGAATAATCAACCGAACCGAATCAGAATCAAATTTTAATCATAATATCAAATTCAATCTAATAACTATAACAATAGAAAGTTCGCCCCTTTTATATTTTACGGTCCTTATCTTGTGGATTCAATCTACATTCTGAATTTCTGCTATTGGACAATTATTTCTTTTCTTTCGACTCTCTACACAGTTTCATTGGTCATTCTTTAGATGATTGCAAATTTCAATTTCTTTGTTAGAGTTATTTCACTAATTAGCCGTTTAATGGAAATTTCTTATGTTTGTCATTAGCTCCCATTGTTTATTACATTCCTTTGATTATATTCCTTTTTTTTTTTTTATTATAAGACAAAACGAACTCCACCTTGCTTTTTTTTTTTTTCTAAAAGCAATCTTAAATCAAATTTCAATTAAATCAAGTTTTAATTAAATCAAGTTTTTAATTCTTTAAGTTTTATTTAAATGTGATTCTAAAATTATATCTTATAAAACTGTCTAATTTATGCTTTTAACGATAAACCCTTGTATGATAAAAAAAAAAAAATTTTTTTTTTTTATTTTACCCTACAAGACCTTTTATTTTTATTAAATATTTAAACAAATCTTTTATCAATTTATATTTCTCCAAAATTATGTGTAACTCCGAAGAAAACACACTCCTTCCTGATGTATCTCGGTACAATATATAAATAACAACAGAGTTGCCATGGATATTGACATTTTATGGACTGAGTGCTTGCTTTACTCAAGATAAATTATATATCTTATTCACATGATGATTTTTTTTTGCTTTTGCCATTTTTTATTTGAAAGTTTATATATTGTAATTTTTTTTTATTGTGTGTTTAAAATTCATTTTTCAAATTTGATTACCTACCATTTAAAAGTATAACCAGTGGATGGATAAATGTTGTATTGATATAAATTAAAAAAGGGAATCTTCTTCAATATGTATTATTTTTTTTTAATAAAAGTAAATTTTTAAATTCCTCTCAACATTGATCCATCAAGATGACCTCATCTCAAGTAAGATTTTATATATATATATATATATAGCCTAAAAACGATTTACTCACTGACGAAGAAGCTTCCAAATAAACAAAACAAATTTCGCTTAAAACTATTAAATGGGCCAAGCGCTTTCGAGGTTAGCCCTCATATTTATGGCCGACGAAAATAATAAATCTTTATGTAGTGTTATTAAATAACAAATATGCAAATGTAAATGCAAATCAGTTTGACCATTTTTTTGAAATGGAAAAACATGTGTCACGTCTATTGATAGAATTGTTGTCGCAAACAATAAAGTACACCTCTTTGATCTTTCTTTTACAGTCGTTGGTTTCAGGGCATACAATCCTGGGGTTGCCTGGTTCGAACACATGGTCAGTCTTCTTTTCATGTTCCAGAAATATTGAAAAGTTATCGCTGTTCTTTTTTGCTCTTCTATAGGTATACAAGTGTTGAGCAGCTCTGTTGTGAACAGTGGCCTTAGTTTCCCCATAGTATATGGCTTTGCATCTGGCCTGTGGACATGACATGCTGTAAATCAGCTGGTGTGTTTGAGATGGGTCTGTTCAATCCTTTGAATTATTAATGAGTCTGTTAGAATTAGGGGGAGTACGAAAACCAACCTTAAATTCCCCAGTTAAAGTCTTTATTATCTGTTGTGATACTTTGGGAATATAAGGGAGTGTAATTTGAGGCTTATCCTTATTTTTGTGGTTAGCTATTAGTTTACTGTGAAATTGCTTAATTGTCTTTGCAATTGATCTGTAGCTGAAACCTACGCTAAGCAAATCTTTTATATAAATTGCGATGTTGGTCTTTCTATCGGCTTCAAATTTACATAAATTTTGATTTCTAAATAAAAACGCATTGAGTCCTGCGAATTTATGTGCAGTAGGTGACATGGATTTCGGGTGAGTAAAGCCTCCGATCTCAAGGGGTTTAACTATCATACTATAATGCAGATCTCTGTTTTCTCTATGGACCAGCAAATCCAAATATTTAAGCTTCTGCCCTTCGTTCTCCCAAGTGGTGTTTATGATCAATTTAGATTGTAGTTGTAATTCATTTTGAATATTGACAATTACATTTTTTGGCGCTGCCATAAATATATATATATATATATATATATATATATATATTTAACATTGAGGGCAAGACTTTAGGACAATAAGACTAAATAATCTACTAATATTTACTTGTAATTTTGTTTTATTCTGAATGCACAATTAACCCACTGAGTGAATAGTCTTTAGCTGTCATTAATTTCTACCATGACTTATACCCACATATAAATAAATGGGAGTGGGGAAGTTATAATTATAATATATTTATCCTAGCCTAAAAATATTATAATAATTATTTTAATGTGGTAGTTTTATAATTAGTGAACTTTCATTGTACTTTTCTTTATTTTGTTTTATGTACATATTTAATGAATTATATAGTATTATTTTGTATTTGTTTCTGTTGCATGAAGTTATCAAGATGATAGAAAAACCAGTCTTGATAATTGAATATTTAGTTATTTTATTATTTTTTGTTTGTAAATATTTATTTTTATATTTATTTAATAAATTAAGTTGTTTAAACCAATCTGATCTGTTTGATCATCACCATCACCACTGCGCATTTATTTCACTAGATGTTTGATGATCATCATCATCATTATGTATTGCTCTTGTAAATAATTGATCATCATCAATATTTTTCTACATCTACGCTTATATATAGGCATATTTGGTTCATAATTGAGTAGGACCATCCCTAAAGAGAGCTGACTGCAAGAACTCCCAGAGTTCGAATTCTGTGGTGTAATGGGACATAAAAAGAGAGGTGTAATGAATATGCACTGGTCTAAGTTACATCAAAATTTTGTTAGTAAATTATAAGTTAGTATATTGAAAGTAGATGTGACTTGGAACTGGGCATTTCATTATGACATCTTTAGCAACCTATTCGAAGGACTAGATCTGACAGTAGTGAGATGTGTTCCCTTTGTTAGATGCCATTCTTGATTCAGTAACATCTGATGCACCCAAATGTGTCATTGAATCATGAATTTTGGATATGACTTGTTGTAGGTTGGTTGACACGCCCAATTCATCCAACTACTTAGTCATATTTGCATCATCATATGGTGTACCCAGTGGTTCTGGTATATCTGGCACCATCAACTTTCAGGTAGCAGGTTTTGTTATAATATAAATATGTCTGGTAGAACATATTCATTAAATTATTCTCTTCATGTATGTATAAAAGTTTGGTTTTTTTTAATACTAAGTTTTCACTACCAAAAGTATTATTTTTATCAATTAAATTTTCATCTTAGCTTTTTGTATTTAATTTTATACATATTAAATATATTTACTTTCTCTTTTTTTGAAAAGCCATTGAACATTATTTTACAAATTTTTATTACTTATATTGCTGTCTTTCTTTTGCAAATAGCATTTTATAATATTTCTTTAATTCCAAAACATTATTTATAAAATCAAACACCAAAAAAATTAAATAACATTCACTTATTTTTAATCTCTTTGTTTTGTTTTTTTGGTGTACACAAAACATTTGCCATAAAAGAACTCTAAAATGTTTTGAAAACATAATTTACTCTTTTATATATCTTTGTTTATATCTATCTTTTTAATGTCACCATTTAATTTAATCACTATAGTAATATTTTGATTAAAGATTTTGAATATCATGATATAGACTCAGAATAGAGTTAAATTGCTAAAAACATTTATCATAGCAAATATTCTTGTAATATTGAATGCTTTTTTAGGATCTACAAACCTAATTTAAAATGGTGATTCATAAACATTTATTTATTCTATAACTTTTCTTAATACTTGGATGATATCTACTCATTTATAATCACTTTTACAAAGACTTTGTCCATTTTGTTTGGTTTGAATATAAATTTTTGTGTAAATAATTTGTAAAAATCAAGAATACAATATTTCATATAAACTAATAAATTGCTATATAATTAGATATAAATTTTAATATCAACTTTTTCACTTTTCTTAGTTATCATTACTAGTATTGTATTATTTCAATAATTTTATAAAATTAGACATTTAGTAAATAAATTTATCAGCAATTTCTTTATTTCTTTATTATCTTGTTTTAAAATATTTACAATTCCATCATTTCCTTTAAAGCTTTTTGATTCTTCAAAAATTTAAGAGCATATCTCATCTCATAACTTAAAACATATTGCACTTCAAAAAGTGTAATTGTATATCAACTTTGTTTTTTTGTTTTTTTTGCTCTTTATTAGTATACAATTCTTTGTAGAAATTTTTTACACATTTTGTGACATGCCTTTTTTTAGTAACAGAACCATATTTTTTATTGTTAAAATGATGTTTTCAATAATGAGATATTGTTACATATCTTTGATATCTTTCTTTCTTATTCTGTAAAGTTCTTTATATTTCATTATTTCCTCTACATGATCTTTTACAGAATTTCAGATAGAATGTTCTTTTAAATAAATTATTTAAAATTATTTCACATTCCTCTTTTTTTTTCATAATTGTCTTATGTCAGCAGAAAATTGCTGCCTTTATATTTCTACTACCCATGTGTCTGTTATTTTCTTATTAATCTAGTTGAAGTCTTAAACCAAGCCCAAACTTTTATAATATTTAAAATGAATAATAATCCCCAGATTAAATTTACTAGAACATGTCTGAAGCCATATTTTTTAATAGTTTCCTCTTTTGTTATCTACATTAATATTGCAGTTCTAAATTTGTGATGTACAATTTATTCTTGGAAATGAATATTTTATATTAATCAAAATATAAAAGAACTCTGTTGTGCTTTTAATTCAAATGCTTTCATATTAAATTTTTATTTCATTTTAAAAATATTCTTACTGGTAAACTTTTATTTCTTTCCAAATTTTATTAGACTATGATCTTTCTTGTTTCTCTCTCCATATCCAAATTAACTCTAGCATTTTCATCTTAAATTGTTTTTCTAATCTAGCATTAAAATTTTCCAAAGTAATTTTAAAATAGTCATTTGTCTGTACATTAATCTTTTATTCATCTATATAGAAATCTTTTACTTATAAATAAGAATAAAACAATTTCAGGGCATAAATCTATTAACTGCAATTTAGTATTTTATCTTGTTACACTCTCTAATCTATAATTAATTTAAACAATCTTGTTATTTTATAATTTATTTAAAATAAATTCCACTACATTAAGTGATTTTAATATTCATGACTTTATGATAAATTACATGTTTATTTTCAAATCTTTTTTTTTTTCTTTTTTTTTCCAATTTCACAAAATTTAACAATTTCCCATTTTATATTAAATAATTATTAAATTCATGTAATTTTTTCTCACTTGAGATTAATACAAAGGTTGTGATAAAATAACAGCTCAGAGCTGTAACTTCTTCATTTCTTGTATCTTCTGTTTATCTTCATCCACTATTAAAATGACTGTTTATAGTTTCCATGAGGTGATTTACAATTTATTTTTATATCACAAGTGAATAATTATATAAACTAAATTAATATGAATGTGCATTATGTACTATTAGCCCTTTGAAAAGACATACTAGTGATTTTTTAATAGAAATGGAATAGTAAAGACCAATAAACTCCTTTTGCTGACTAATGCATGTTCATGTGTATCCCATTTATATTTTTAGTTGCAAACTCTAATCAGTTAAGGCTATTATAAGAACCAGAGGATTTTATTTTGTCTAATGTATATATGTTGAAGACAATTTGAAATAATTCGGGTATTACAACTGAGTGATACCATTTGATTATTGCTGTTGATAGTTTTCTATTTCTTGATAATTTTTAACATGTCTCACACAACATTTCATTTAATAGAAATTTATTTCATGAAACCAAGAAACTAATACAAATTAAATATAATGCAGAAAAAAACCAGTAAAAAAGTGAGATAATTAACAATAAATTAACTCTGGCATAAATATTTTTCAAAATAAAGCAACATACAACTCATTTCAACCTCCTAACTTTAAAAATCTGCATTAATAGTAGTAATATATTCTAAATTATTGTATTAAGAGCCATTTAAGTGAGCATTTATACTCAATAGATATTGCTTCTCACTGATGATATCAATAGCCAGAAACTTATTTACTGATGTACTGATCTGGTTGGCACTATCATTGTAATCTATATTGATGCCTAATGGCTCCAGAATCAAGTGAATATTGCATATTATATTATTAATGCAGATATTAAATAAAGATAGTTTAATGCAAAAGTCAAAAATTTTTATACTTTGAATTTAACTAGATCATGAAAACATACAATTGATGATTTATTATCAATTCTATATTGCTTTAATCTACAAACTGAAGATATATGAAACTTTCACAAAAATCAACTTGAATAATATTATAGAAATAAAAATGGCTATTGAATGTGATTGTGCAATGAGGCCAAAATCCAAAAATTAGGTGAATCTTCTTGGCCCTACAACTGATATTTAATCATTACTCATGCCTACAATCATGGTTCTGAGTGAAAAATTACAAATACATTACTAATATTAAGGCAATAGATATTTTTTAAAAAGAATATATAAAAAATGCTTTTTAATGCAAATAGTTATGAGGTTGAGTCAAAAATGATCTGTACTCCTTTTATATTAAAACTTCTGCTGTCCACACTGTCTTATTTGTTCTTTGTCTTTGAGGTTGTCTTTCCAGACACTGCTATAAAGTTTTGAATGTCTTACATCATTTTAAATATGTCTGTTGGGTGAGAAACAATGGCTGCCCTAATTGTGATTTGCATTAAAGAAGAATAGCATTGGGTGACTTGTTTTTGTGATCTGAATGTGTGTCTGATGTTGCTATTAATTTAAGACTGTTCTCATTATATACAAAGTGTTTTACCATGCAGATGTATTTATAAATAGATAGAGAAATTTGATGAAGAGTACACAAATGTCAGTCATAAAAAAGAGCCAGACACCCATCCACTTTCATGACTGAAGATGACATTAAAGTAGCAAGTGAACTGATTCTGTTGGACAAATGAGTGACAGAGGAATATATGACAAATCATCTGCAAATCAGCCATGGTTCTGCTTATGCTATAGATAGATTTTGGTTCAAAAAAATGTATACAAAGGGTACTGATATAATTCACAGAATAGTACAAATGGAAGAAATATTTGAACATCTGTAAACATAATTTAAATTGATACTCTAAGTAAGGTGAAAGTTTTTAAAAAGAATAATCACTGGCCATACAAGTATTCATAAGTATGTGCCTAAGAATAAATGGTAGTGTATAAATGAAAATATCCTCAATTTTAAGTAACAAAATAGTTCAAAAGTCAACCATCACCTTGAAAGATTTGATGCTTATTGTTTTCTGGAGTTTTCAAAGCCACACTATCAGAAAAAAGATTTGGCAATTGAAAAAATGTAGAGGACTACTATTCAAGAGCATTGTTGTTGCATGATGATGCATGTACATACACAGCTTCCCACTTTGGCTACACCCCAAAAAACTTTGATTTGAAGTGATGGAACATTCTCCCTTTAGTTTGTTCTTGCCCATCAGACTAACATCTTACAAGAATAAAGATTTGGTGTGCTTTGTGATTCACAGTTCCATCTAAAATATTTTTAATGAGAAATATAAAAGCTTTGTTGACAAATAGAGAAAATAATTTGAAAAGCAGAGAGATTAGTTAAAAAATAATGTATTGTCGTCCGTCCCCGTCCGTCCCCCCCCCGAAAATTGATTGAAATAAATTACTCAGCCAGAGTTGAGATAATTTTTGAGTCGTTTCTTCTAGTATTATGTTATCATAAAAAGTTTATTAATAAATGATATGGCATTTAAATTATTGCATATTGTATTTCTTCCGAAGCTCAAAATATATGGAGTTATATATTATTAAAATAGTTATTATTTTGGAATAATTTCATATTTTATGTCTTTATGCACTATAAGTATGCTTAATATTATTCTATGATTATATTATTTATATATCCATTGTTTTGACCTAACAAATAGTCATAAATAGATTTTTGTAAAATAAATCATTAATTGCACTCATTTAGTTTCTTTTGACATAATGTCTACTTAAATCTATAGTGAAAACAGAGGTCATTAAAACAAGCTATTGATGGAATATCTATTAAATTATTAAAATACTTTTGAGTTTAATCAATTTTAAGAATATATTGGGAAAAAACTAAATAAAATTATACTAAAAAAAAGTTTTTCTTGCTTATAAATTAAAAGTGTAAAATTTTATTTCATACTTAAATATATATTTTGCAAGTAGTATATACATACATAATGCAATTTTCTATTGTATTAAATATTGTGTATAGTTGGATAGTGTAGTCAACAAAAATATAGCTAAACAGAAGCTTTTTTTACTTTATAGTGAAAATACTTTTATTCTTAACTGTTGACAGATTTAAACAATTTCCTAAAAAAAAAAAAAAATTTAAAAGAATAACTGACTATATATATATTAATAAGTATAATTAATTTGCTATTATAACAGCCATATAAACAATTAAAATAAAAGTTAAACTTGATAAAAAATTTACTTTTTAATTATCAACAAAAATTAGTTTCCAAAAACTAGAGTAATACTTCCCTTAGACAACTTTCTTCATAAATTCTTATCTTTTGCTTCCCTTTTGAAATATTATCCAGCAATTTTTTTCCTTTGTTATTATTTTTTTATTTGCCTCCACTATTAATACATAATATATAGGTGCTGTAAATTTTAGAATGCTTCACTATTTTGATGGAGTTTCCCATATAAATAAATATGCTTTCATATTCTAAAAACAATTATTAAAGACCTGAGTTTCAATGGCAATTTGCATATTCAATTTATTTGCAAAAGATCCTGATTTAGACCTGGAAAGGATATTGAACAAAAATATGTTTGTGAAGAAATAATATGTTTCTCAGGAAGCTATTTACAATAATAGAAATTTAATTACTGGAGAAAAGGTAGAAAATACCAAGACTATTGGGAAGATTAAAATGATCGTTATGATAAGAAGCTTAATCCAAAGAAATAGAGCGTTTAATATATTGTGAATATGTAAGTTGTATTAATTTAAAAAGAAAAAATGAAGTTATGATGTGCTTGTATTTTTATATTGGACTATTTCCATCATCTAATATGCTTATTGAAAGTCTTTAGAAAAATTTAACTTTATTTCAATATTCCAAATACATTCAACTATTAGTAATAGCATATCAAACAGTTTAGTATATGCACGTTTTGAGAGATATTATTCACTTCTCTTCTTCAGGTGTTGCTGCTCTGACCAGTGATAGTACTAGCATGGGATTCGAACCTAGCTCTGTAGATTCTTGATTATTGAATTTTAAGGTATTGGATTATTTTCATTATCTAATATGCATATTGAATGGTCTTTAAAAATATTTAACTTTATTTAAATATTCTAAATACAGTTAACTATTAGTAATATAGCACATCAAACAGGTTAATATATGCATAATGTTTTGAGAGGTATTATTTTACTCTATTTTTTAGGTGTTGCTGGTCTGACCAATGACAGTACTAATATGGGATTTGAACCTGGATCCTTAGATTCTGGATTATTGAATTTTAAGGTAACACTCTAATTTCTCCACTTTTCCTAAGAACAAAGTTGATTAATAGTTTCCATACATTATGTATAGTCACACTAGGTTAGCTTATAGTTTTTTTGCTATTGTCATGTGAGCAGCTTCTTTAAATTTTCTTTCTTGTATCTTTTCTTCTCTATCCAATATTTTTGTATTTGCCCAATTAAACATATGTTCATTGGTATATACATGATGTGCTATGTTAGACACATCTGTTTTATCTTCTCTAATCATCAGTTTATGTACTTGCAAGCATTTTTCAATAGGATGACTAGCCCCACCAATATATGTTCTCCCACATCTGCATGGTATTCCATAGATGCAGTTTTTTCTTTTCAGCATTTCAAGCTTAGGCTTTGTAGATGTTAGAATTCCTTATAGTGTAGTATGGCTCTGGAAAGCTGTTTTAATCTTATACTGATGCAGATTTTCCTTAATTTGTCTACTATTTTTGAAATGTGTGGGTATGCTACCGTGCCAATAATTGTCTTTTCTCTTGATGGTTTTTTTTGTTGTCTATTTAACATTTTCTTAATAACATAACCATTTTTCATAAGAGTTTATTCTATATAGATTTTTTTCTTTTTCCAAATCGCTGCTTTCTGAACAAACTTTTTTTGCTCTATTCCATAGTGATAATATAACTCCATGTTTCATGTATCTGATGTGATTCGATGTATAGGCTAGATATTTTCCTGTATATGTAAGTTTTCAGTAAACTGTAGTTTTGATTTTGGCATGAAGAAATCTTGTCACAAGAACATCTAAGAATGCCAATTTTTGTTTTTGTTCTGATTCTATTGTGAATTTAATTGAAGAGGGTATGTTATTGATGTGTTTCCAGAAAGTTTGTAGCTGTGCTTCACCATGTGACCATACAACAAATGTATTATCCACATAGTGAAGCCAAACTTTAGATGGATATGGAGTAGTTTTTATGGCTGTGGTTTCAAGTTTTTCCATGTAAATATTGCTAATCAGCAAAGACAATCGTGAGCCCATAGCCATTTCTTGATTTTGTTGGAAGAACATATATTAGTGAGATTAGTCATCCCATTAAAAAGTGCTTGCAAGAACATATAAATTGATGATTAGAAAAGAGAAAACAGATGGGTCTAAAGTAGAAGACCATGTATATACCAATGAATTTGGAAAATACAAAAATATTGAATAGAGAAGAAAAGGTACAAAGAAGAAAATTTAAAGAAGCTGCTCACATGACAATGGAAAAAAATCCCATAAGCCAACCTAGTGTGACTATACATAATGTATGGAAACCACTAATCAACTTTGCTCTTAGGAAAAAGTGGAGAAATCAGGAAGAACCTCATAGATAAATATGTGAAATTTCTACTGATTGTTGCCTTTGGCAGGATGGCTCAATTGGTTAGAGCATTAACTTAAAATTCAATAATCAAGAATATAAGGACTCTGGTTTGAATCCCATGCTTGTACTATCACTGGTCTGGCCAGCAACACCTGAAGAAGAGGGGAGAATAGTACCTCTTGAAACAATGTGCATATATTAACCTGTTTGATGTGCTATTACTAACAGTTGAATGTATTTGGAATATTTAAATAGTATTACATTTTTCTAAAGACATTCAATACACATATTAGGTGATAGAAATTAGTCCAATATAAAAATACAACTAGAACACCATCATCACAAACCTTCAGGTAAACCCTCATAATGTGCTTGGTTCTACTTTTAATTTTAAAAATAAAAATATATAATGATTTAAGATTGAATTATTAAGTTGTCAGAATCTGTACTCATGTTGCTAAAGGACTCAACAGGTGAGAGATAGTGCAATGATCTTCAGATATAAAGAGTAACTATGACTAATAAATAAACAGTGAACAACCAATCAGTCATCTAACTACACCAATGGGAGTATGTGTTTGTGAAACCAAATTCCAGCCTTTAACTGCACATATAGCATTTATGACTTCAATTTTCTTATTTCTTTTTTTTAGTTAAAGCTCTCAATAATTAATAAAGAAATGGTAAAGACAGACTCAGTAGATTGGAAATTATTATTTGTGATTCTAGGTCAAGTGACATAGAGTGAAGTGGAATTTGAGACAAAGTTTCAGAGAGCAAATATTTATGTTTAGGCAGCTCTATTTAAGAATTCCTTGCTTACTATTTATGGGGCCAAAAAATATAATCTAAAAATTATTAGTCTTTGACTACATTGTTGGGTCTAGAAAATTTATCATTACAGTAGCACAGTAATAGTAATATAGTAGTAGTAGTAGTAGTAGTAGTAGTAGTAGTAGTAGTAGTAGTAGTAGTAGTAGTAGTAGTAGTAGTAGTAGTAGTAGTAGTAGTAGTAGTAGTAGTAGTAGCAGTAGTAGTAGTAGTAGTAGTAGTAGTAGTAGTGATAGTATCAGAGCTAGTGATAAAGCAGATTTTAGTGATAGCATTAAAGATAGACATCATAAATCTATTTTTTTTAAATATAGATACATTAAAAATACAAACATTACTTAATGCAAAATGGAGAACAGCATAGATGACTAATGAGTTGTCAAGATTAAAGTTCAATGTAATTGCTTTTAGTGAAACTCATCTCAAAGAAGAAGTTTAATAAGGTGGTTGGCTCAAGTTGTTTTTTTTTTGAAATGGCACATCAGTCAGTAAAAGGAGACTGCATATTGTGGATTTTGTGTAAAGTATAATTTAATATCTTCTTTTCTTGAAATTCCTCAATGTATTAATGAAAAACTAATGATGTTAAACTTGCCTTGCATAATGGTATCAAGATTCACTTAATATATATATATTACTACCTATGCTCTAACACTAGATTAAAAAAATTCAGTAAAAGAAAGCTTTTATTATTTTTTGAATAGCATTATTATAACAATATCATTAACAAATTATTTTTTTCAAGGTTTTACAAATAGCAGACTTTGAGCCAATAATTGTTGAAAATCATGGTATATAATTGCTGTAAATTCAAATAGTCTGTTGTTGTTAAATTATTAAGCAACAAATGAACTGACTATCTCAAACACTTCATTTAGAAAGAAAAATCACTATAAAACATAGATGCATCTACACTCCAAGCAATGGCATTTCAATTATTACATTATAGTTAGAAATCAGAATATAAGAAAAAATTTAATCCATGAGTAAAATTACTAGGGCCGATTGTTGGATGGATAATAAATTAGTTCACTTTAAAATTAGAATAGCTGCATTAAAAATTAGATTTTATTCCAATCATATTCCAAAACAAAATGCTCTTTAGAAGTATCTATAGTTTGTATTTAATTTTATCAGTTATTAAATACTAAAATTGCTAATTTGCACACTTTTATAATTGTATTTGGGGAAGTTTCTCTTTTAAAATGCGTTAAGAATACAATTAAATCCATTCGAGAAATCATGAAAAAGATGAATCATGACTGGTTTTCTAACAATGCATTTATTAGTAGTAATTTGATTAAAATGAAGGGTGTGATCATTTTATGTTTGGAAAAATAATAATTTAAATGTAGAACTTCATAATAAAAGGCACAAGTTTAATAACTTATGAGAAAACTTAATTAAAAATGATTGATGGGTTAAAAGACAAAAAATATATAGACTTTTTCTGATCATGGTTTCTCTACATCTGTTTTTATTCACTGGAAGCATTATATAGATTTGACAAATGGTAGAACTATCCTATTTAATCCAACAGTGATACCATCTTAGTGGTGATAATGATATTTTGAACAGATGGAAAAAGAATTTCCATCATCTTTTTAATAATGATAAAAAATGATAACTTTTTAATAAAATAATTATTTTATGTCCTCAATTACATTTAGCCAAAGATGTTAAATTTAGTGATATCAAAACAACTATTTATAATATTAAAATGGAAAGACTGCTGATCCTTATGAAATTCCTGAAAAAAAGATTAAAATATATTCTGTTGGCTTGAAAAATAATGGAATATTTTTAAAGAATATGTGGACCCATGAAGTTACATCAATTGATCTTAAAGATGCTTTCATTGTTCTAATTTTTTGATGTTATTTGATAATTAGAATTACTATCTCTTTTCTTACAATTGTAATGTTAAATATATATGTCTACCTTTTCTGGATTAAATGTCCTAAAACTTATATATAACATGTTTTATTTTTTAAAAAATTAAGAGAATAAACAAGATTGCTGTAAATATTGTAAAATATCATTATTATTTATTACAGCAAGGTTCTTCCAAGGAATATGTCAGTCTCAGATAAATAATATCATAGACTCAATATAGTTTTAGCGAATCAAAAATCATTATAAACATAATTTTTGTTGCCAAGATAATGTAAGAAAAGTATGAAGAGCAAAAATGGTTTATATATTGATTTGATTGATTTGATTGAGAAATTTAACTCAGTTAATCCACCAAATCTATGACATTTCCACTAAAATTTATTCATATTTTACAGATTTTTCTATGATGGAAAGAGAGAAAGTATATCTGAGTCATTTGAAATAAAAACTGACATTAAATAAAAACGTGTATTTGCTTCTCTAATATTGTTTTTAATTTTTTATGAATTTGTCTTTGGAACTGTAAACAAACATTAAGAATGTTTTGTATGTTTTATGTTATTTTTAATTTCAATTAATAAAAGCATGAACTTTTATTTCTTGGATTCTGGATTTACAAAATCTAGTGATTTAGCTATTTTCACCAGTTCAAAAGATGATATATAGTGGCAAGTTCATAAAATTTATCTATACATTTTCAACTTTCTAATTATGATAATATAAATTCCATTATTATCAAATCATACTTTCATAGGATCAAATATATTGAACAAATGAATAATGTAAGACTTTCTAAAAGTGGATTTTATTGTGAACTTGAATATGGTTTTCGAGAGATACAAAAAAAGTAATGATTATTTCTATTGTGAAGGTGCGGCATAGAATGCAATATATTAGAGAGCTATAATTCAATATGATGTTGAAATTATCACAAAATATCAAATATGTATATATTTGTTTCACAGATTTGTTTATATAGACATCATAAAACTTATCTTCTAAAGCATAGCCTGAATGATCATAGTCATTTAACAGGGGCTGCTATATATATATATATATATATATATATATAGCAGCCCCTGTTAAATATATATATATATATATATATTATTTATATTATTTGTCATATAATTTAATTCATAATGACTTTTTCTTTTAATGTATTACATAAAGCCTCAAGGGTGAGCAAATAGCAGCCCGAGGGCCACATGCAGCCCACTAAAAGTTTTTATGTGGCCCACCAAGACAATCAGCAAAATCTACCTTGAACTGAGATTTCCTTCCCATGTGCAATAGAAGATTCATCTTGTATTTTCCACTAGGATGGCCACATCAATATATATTTGCAATGTAGATACAATGTGCAGTGCTTTTCCAGTTGATCTGATTAATTTTAATTTTGTTTTTGCATTAGCAAATATATATATTTCCAACTTTAGAGAAACCATGAACCCTCCAAGAAAATGTAAAATCAGAGATGAATGTTGTGTGTTTAATGAAGAATGGACAAATATTTCTTTGGTAATACAGGGAATAAAGCAGTGTGTTTATTGTGTCATGAAAAAAAGATGTGACCCTTTGCTTCAACAAAGTGGCCCCCAATGTGGCCCTTCACCAATCTCTGCAGCCCCCGAGCCAAAACAATTGCCCACCCCTAGCCAATTGTCATAGTAAAGTATTAATAATTATTTAATTTTAATGCATCTTTCTAATATATTAGTATTTAATTTGTAATATAGAATTGTTATTATTTTATTAAAGCTAATTTAATGTTTTATGTTTCTTGTAATAGAAAAGATGTAATCAATATTTCAAGAGTGCACAAAAATATATGGAATTTATTATGAAATTTATAATTAATAAAACATTCTATTATAATAATAGTATATTTATTTTTAAGTGACTATAATACTATATTTATTTTTAGGGGTCTATTTATTGATTTTAGTAACAAATATCATAATTCATTATGTAAAGAACCTCAAGAAATTCTACTATTTAACATGAATTTTCAAAAAAAAAAACTTTTTCAAAAAAAATATTTTATAATGTTGCTAAAATAAATTAATAACATCAAATTACATTATTTCAAAATATTATAAAATTAGAAGATATAATTTATAGCAAAATATAATTAATAAATTATAATAATATTATTTTATTTAAAGTAACAATTGTATAAATCTATGTGTTTACATTAAACATTTATAAATATATTAAGAATATTCAAAGAAAAAATAAAAAATAATGTATATTATTTTTTTTAATAAATGAAAAATACTGTTAGTTTAATAAATAAAGAGATTTTAGAATAAATCAAAAGTCTGCAAGGAAATAAACAAAAGGAAAAATAAAACTGTATCTTAATATCAATTTAATAAATAAAAAAAATTAGAAGAGAGAAAAATATAAATAAAGTATAACATAGTTTAGGAATTTTAATTACATTTACTATTTGAAAAGATGGCTTATCATTTTTTTAACTAAAAATACAAATCCTAAAATATAATAAGGTATAATTATGGAAATAAATAAATAGATATTAAAAGAGATTAACTGATGTTGTGAATGAGCTCAAACAAAGATTTTGTTCAGGATATATAAGCTACTGAATTTCCATTATGTTCAATTCTGCTATTATTCATTCAACTATTAAAATTCTTCTGTTGTTATTTATTTTGTTTAGCCAACTTATCCCATGCTGAATTTTGTGAACTTCTTTATTGAGAATGCCTAATTCATATTTTAATGATGAATGGCTATTTATGCAGATACCATAACATCACCATGCAATGCTAAATATGCAATGGGATGTTCATTAGGTTTCCATAACCATTTCCTGTGCATTTAAAATCCTGAAATATGACAAATATCCTTGACCTGCCATTGCTGAGACATCAATCTATCATTATAGATGACTACTACTAAATAAGGTTGTACAGATCTATACTGCCCAGAAAAAAGAAGCAACAAGGTTTTAAAAAAGACTGGGAAACCTGTTCCAAAATGCCAGCCATAAACTCTATAAACTTTCAAAAAGAGAGGGATGATCATTTCAGAAAAACTACATAATAATCTAGGTAAATAGAAGAAGTAATTCTAGTCTAGATGTAAAATGATACACGGATAGGATTTCATTCTTTTATAAACTTTCATAAAATTAGAAATAATTGAATTCTTACTACCTATTTTAAAATGGTCTTATCTAAACTATACAATTTTGTAATTAGTTTGATTTAATTCTATTTTGTATTTTTAGTTTTTATTATTGTTATAATGTTTTGTAAAGAAATATATTATTTTAAGTTATTAGGTTTGTTTAATATTCTCTCTCTGTACCTCACCATAGAACAGTTAATTAAAAGTTTATAAATTATATTGCTTATGTTTAAATGTGCATTGTTTGATAGCCTAAGTTAAGTAAGTTTCTTATTTATTTGGGCTAGCCATGAAACCAAGTGTTTGAAACATGTAAAATTTTATTTTGGTGGGTGTTTCAGTCAGATTGACTTGGTGGCATCTAGAGATTTATCCCAAGTATAAATAAAAGTACCCACTGGAAAAGTATTTTGCTTCTAGCAATTATGGACTGAGTGCAACAGTCTTGAAAGATGGCCATGATTGGTTAATGCATAAAATATGTTGACCATATTAATTCCTATAATGGTGCTTTAAATGTATATAAATTATTATTGTTAAAATTTTAAAATAATAAAATAACCTGATATCCATTATAATATATATCACATCAGTTTTAAAGCATATAGATGTTTTACATTCATAATTAATATGACTATTATTTGCTTTCATATCTTTAACTAGCTTTTTTTTTTTCAAGTATAATTTTTAGTAAGTAATGTTGTTGTTGTTGTTGTTGTTTTGCATTATTATTCTCTTTTTTTAAAATAATTTATTGAGAATTGTTCTTAATTTTTAAGCTGAGATATATAAATTATAGCATTTAGTATCCAATGATTATTTAAGCTAATATTAAATCATTTTGAAATAGACTAAATATAGTAAATTATTGTTTTTACAAGCATTTGCAGAAATATAGAATGAGAAAATCATGTGATGTTTTGTTATTATATATACTACAGATTAAAAGTTAAAAGCTTGTATAATGAGCATAATACTGAGTTCACTGTAATATATACTTATAGTCTAGTGTCGATTTATATAACTATATAAATGAGTTAAGTAAGATTTAAAATTATAGCTTGATTTTTAATTTCAGACAATCAATTTGATCATATAAAAGTTTCAAAGGTAGCTTCTAGATGTGTGAATGCAGATAATCTAACATTCTTTAGTAATTAAGGGTATTAGTCAAAAACTTTAATTTGAGCACTATTATCACATAATATCTATTGATTAATCAAGTTAATAATATATTGTTCTGAGATATAGTAATATAATTATTTCTTCTAAAATTATTAAATAAATATAAGAAAAAATCATATATTGATTTATTGCTTAATTATTATTGCAGTAGTTTATTATTTTTATACTATGTTTGGCTTTATAAAAGATATTTTTTTACCAAAAAATTAATTTTAAAGGCAGTTATAATATATTTGTAACTAAAATAAATGTGATAGTAACTTGATTTAAAAATATTATAAAGCTGCATGAATAAAAAAAAATTGTTCGGTTTAAAAAAGTAAAAGAAAAGATAGTTTACGCATTTGATATTATTAAATATTTTCTAAAGTTACTTTGTTGTAAATGAGAAACAATAAAGTGATAAATTGCACTTCAAAGGAACAGAGAAAAATAGTTTTGATATATGCAAAAAATTTGAATTGCATATTTATAAAAATTTGAAGCATTCTGTACCTTATTTTCCTTTTCTGAATGAAGTTTTAAATAAAAATCTTCCACACATTTATAGTAAATTAAACAAATCTAAACATGCTATTAGAATTTTAGGTTTAGTCAAATTATAAAAGCTATCATTTATTTTTATAAGTCAGAAATGATTTTTTTCTTTTTTTTCCTGTTGCTATCTGATATAAATAAATTTTAAAAAAACCTTTTTTTTTTTTCATTTATTCACTTATCTATGATGATATAATGTTAAAATACTTATGAAATTATTTGTTTCCACAATATGTTGTGAAAAGAATGAAGAAATTTTATTTTTCAAAAAAATATGTTATATAGAACAAATATTAAATCTTGTAACTAGCTAGTAATGAATTTGTTGTTTGGAAAACATCTATTGAGTGGATATAAATAAGTTAGAAATAGACAACTCAGATAGTCCAGTCTGCTTGTTTAGTCCCATCTGCTACATCAACCCAATCTGGCTAGTCCAGTCTACTTTAGTCTATTTGAAGACTCGGATCAAGGAGCAGTGTTACAATGATCATATGCAGAACATACAATCCATGAGTTAAAATGGTCTTCACTGTAATTTGGTTAATTACTGTTTTATAATATTTTTCAATACTCCATTTAAAACAGTAATTATGATGACTTTATCACATAGAAGACTATCTAGATGTGTTGCTAAAAAATCTATGACCACACCAGTCATACCTGTAATGCAACCAGATCTAAAAATAAATACTGAAATTTTCTAAAACTAGCCATTGCTTAGTTTGATAATGCAATGAAGAAAGAAGTGGATGATACTATACTATATCTAATGTCACCAAAGCTATTGTATACTCCATCTAATATTATCATTATGCTATGATAATAATTATCATCTTTGGAGAAACTAATGAAGGCATCCATAAATATATTAAAATAAAATTCTGCAGAAAGTCATGGGTTGGAATTGTTTAAATATTTAATGTGGTAAGATTTTATTATTATAGATGTTATAAGGTTTAAATTATTATTATTATTATTATTATTATTATTATTATTATTATTATTATTATTATTATTATTATTATTATTATTATTATTATTATTATTATTATTATTATTATTATTATTATTATTATTATTATTATTATTATTATTATTATTATTATTATTATTATTATTTTTCATATATTTTGTATACATAGTAATAATTGCAAGTATTGAGCAACAATTTTATACATTCATTTTAATAAATTGAATTATTTTTTTTATTAATCAATTTAGTTTGTCTTGCTTATCAACTCAATCCAAACATTATGCTTTTAACATTCAATATGCTAATAATATCCTCAAAATCATACAATCCACTAACATGCAAGGATGACGGTAATAATTTGTAAATAACTATAATTGGACATTAATAAGTTTTCAAAAAGTAAACTTCCTATTCAGAAAGTTTGGCACCTTAAAATTTCACTTTTTTTTTTGTCAAAACTAAAAATAAAATAAAAATACTTTTGGAAAGCCTTGTACTTAGTTTAAACTCTCAGTACTAGGTTTTAAATCATAAACATCATTTTAGACAAAATTAATATCTTGATATTTCCTATAAGAAAATATCGTTTTTGTTCATCAATAACATACCTTGAACCTCTTAATCACACACACACACACACATATATATATATTATACATTTAATTCTAGGATATTGATCATATTTATTCTTTCAAATCACTAATAATATTTAATAACTTTTAAATAACTACTAATATAAACAATTAAATTAATCAACTTATTAATTCCCACTGTCCGTTAATTTAGTTTCCTTCTATTGTACTAACAACTCATAGATTAAGACATATAAATACAAACTACGAACTCAGTCCAAATTCGCAAGGCATTTGGGTTATTGCAACAGTAGTCAACCCTTTTTGTTTTTTGTTTAGTAATAGATTATTTATGATTTGCCTTATCCAAGATGACAAATATTTCCATCTATACTATACAGCATGCTTATGATTTTAATCATATATATATATATATATATATAAATTATACAGCATATATATATATATATATATATATATATATATATATATATATTGCTGTTAAAACTCTATAGAAAATAACATTCTCACCAGTATGGCTCAGAGTTAATTACTTCTCCCATCACTTACTGCAATTAGGATTTTATATGTAGCCTTGATGGCAATGAACACTTTTCAGCTATTATTAATTTAGTTCCATTGACTTTTAAAAATGTATACTTAGCTGTTTCCCAGAGATTTACCTTTCTTTTAGTTGTCTTTGCTGAATATTTACTTTGTTTACCTATTTCCTTTTGTTTAACACTGAAATTCATTTCCAACATGGCACAATTATTGTTCTCTTCCAGTGAGTATATTTATTAATATTCTTTTAATATGCACATTTTATTCATCTTCGATTATTTCCTCAATCTATTAACTTCCAAAAGATTATTAGGAATTACTGACTTGCCTAATAGAAAATGATTAAGTTATTCCATTATTTAAAACATGAAGCTTATAATTATCCAATACATCGATGCAGAGTTAATCTTCATTACTTTTTCTGTTTGTAAATAATAATATCTTAACAAGAAAAGAAAAAATCTAGTTACTTATTTTTACATCAAGAACAATTTTTTTTTTCAATTTTATAGTAAAAGATTGCTTGACACTTTGTGATTGGTTGATATTTTCCCCACCTTTATGTTAGAATAACTTTCATTTATTTTGTAAGTTTTTGGTTTACTTTTTTTTAAATGACAGTTTTCATTTTTTTTAAATATTAAGGTATAATACTTTTTTTTAGAAATTAAATAAAGTTACAATTTACTGTTTGAATTTTAGATCAGTATTTTGTAAAATTGATAAATATTTACCGACTTTTAAATGTAACATAAGATTTGACTATAAACATTTTTTTTTTATAAAATCAACTGTGCATAGACAATAATTAACTGTCTATATATGCATTTTATTTCAGAAATTTGAATTTTAAGATTTACTCATTTTAAATACTATTGACTGTTTATTTTTCAGCATATAATAATCTTATAGATTATCATTTATATTTTTAATCAATTATTTTACTTCTCAGATCTTTTATGAATTTTAAACCAACTAAACCCAAGTTCAAACCCTATAATCTAATGTGTCATTATTGTTTTTCCTACTTTACTAAGTAAATATCACTGGGTTTAAGAAAATTAAAAATTATACAACAAAATCTTATTTTAGAATAGAGTTGACTAATAAAAAGTGCACAATATATATATATATATATGTCCACAGATGGCGTTCTACCAAAAACGCCGATCAAGCGTATGTTTTGTTTACATAAACGTCAGAGTAGTTAGTATTCACTATCTCTAACTATAATTCCACTTTCAGATCATGATTTCAAGCTATTTGCTATCGTCAGTGAAAGACAGGAATAAAGAAACTAGATCTAAATACAAACTCTGAGCGTTTATGAAACAATTTCTATTCAGCTTGCAAGCGTGAATTTTTTAGACACGTAATGTCTTCAAACTCAGCATAGCAAACCAGATAGCTATATGGGTCTGATCTCAGTTCAGCATCACCACATAGTAGAAGCCTCTGCAATCTATATCATTGCAAGAAAGACCTCAAAGGTACATTTATGATAAACAAAAATGCAAGTTAAAAAACTTGCTAACGCTTGTATTTATGTCCACAGATGGCGTTCTACCAAAAACGCCGATCAAGCGTATGTTTTGTTTACATAAATGTCAGAGTAGTTAGTATTCACTATCTCTAACTATAATTCCACTTTCAGATCATGATTTCAAGCTATTTGCTATCGTCAGTGAAAGACAGGAATAAAGAAACTAGATCTAAATACAAACTCTGAGCGTTTATGAAACAATTTCTATTCAGCTTGCAAGCGTGAATAAGAACTCTTAAATAAGTTAATTGCTTCAGAATAATAAATTTTCAATAATAAAGACTCTTTAATTCTTCTTTTGATTTCATTTCTCTCAAAGAAGACAACCTTAGCTTCATCAAAATCAATAGTGTGGCCTGTATCTTTTTCATGGGCATACAAAGCAGAACTAAGATATCTATTTTTAACTCTACTTTTATGAACCTTTATTCTTTATTCCTTGTTTATTTTGTAAGAAGGTTTACATAGGTCAGAGTAGTTTGAGTTTAAATGAAAGAATAAAGGTTCATAAAAGTAGAGTTAAAAATAGATATCTTAGTTCTGCTTTGTATGTCCATGAAAAAGATACAGGCCACACTATTGATTTTGATGAAGCTAAGGTTGTCTTCTTTGAGAGAAATGAAATCAAAAGAAGAATTAAAGAGTCTTTATTATTGAAAATTTATTATTCTGAAGCAATTAACCTTTTTAAGAGTTCTTTTAATATTAAGGGTGGATGGGAAGTGAATGGATTTGTGTGTAGTTTTTAATAGTATATATAATGTGTGGTTTTTTTGTAGTTCTTTACACTTGAGAAGTCTGCTTGTAGCAGTGAAACCTTAGGTTGTGTTTTAATATTATTTTTATGCTGGTCTGGTTTAATTTTAGATTTGGGGTAGTTTTGATTTATATATATATATATATGATAAACAAAAATGCAAGTTTTAAAACTTGCATTTTTGTTTTATGTCCACAGATGGCGTCCTACCAAGACTGCCAATCAAGCGTATGTTTTGTTTACATAAAAAAAGTGGAATTATAGTTAGAGATAGTGAATACTAACTACTCTGACATTTATGTAAACAAAACATACGCTTGATTGGCAATCTTGGTAGGACGCCATCTGTGGACATATATATATATATATATATATGTATGTATATATGAAATATCAAAGTACATCTGCATATAATTTATTGAGTATATATATAAACCAATATTTCAATAAATTATGCATGGATGTATATCTGAAAATCTTTCATTACATATATAAATATAATTCAATATTTTAAATATTTTTATTGTTATATTTAATTAAAAATTTTATTTAATGTAATAGTTTGCCTTTTTAAAAAAATTTTAATTCATTTTAGTGATTGTTTTCAAATATAATTTTTCTTTTACTTTTAATTACATTATTATTAAAATATTTAAATATTTCTATGTTTAAAATCGTTTTGAAAATTAGTTGAAATAATTATATATATGTAAATTTTAATTTTTATTATTAATATAATTAAATATAGTTTTTAAAGGGATTTTGAAAGAGTAATACATGGGTTATTTATCTATAATCTACTTTTTTGTTCACATTTTTTATAAAATAACTCAACATTTTTTTTCAATTTATATTAATTTGTTTGTTTGTTTTTAAAAAAACAGGTTTAAAACCAAATAACTATTTATTTACATCACAAATCTAAGTACTGATGGTGAAATTATATTGCCACTAAAAGAAAAAAAATGATGTTTAGTCAAAAACAATATTAGTTTAAATTTTAGCAATAACTACTGTTATAATTGAGTAAAAAAAATTTTTTTATTTATCTCAAGTATAATATTCAAAAACAAATTATTTCTTCAATATAAATATATAATATAAATAAAATGTTCATTAATTAAAACAAAATTGTAATTATAATTGAAATAATAAATTTAAGGGTATACAAACTATTATAAACAATCCTTAAATCTGCAAAAGTACTTTCGGTTAATTTCTTAAACCTGCCTCAACTGCCATTAAATTAAAAAAAAAACAAAAAACAAAGCTGAAGCAAACGTCATCAATTCAAATCCCACAAATCTTGTATTTTAATGTTAGCAGCTTGTCTATTTATTAAATGCATTTTATTCTTATTTATAAAAATTGCCTCTTTAATTTTTCTTTTAGTAGGAAGAATTTTCATATTTTCAAAATCAAATTTAAATTTATATTTACATGTTTTTTCATGATCAAAGAAAACTGAAGTAGACATTAAATCTCCATTATTTTTACTTTTTACATGCTTATATAACAATTCATGCTCCCTCAATCTCTTCTCAATACTGCACCTAGATTTACCTATATATAATAGCATACAATCACAAAAAAGTTGATATATGACATTACTTTTTTGCTTGACAGGTCAATAATTCCAAGGATGTCATACCTGTCAAGCAGAAAAGTAATGTCATATATCAACTTTTTTGTGATTGTATGCTGTCATATATAGGTGAATCTAGGTGCGGTATTGAGAAGAGATTGAGGGAACATGAATTGTTATATAAGCATGTAAAAAGTAAAAATAATGGGGATTGTCTCCTCCAGTTTTCTTTGATCAGGGAAAAACATGTAAATATAAATATAAATTTCATTTTCAAAATGTGAAAATTCTTCACGAAGAGGCAATTTTTATAAATAGGAATAAAATGCATTTAATAAATAGACAAGCTGCTAATATTAAAATACAAAATTCATGAGATTTGAATTGATGATATTTGCATCCACTTTGGTTTTTTTCTAATTTAATGGCAATTGAGTCAGGTTTAAAAATTAACCCAAAGTACTTCTGTGGATTTAAGGATTTTTTATAATAGTTTGTAAACCATTCAATTTATTATTTCAATAATAATTATATATACATATATATTGTAACATTTTCCACATTTTTCCAGGTCTCTGTATGCAATAAACTGCATGAGTTGATCAAATTATGGAAAAGAAAAAAATGTTTTATTTTTTTATTTCAAAACAACATAACTATATTTCCTGAGCAACTCTATCTAGAAATTGTTATGAGTACAATTGTGAGCTGAATCAGTTTTTAATTTATAAATGAGAGTGCTAGTCATTAGACTCACTGATTCTGTGTCAAACATATCTTAACTCATAAAGTAGTAATTATATGATCGGGATTAAAATTTCCATTAAGTAGTAGAAGGTATTCCCCTTTGACTTAATTAAGAAAATAAATCTACTTGACAAAGATAATTTATACACTAATTTGAATCTAAATAATGAAATCTAAAACTTAAATAGAATAACATTATTAATTTCATACAAATACAATTAAAGTTATATTAGTAATAAAGGTTTATTAAAGCCAGTCAAACATCTAATATTTATGATAACAAAAAAAATATAATATTGGAAAGGATTATGCATAACTAATTTAATAATTTGATTCAAATATTTCTTCTTGAAGTAGTAGCTAGTTTGCATCTCCTTTACTTTTTTGTGGTAATAGTTTCATTCAACACTCATTTCGTAAATCTTTATATAAAAAATTATGAGATAAACATTTCATTTAAATTTCAGTTCATACAGCTTTATATAAAAGTTATGGCTATTAACTTACCGGTAAGTTTGAAATTTACATAAGTGATTGATCATCTGATGTCCAATTCTTTCAATGTGTAGTCCAGAGTAGTCTTTTTATTGTTTTATTTTTTCCAAGTTTCCGATCAATATTTAGGTAAATCCAGATGATGATTTAGGTGACTTTACTCATGCATGGAGAGTGGTTTCAGTTCATATCTAAGTGAACACATTTTATTATTTTTTTTATTAAAAAAATACAATGCACCTCAAATTGCTCAACACTCTCTGAAAAAAAAAGACAAAGACCCTTTTCCAATCTGTCAGCTCCTTTTATATCTCCAGATCTTTTTTAGAAGTTCTGCACCTATTTTTTTACCTTTTGTTTTTTATTTTATAAACTTCTACCTTATTTCTTTTTTTACTACAAAGTCTCTTTTCTCTTTATGAATTCCTGCCATCTTAATTACCATTAGAAAGTTAGTAATCTTTTACATTTGAAATTTCCTTTCACTATTTGAACCAATTATTCAGTATACACTTTCCAATATTGAATTTATTTTAATTAAATTACAACAAAAAAAAAAAGAAAAATTAAACTTTCATTGTACATTTTCTTAAAAAAAATTATATTACAAAAAAAAAAAATTAAAGATCAGGTTCGCTCTTTTTTAAAAAATGATATACAATATCAAATAGCAATTTGTACCATATATATAAAGAAATGATACACTATATGGTACCAGTTCATAATCCACAACTGGTCTTATACACCTAGACCCACATATGCACCAAGCATGAAGTGATGTATGTTACAAAATGGAAAATCACTAACAATTCTCCAAAAATATTGTTGATTAAATATACATAAAATATCTCCAAAGAATTATTAGAGGAAGTAGACTGAACCTAAAATTAGGTCAATCGAAGCCTTCCCTGTTAAATTATCCCACAATCATCCCATTAGCTATACGTTGATCATTTGGAGATTTTGCACACCTTTAAGAGCACTGAAATGTTTTATGTCAGTCTCTAGTGCCACCCTCACTCAAGAACGATATTGTTTAGTCTCCTTTTCTCTCCTGAGAGAGTGTGCAAATATGAAGGGTCATTATCGTATATTAATAATTTAATAAATTTGGACTGGAATAAATGAAACAATCCAACTCCCTGGTAAGTTACCCCTGTCTAGCTCATTATATGATTTCTTTACATCTCAGGTTACTAAGTGGGTCAGCATTTTGTTTAAATAACTAAAATCCTATCTGCTAATGAATCAATAATGCCTCAAAACTAAGTAAAGGAAATGGTAAACGATTTAAATATGAAATTTACTATTTATTATTCCCAGATTATTTTATATCTCCCTCCACCAATTACATATAAAAAAATAATTTAATCCAGTTCATATATCAAATAATGAAAATATAATATTAATGAGATATTACCTGAGTAAATTGAAAATTCATTTACAGAAACAAATACATATATAAAAAAATATTTAAAGAATTGCACAATGGGTGTGATCTATATCCCTTCACCACTATAAAGTAATAAATTCAGCAATCAAATGTGTGCAGCAAATATCATATACTACAAAAAAAAAAATTAAATACAAAGGTCAATCTTGATAATATATGAGTAAATAAAAACCAAGTAATTATTTATATATATATATATATAAAAAAAACTTTCATATTATATAAAAATAGAGAAAAAAAACTATATACACTCATCTGAACTTGTACTTTCATTAAATTCAACTTCAACGTGGACCACATGGCTACTCAATAGGGCATACAAGGCTTCCTTTCACCAATACATGTATGAAAGTCTTTCTTCCATCAGAGTCTGCTATTTCTCCTATAGCATTTTTGAGCTTCGGAAACAAATGGGTGGTGTACTGCTGCTAGAAGTCTACTCCATGATATTATAGTAATTTGGAACGAACAATAATGCCATCTCCTTGATTATAGGATCTGTGAATATAATGTTCATGTAGATATGTATATCTCTTTCATGTCAGACTTTTTTATACACCTATACGAATATTTGCATGTGACTAAAGATTATGCTCGGCATGTAGGTCAAATATGAATTAAAATTCTCCAAATATTATTTTTTCTCTTTTTTTATTAAATGGATAGAGGATTCATATTGTCGATAACTTTTCTAAAATCCATTTAATGCTACTCCGATGTCCGAATGGCTAATTTTAAATTTCCTTTCTTCTTTCTGTTCTTTAAACAAGCTGGATACAACTATAATTTTTTTTTAGTAAATATGTATCATTTCTCCTTTCTTTCTGCTTTGTTATTTTTTCTGCAAGCATATACCATTCCATTACTTAGACAAGCTGGAGCCAACTCTTATTTTAGCAAACATAGATCGTCCTATTTCTGGGACAAGCTGGAAACAAAGTTTTTATTTTCTTAAACATCTGCCATCTGACTACTTTGAGGAGCTAGGAACAACTGACTTCAATGTCCCAAGTAAGTAGCACATATGGCCCAATTAGTCCAATTGTGAAATCCCCCCATATGAGCTATTTCATGAGACAACAAAAAAATATACTTTTATATTAATTTACCTACATTCTTTCACTTTTTATGTCTTAAAGTACGATTTTCTCTAATATAGAAAATTGTATACCTTCCATATTGATTAATTACACCATCCATTGTGTTTACATTTTTTTTAGATAAAATCAACTTTTTGATTTTATCTTTATTTACAATCAACCAGAACAAATTTCTTTTAATACAAAACTTTTTTCTTCTGCTAAAAGTAGATTACAATTGACAAAAGGTTTTTTTTTCTTGATAAATTAATATTAATTACCAATCATCTCATTCTAATAAATATGAAATTTAAATTCTATTAAATACAAAATTTGAATTCTATTTAAACAATTTTAAAAAAATATATATATACATTTCTATATATGTGTATCGGAACATTACAAGTGATAATAAACTTAAATACAAAAAAAAAAACTGTTCCACACATAAACAAATGTTACAAGCTTAGTTTTTTTTTTTTTTATGATATAGATTTGCTGTGCAAATAAAATTATTAACATATATACTAAATACACTTGTACTGGGGGTGTAAATAGGAATATAACATAGGCCAAACCCACTTATTAATGGACCATATATAAATACTTCCAAATACACATCTAAATTATGATTTAATAGATCTGTTAAAATTACAATTTTAATATGATAAATTTTAGCTGTGCTGAATCTTCAGCAACAGCCATTTTGTGTGTGGCCATTATACATGGACTAGCACTATATATATATATATATAAAACAATAAAAATGATAAATATAATGATAATTAACTATTATATACAATCTTACAATCTCCAAAAGTACTTTTGGTTAATTACATAAGCCTCTTCAACTACCATTAAATTCAAAAACCATAATGGAAGCAAATATCATCAATTCAAATCCCAGGGACCCCAAATTTTAACATTAGTGTTTATTAATTATATTCATTTTATTTTTATTTATGAAAATTGCCTCCTTAATTTTTTTATGTAGTTTCTCTCTTCATGAAAAATCTTAACATTTTCAAAATCAAACTTAAATTTATATTTACATATTCTCTCATGAGCCAAGAAAACTGAAGCAGTTATTAAATCATTATACAATTAATGCTCTTTTAATCTTTTCTCTATACTGCATCTTGATCACCTACATATGTTAACATATATCCACAAAAAATTTGGTAAACAACATTCCTTTTTTTCTTGATAGGTATGAAATTTTTAGAATTATTCACTAACTTATTAACATTTATGTATATATCATAGTTTTAAAAGTAGATTTCAAAACACAATTTTGTAAAATAAAAAGATTGCATATATATTTTTTAAAAAGTATAATAAAACTATTTGTTAAAAAGCAGGTGGGGGAAAAATCTAAAATAGAATTAGAAAAAGATTTAAAACTTCCTCTCTCTTTTTAAAGAATAAATAAGTAAATATGGAAAGTTAAAATAAAATTTTGTTTGTAAAAGAAAACCTTTGAAAAATGTAATTAATTTTAAAAATGGCTGACTGAATTAATTAAAAGAAACACATGTAAACTATCCCATAAAAAGATAGTAGATTAATCTAAGCAAAAGATTCAATTAAAGCAAATGTAAAAACAATTAATTAAAAGAGATTTCAAGTTATGATTAAAATTAAAAATACAATAAGGAAATAAACAGTTGGAAAGAAAAAAGTATAAAAATTACATCTTGGTTATTGTTGTTTAGTCAGAATTGCTATTAGTGTTATTGCTATACAGTCTTGTTTATATTATTCATTCATTTCAGAGTCCAACTATACAGAATGCAGACTCAAGAGTTTTTGAGAACTTTAAATGTCATTACAAACCAGTCATTACAGCTGTCATAAGAGTATTCAGCAGGGCTTCAGGCCCAATGCCCTCAGAAAATCAAATAAAGCCTCACCTGGAACCAACACCTGAACAAATGCCTAGATTGTAAATAGAGACTGTTGCATATGCTCTTTCTTTTTCATTGTTTGACAGAAATCTGGAAGAAAAGCTATGAAACCATCAATGGAGATCAAAAAGCCAACTGTTTGGAAACTGATAATCATGAAAATCTAGGTAAAGATACTTTTAAATAATGGTCTATAGACACTTTATATTTTTAAATGAACTTTTATTACTGAAGGATTATCATAATTTAGCCTGAGTGATTACATATATATTTTTTATTTTGTAAATTTCAATATTATATTGTTATATAATATTAGATATGTGTGTGATTAAATAAATATTAATGTTTGCTTAAATATTATTTGGTCTATTCTCTCTCTCTCTTGTCACTGCATCATCAGTAAATTATTGTAGAGTTATTTTTATGTATTAAACATATGTGCTAGATACTGGTTAAGAGTATGAACTAGTCATGTAATATTTTAAATGCCAGATTGTGTGTCTGTTGTCCAAAGCATGCCTACTATATAACCTATGGTTGGTTGGTATATGAGGTTGATCCTCAAAAGAAATAAATGCTTTGGATGGTAGGAGATTGAATCCAGCAATTGAGGTGTTATAACTTGGAATTGTAATCATAGGTTGTACTTTGTATAGACTTGATCTGGTTATAGATACTATTGATGGTTCATCTATGAATGGTATTCTATTTCTCTGCTTGAAGGGCTGGTCAATTCCCACATTTTTAAAATTATTTAAACCCAATTCAAATCTAGCAAGAATAAGCTTTTTTTATTGGGTCCAGTTATATATATATATATATATATTAATTCTAATATTCTCTTGGATAAATGATAAATTCATAGTATTATTTCTGGGAACTTCCTTATAATAAAAATATAATAGCTAAACATCAGCTTTTTAACTATTATATTTTTATTACATCGAAGTAAGTTAAATAATACTATATATATATATATATATATATATATAGTATATATATATATATATATATATATATATATATAGGGTAATGTTTTTATTATTATATAATTTCAGAAGCAGTAAATAATATAAAGATTTTTATTGATATTATAAAGGTTATATTGTAAAACCATTACAATACTATGGTGGCATTTATAGATCTTTTAAAGACTTATTACCCATTTGTAATATTGAAAGGAAAATAATAAAAATAAGTACTGAAAACAAAAAAATATAAAACTAGTCATTTTAAACAATATAAGAAAATGTTCCAAAACTAAATAGAAATGGAAAGAAAAAGCAATAGGAAAACAATTTAGGATTAGCTTATGATGTAAAGATTAATCACAAATAGTAAAAACTTAAAAAAAATATTATATAGTGTGTAAATTCATTTAAAAATAATTGTTAATAATTTTATGTAATAAATTATTCTAATGCACATGCACTTTATGGATTTTTAACTATAAATAAATACACCCGGATCTCATTTTATGCGGATTTATGTAATGCAATTTTAAAGTTATGTGATTCATGTTTCTTCTTAATATCTTTGTATGCAGTTTTTTTTTATGCGATAAAAATTATTAGATCAGAAGTCAAGCTCCAATAATGCACTATTACTTTAAATATTATAAATTTTGCGCACTCACATCATATTTAAAGTAATAGCGCATTATCAGAGTTGGACTTCCATTTAATAATTTCAATATTTTCAGCACTTTATAATAATAGTACTGTAATAGATTTTATGTAATAAAGAAGTTCATAATTCACTTAAAATCATAATTTCCCCATTTTATATACACACATTAAATTTTACAAGACTATAATGAAAATCTGTTCAAACATTACAGATGAAAAATACTGTGTTTGTTGTTGTTTTTGCATTTTAAATCATATTCTATTTTTGCTTTTTATAAAAAGAGTATGTAATTAATTAATCATTTAGTGTCCACAAGTAATGAATTTTACAAGATTATAATGTAAATCTGTTCAAATGTTATAGATGCCTATATGATGTTTGTTGTTGCTTTTGCATTTTAAATCACGTTCAATTTTTGCTTTTTATAAAACAAGTACATAATCAATTAATCATTTAGTGTCTGCAAGTTTATTTTTAAAATGTGAGTAACAGCAGTGGGCACAATTAAATTTGACAATTAAAATCTGATTTTTAATTGTAATTAACAATTTAAAAATTACATAATGTGATCTGAAATTAAGGTGATGAAATTTGATTTCTAAATGGAATTGAAAATTAAAAAATTAAAGACAAAAATAAAAATTTAATTTTTAATTGTTAATTAAATTTTGCCCAACAGTGGTGAGTCAATGTCTTTTTATTTTGTAAGTCTAAGTTCTTATTTTTATTTTAAACCTTTAGTTTACTCTAACAGAGAGAAAAAAACACCCAAGAAAATGAATTTCTTTGTAAACAAAAATTTTCATTTTGCATCACTTAGCAAAATGGAAAGGATCAACATCATTGCAAAACATTTTAGTTGTATTTCCTCTTGACTTCGTTTAAGGAGAAGCTACAGTACCTCACATCACATTACATCATGATGAATCTGATGTCTCAAATAGCAATAATAATTAAAATACCGTATATGTATGAAAAAAATGTAAATTAGGACATAAAAATATATTGTTTCAAATAAAATTAAATACTGTAGTTAATAAAAAAAGTAAAAAAAGTTTGTCCTGTATCAATTTTTTTCAAATTTGAAATTTTTTATTAGTCATATTTTATTTTCTTATTTTTTTTTATGCGAATTTTAAAGTAATTTTACATTGTTGTTTTCCTTTTGTGCGATTTTTGGAAAATTACAGTCCATATCCCCCATTGTTCAAGGTAATTTACATTTATTTTTGTGCAATTTCTTTTGTGCACATTTTCTGAGGAACCTATCTACTGCATAAAATGAGACCCAGGTGTATTCTCACTTCCAAACACAAAATAAAGACTTTGTGAAAAGATAGAATAAATCCATTTATACTTTGCACTCAAATGTTTATGTATAGGCAAATCTTAAGCATTTGGGAATGATTGCTTAACATCTTCACACTCTTATTCCCAAATTCTTAAGATTTTCCTATACATAAACATTTGGGTAGAAAGGATAGATGGATTTATTCTATCTTATCACAAAAAGTTTATCTTGGGTTTGGAATTGAGAATATTCATTTATAGTTAAAAATCCACAAAGTGCATGTTCATTAGCTTGATGGCTGATTATTACTATTACAGTTTATAAAAAACATTGCACTATATAAAATAAATATCTCAGTAATAAATTATTCTACAATTTATATGAGATATGTTATATATTTAAACTCATTATTGGTTTCAAACTTTAGTAAATTCATTGATAGTAAAAAATTGAATTTTTCAAAATGATAAGCAAATAATATTCTGATAAATAATTATAAGCAGCACATCTTTTTTTTAGTTTTATTTTCTTCATACTTTTAATTTATATATATCAGATTCAATATAAAATAAATATTTATAATAAAAATAAAGTCATATTAACTATAAAAAAATAATATCTTTACTATAAATACTTTTAAAGAATAGCTTTAACTTTTATGATATGCACTTTGATTGTTTATAATATTCAAATGGTGTCTTTTTTTAGACTACAAAGGAACTTCTCAAACCTCAACACCAGATAGTGACTTTATAAAGATAACAATAGCCCTATTTTTAACATAAATTTCCACTTATAGAGATCAATCTGAAGCATTTTGATTTAGGAATGTGAAGTTGTTAGTCTTTTCACTTTTTTAAGTTCATTATTTTCTTTACAAATTAACCTTCATGAAATCTTGTGATTTACAAGTTAATATTATGATCTTTATACTGGAAATACATAAGCTAATGTAAAGTTGTAATTATTTATTAAGCACATAGGAAATATGTAAATACTTTTAGTGAAAGTCTTTAACCTTTATCATATATGCCTTGGATGTTTATAAAAGTTAAACAATGTCTTTTTTGAGTATAGAAAGACCTCTCAAACGTCAACTCAAGATTGTGACTTTATAAATATAAGAACAATCATCTTATCTTTAACCTAAATTCTGACTTATACAGGCCAGTCATGAATCTGTTAGTCCTTTCACTTTTTTTAAATTTACTATTTCATTTATAAATTAACCACAAAATCTTGCAATTTACAATGAGGTAATATTACAATCTTTATACTGAAATTATATAAACTAATATAAATTTGTGATTATTTATTAAGTGCATAGGAAGTATGTAAATACTTTTTAGAGAAAGGATTTATCCTTTATCATAATACACCTTGCATGTTTATAATAGTCAAACAATGTATTTTTTAACTATAGAGGGACCTGTCAAACCTTGACACAATATAGCAATTTTATACAGGTAAAAACAGCCATCTTATTTTTACCCTAAATTCCCACTTATATAAGCCAATCTGAAGCATCCTGATTTGGGAGTGTGAAGCTGTTAGTCTCTTCATTTTTTAAGTTCATTATTTCTTTTACAAATTAACCTTCACAAAATCTTGCAGCTTACAATGAGTTAATATTACAATCTTTATACTGGAAATATACCAACTAATATAAAATTATAATTATTTATATGATAAGGGTTAAATCATTTCTCTAAAAATATTTGCATACTTCCTATGTATTTAATAAATAATCACAACTCCACATTAGTTTATATATTTCTAGTATAAAGATCATAATATTAATTGTAAATCACAAGATTTTATGAAGATTATTTTGTAAAAAATTAGTGAATGTAAAAAGGAAAAAGACTAACAGTTTCATGCTCCTAAATCAAGATGATTCAGATTGGCCTATAATAACTATCTTGGGTTGAGGTTTGATAGGTTCCTCTATAGTCAAAAAAAGAAATCATTTCACTATTGTAAACATTGAAGGTGCATATGATAAAGGTTAAAACTTTTCTCTAAAAGTATTTACATACTTCCTATGTGCTTAATACATAATCACATCTTTACTATAAACTAAACAGTTAAGGTGATTTATTAAATTTTTACTTTACATAGGGTTTTTTCTTTAAGTTCTAATACTTGAGATAACAGCTCAGACACAACAAGATATTTTTTTAAGATTTAAAAAGTAAATCTAAAATTGAATTCACATATTTGTTCTTTGAGAATAATGAAATATTACAACTGAGACCATCAAATCCTGAATTAATTTTAGCTTTAAATCTAAGTATTAGATATAATCATAATCAAATAAATTTTTATTTATAAAGTTTTGATTAATGAGTTTTTTAGTTAGTATAAAACCATCAATTATTGTTTACATTTAGAAAATGAATTATATGAAATTTCAAAAGTAATTAAAGTAAAAACGTTATTACAATTTTTTAAACATATATATAAATTCAATTTAAATAAAAATGTTAAAAAATAATTATTAAAGTGCAAGACAACTATACTTTCAAAAATTATAATAGATATTTTTATAGTTAAGAATTTTAAATGTCATTTTTTTTAAAAAAAACTTTATTGAAATCTTCAATGTGAATCTATATATTGTAAACATATATTAAACAATATAAATTAATAAAGGTACTCTAACTTTTATTATTGTTAAAATATATAATAACTAATTTTTAAAAAAATATTTAAATATTAGAAATTATGTAAGCAACAATTAATGAAAAATCTTCTATACAAAATCTTGTAAATATTATTGACAGTTAAAATCAATAGAATTGTAATAAAATATATGATTTGATTCTTCTTAAAATTGAATTGCGTTTATCAATTAAAAACATACAATATTAAATAAAAATTATGCAATAAAATCCTATATAGCATGTATCTTATAATTAAATAATATAATTATTTACTTGAGGTAATATGTGATATTTTAGCAGCAAATGTTGATGTTCGATTTAAGAATCTTTAGTTTTTATTCTTATTGCTTTATCACTGTGTTACATTGCATAAGGCCTATTTTATAAATTATCATTCAAAATAAATAAGCTGTCATTCATTTGAGTTTTATGAGTATCATTATTTTATGCCTGTTAGTCCTATAATTTATTCAATTTAATATTTGTTAGTAATTTTTGCTTATATTAGTAATTAGATCTTTAGATTAGTATTTTATGATTACATTTTTCATAAATTTATACACAATTCAATGCTTTTATTTGTCTACTAGTTTAGAAATAGAAAGATGTAAGTAAAATTTTTATAAATCATTAAAACATCACATACTCATTATTTCTTATGCTTTTACAAGCTGTTAAAACAGTAGCAAATTCTCCCATTGCACATACAATTCTTATCTAGGGTTTATTCACACAATATCTCCAGATTAGTCTCTACCTTGTAGCTTTTATTAGTGAAAAGTTCTCATTGATGGAAGCCACATGCTAGAAACCATTCCGGGATATTGGATGAATAGGCACTAGATAGGGATTTTATGTGCAATTCTTCTAGTATTCATTGAATACTATAACTCACACTGGGGGGCACTACTGTATGGAGAGTTTGTTACTGTTTAAATATTTTATACTTGATTTAGAAAATACAATTCAATGGCAATTCCATGGTTCTGAGAATACAAAGTTAAAATAGCATAATTTATTAACAAAGTTTTTTTTATTATATACTTTATTTGAGTTAAAAATGTCTAAGGAAAAAAATATTGCCAAGCAAAAATAGTTGGAAAAAATTACAACACTAATAAAAAAAAGATGAAACTAAAAAAACAAACTGCCATAAATAAAAAATAAAATTAATGCCATGTTAGATAGATTAATTAAATGTATTTGTAATTTATTATTAAACAACTTTAAACAAATAAATAAAGATTTTTTAAAAAATGCAAATGATCTCCAAAATGCATTTCTCTGAATAATATTTTTTAAAATGCTTCATTATTTGTATATCATATACTGCCTTCATTCATTATAAAGTGTTCTCTACACATTCAATAATGATTCTTATCTTTTAATCAATATGTTAATGATTATTAAGAATTATTTATCTTTATATTACTCCAGTCATAGATTAGACTTTGTTAAAAATCAGTATACAATTTATTATTAATTGAAAATAAATAGTTTTATTAATTTATAGCCACTTACTTTATCTATAAATATGCAATATGTTTAAATATAGTTGGAAACTATTACTTAGTTTTTTTCATATTTTAAACAAATGAATAAAAACGTTGGAAAAAGAGACAAATAACTCCAAGATGTTTTTTATAATAATTCTAAACTTTAAAAATATATACACATAAAAAATAAGCAGCTAAGCTTAAAGAAATAAGTATTAAAGAAGATCTTAAAAACTGGTTATTGGTATATCTCAACATCACTATTTATACAGGAGAGCTCTAAGCAATACTAAAAACAAATCCATATTCTTTGAGCACCAAAAAACACCAGGCCATACTTTTGAACCCACTATGGCATGGGCACTGTGCATTGAATGTAATGATATGAAATGTAATATAAAGGAGGCATGCTTTATTGCAAATGACAACTATGCAATAAACCAATAAGTATCATGCTTTGCAATCTCCAGAAAATGGTCTTTATGAAAAAAAACTTTGAATAAATTTTGCATAAATTACTGCTAAGTTTCACTTAAAATCTCACTGTAAAACCAACACTCCCAAGATAGGCTATGAATATGGAGACCTAAGTTCTCTGAAGTGCTAAGCCTTATAATTATTTTCTAATAATACTAAGCTTTACTTTTTTGTGTAAAGTGCAAATTAAAACTTATTGGTATATTCTAAAAAATTTATGCAAAATTTAAAAATAAGTTAAAACCTTGCAAATGGAATTCCATACCCACTTTATAGCTAAAAACTTTATGTATTACTGGGTTCAATTTGAACACTAAGTCATAGTCTTAAATAGAAGCCAGCTTGCTTGTTTAGAAAAACCAATCCAATTTTATCTCAAAAACTTTATGCATTATTAACATCAGTTATAATATAATTGCATGATCATTTATCTTTTAATAATTATAGCAGTGTATTATAAATAATGAAGTCTGTATCTTAACTTTAATCAACCTTAAAGCAGTTAAAACAGCAGGTAATTAGCTTGAATAATAAAACATAAATAAAGATACTCCCTAAATGAATGTAATGTCATGGAGAGATCTATTAAAAAGAAGTCAGTTGTGAAAGTATATTTGCTTTGCCATATAATATTTATTGACTCAATTCTATACAGTTTGGTTAGATTGAATAGGAAGATTACCACTATAAATTAAATATATTTATAAAAGTTTAAAATATAATTCTGTAAACAAATTAACAGACCAAATTAATTATATTGTTTATGTTTAAAAATTAATTATATTGTTCCTATAGAATATAAGTTAAATTACAAGATTCAGTGATTATATTGCAGCAATAAAAGTCAAATAAAAGATTTAGTTTTATTCTACTGTATATAAAATGTAACCATTATTGATTATTTCATTATTTCTATCAATTATAGCTATATACTTACTTGGCAGATGCATTAGTGTGTCGCATCTTTGAATCCTGTGCAAGGTCACTCTGAAGAATCCATTTGGTCTGATCAAGTATGGTACGTGCATATGGTAATTTTCCTACATCCTTGACAGTCATTACCATGTGTTTTGAAGATTTAAGAATTTTAACAGCATCATTATGAGTTATATCCAAAAAACTATGACCATTTACATCAACAATCTGATCTCCTACCTAAAAAGTTAAAAAAATAAAAATAATAAAGTACAAGAAATTAAGAATTATATTAAATAATTGATATTATATTTTGTAAAACAATATAAGTAGAGAATAAATGAATCTTTATAAAAGAGTTGAGGATGGTTTCAATTCCCATAGATAATAAGTAAATGTAAAATGATCTTTAAATGACCAGAAAAATGACTTCTTTAATAGCCCCCATGGAGTATTAATAAAAGAGACACGATTATTCATTATACTTATCTATTTGCATATTTAGCAAAGTTTTGAGTAACTTTTTATACTTGTTTTATCTCTAAGAACATCTATATACTCTTTTCAATGATCAAATAATGAATGTTTATCTGAGTTTTGCTATAGACTGTCTACATGAAAAAAAAATTTTAAGCTTATTAGAACCTTAAAAAGTTATTAGCTATATCTATCCACAAAGTTTTTATGACTTATAAATGATTACAAAGCTTTTACAGCTTCCATGAAATGACTATACATACATATATAAAGTATTTTAATACATCATCTAACTAATTGATATTTTCAAAATTTATACAGAAAAAAAATACAAAATAATACAAAATTAACACATAAGTATCTATTAATTTAAATTACAAAAAACATATAAAATAAACAATAACAAAAAATAGTACGATAGCGCTGTATAAAATATATTCCTCATTTACATAAGTACGTATTAATGTAATATTGAAATGTTTATTAAAAGTTAAAGACTAGCTGTTTATGTTATAAATATATTGGCTTAAAAAAAAAGAACAAATCACTTGAAATACCATTAAATAAACCAAAGTTTATAAAAATAACAAAACTGTTTACTTATGTCATTTACAGATAATTCTAAGTAATTTAATTCTTTCTGAAAAAAAAAAAACACTTCAAAAAATATATTTAAAAAATGTCTGCTTTCTTAAATTTATAACGCTATATAGATTATATATATATCTGTTGTTTAATATAATATCTAAATTTTTTGTCAATCTGTCATTTTGGTGCTCAAGTGTCTCGTGACTTATTCAGCAACTGACAATATAATTAGATTACTTGTTATTGTGATCTTAATGTATTTTATAATGACGACACTGACCCTTGAATATGAATAAATTAACATAATTATAAAGTGATGGATTCAAAATAGTGTTGAATTAATCTTAGGTGAGAAAATTTTTAAAAATATTCCAGTATAATCAACTGATTGAAACTGTTGTTTTCAACCTATCAGTTATCACTTGAATGCAATATGATCTCCCAAGCATCTGATTATATGATTATAAGATAAGATATGTGTATATATAGTGAGCTTAATACAAAAAATATTCATATAAACTAAATTATGAATTGTAATAATGTATATGAAACGGTAGTGCAGCAAAGAGAGTATAGATGGTGCATTGATACTAGACATCAAAACTGAAAGTCATTATGCTGATACTGTAAAGTCGAGACATGAGAAAAATTTATCCAACTTGTGAGTAACAAACTTTTATACTTTGAAAAACATTATTGCTTACTATACCTTTTTTTTTAAAATTATTGTATACATAATTATTATTATTATAGTTTATGAAATGGGACAATTCATTTCCCTGAATGGTCATGTAGTGTCACCCGTGATCTAATTGCATTGAAATAACACAAGTATTCATGTTTGAACACATGTATATATTTTATGCTGATAGAGGTAGTTGTTAGCTAGCTATTGAGAAGATAATAAATATCCAAATGTATGTTTTGGCACAAAAATGATTGATTGAAGTTTTGAGCAATGTATTAATACCAAATTTTATGATATGCTACTGAAACATCATAACTATTGCAAATGGCATATGGTGAAGATGCTATGAAAAAATTGAGGGTGTTTGAGTTACATAAGAGATTCAAAGATGGGTGAAAAGATGTCACAGATGATACCAGAAATGGACTGCCAAAAACAACAAGATCTGACATTAATATTAACAAAGTGTGAGATGCAATACAGTCCAACAGATGACTAAGTGTCAGATTCATAGCTGAAAAATTGAAAAATTAACCCAGAAACAGTTAGTCTAATTTTAAATAAAGAATTGGACAGAAAGATTTCTGCAATGTTTGTGCCTCGGTTTTTGACAAATGAATGCAAAAAGCATTGGTTTGATGTTACAATTGATCTTTCTTCAAATACACATCTGCTTCTAAGAATAATTATGGATGTTAAAACTTGGTGCTTCCATTATGATCCAGAAATAAAATGTCAGAGCATGCAATGGAAATTCCTGGATTCATGCCATAAAAAGGCACACATATTAGGTTCTTTGGTCATAAGGAAATAGTCTGCCAAGAATTTATTGAACAGGGACAAAAACTCAACCAATAATGTTATTTAAAAGTACTTGAGAAATTACAAAATTCTGTTTGAAGAAAAAGCCCCCAAATGTGGCCTGACAAGTGGATCATTCATTATAACAATTCATCTAGTCATAGTGCACTCCTTGTGAGAATTTTTGGCCAAAACAATCAATTACACAACTAGGTCATCCTGACTATTCAACTGACTTATCTCTCAGTGATTTTTGGTTACTTCCAAAATTAAAACTGTCTGAAAGGACAAAGATTTTCTATTATAACTGACATCCAACAGAATGTGAGATAGTTGTGCAAGTTTATTCCTGAAAATGGGTTTCAAATGTTATTTCAAAAGTGAAAAAGCTATTTTAATCAATGAATAGATGCACAAGGGGACTATTTTGAATGCAACAGTAGCCACTAGTGTACACTTTCACATGTATATTGTATAAATGTATATTCTGGAAATTAAATAGTCACACCTTGAATTTTATTTTATTTGAAATTTTATTTTTGTTTTTCTTGTGTGTGTGCAAGATATATCTAATTTTAACATAGAACATGTTTTTATATTTGATGGCCCTAAAATATTTTTAACTTTTTAGCCTGCTTTACACATGCATTATTCCTGCATTTGAGGTGATGTGTTCATGACCTGTTTCAAACACATAAGTTTTTAGTTGAGCCATTTTATGTTTTTAAAAACAAATTCGACCCTTGATATTTTTTGAAAACTGTTTTATTTTTAAAAATTACAAGCTACTTTTATTTTAATGTTAGATAAAAACTGAAAGTGAATAAGAAAAAATATGGTTGGCAAAATTTGAAAATAAGCAACTTGGAACACCTAGTAACAAAAGGGTTTTTTTTTTTACAACATCAAAAAGAGCAACCGGTTTTTTCATATTGTCAGACACATATCAAAGTTTTATTAGCAAAAAAAATATGCTTTTCCAAAAAAAGAACAACAATAGCTATGAAGATGCCATTCCTGATCAAACTGTAACAAAGAAAGTACAAAATATACATAGATTATTTGTTGCAAGAAAGTGATTCTTTTATACAATATGATGATCATGCTAAGGGACCATTTATAAATGACAAATTTGCTTGTCACTTAATAACATGCAGATTCAAACTAGAATAAATTGAAGAAAAGTTTTAGTCATATTTTATTTCAGAAGGTAGAATAGCAAATAGTTATTTAAAATTTTACTTAGGGTGAAAAACTTCAAAGGTAATAGCTTTTGTATAATTTAACTAAGAATTGTTTTTTTTTTTCTTTTTTAATATTTTCAAAACAAAAAAAAAAACTTTTTCAAATACATCAAAAGTTTAACAATTGGAGACATTTAAGCATAAGATTGCCTTTTAATCATGAAAATATTTTGAAACATAGAAAATGTTTTATAAATTAATTTTGAAACTCTTGGATAAGACAATTATTGATTATCTAGAAAAGAGTATTCAGTCAGAAACTAAAAATTAGTATCAGATTTTAAGGTAATTATCGACTCCATGTTATTTTTTATGATGAAAATGATGTTCCATTAAAAAATTCAGCTAAAACAACAAGTAATATTAAATATGGAAGTTTTTTTAATTTTTGGCCATTATTTTCTAGCATATTTAAAAAATAAAAAACCCCAAAAACAATGGTGACATATTTATCCAGAGAAATACAAAATGAAATCAAAAATGTAATAGGAAAATAAATATGAAATAAAATTATTGGGCAAAAAAAGATGCAAAATATTTCTCAATTTTATTTGATTAATATATCAAATATATTGTGAAGAGAGCAAATGTTGAAAATAATTAGATATGTAAGAATTAAAAATAGTAAATGTACAATAGATAATGTAAATGAGATATTTATTTTATATAAAGCGCGATGTTTTTGAATTGTAATAAACTAATAATCAGCTTTTTAAGCTAATGCACATTATTAGTTTATTCCAATTCAAAAACGTTGCACTTTATATAAAATAAATATCTCATTTACATATGTTTAATTTCATTTAAGAATGACATATCGTAAATTCTAGTAAATTTCACCGGCGTCATTCATTCAGACATAGTAATTTAAAGTAATTGTTTAATATCTTCAGCTCTCATTTCCAGTACTTAAGATTTGCCAATACTTAAACGTTTGGATTGAAAGAATAGGTGGATTCATTCTATTCTTTCACAAAAACTTTATTTTGTATTGGAAAATGAGAGTATTCATTTGTTATTAAGATCCACAAAGCGCATGTGCATTAGCTTAAAAAGCTGATTATTAGATAAATGTATAAAATGGCAAATGTATAAAAGATTTATTGATTTTATAAACACAAATAAAAAACTGGTGATAGATTATCAAATTTTTTTTAGAAATGTTTTAGATAGCTTAAAAATTATGAAATACAAAGATCAAGAATGCAATGTTCATGCCAATATGGCAGGTAAATATCATAAAATCCAAATATATATAAATAATTTGAATGTATATGGTAGGTATATTCCCATGCAATATGTATATTAAATCTTATACAAGTCCATTAACTATGATAACACATTGTTCTAAAGTTATAACATTTTCTAATCCTTGTCAGGCTCCATATTACTTTAAAGAGACTTTGTGCAACACATTGGTCATGTAAGAATATGAATATAAGAAACCTAAATGAATAAATTGGAAAATATATACAAAACATTCAAAGAAATATCACATGATGCCAATTTAAATTTTAATCAATTTTTGATTTGAATAACTTAATAAAACAGATAAGTTCACTTGCTTGTTAGATATTGGTCCAATATTCTTTCTCACATTGATTATATAAATATTTCACTTCAAAATAAAAATATGTTTCATGAGACAAAATTGAATTGATAAATGGGCTAATATTATCTATCCATGTTTTGAGATATGAATGATTTGATTAATACCATTGATAAGAAGCATCGAGGAGAAAATCTACCCAGTTTGTTAACAAAATAATAAATCAGTAATTCTTGAAAAAATAAATAAGAAACAATTCATGCAAAAGATGTACCAGATCAAAACAAAGAAAAAGTTCTGACCAATTCTGAAATCAGAGATAAAGATTCCAGAACCTATTGTCAAAAGAAGCAATGAAATATATCAAACTCTTTCAAAGCATGTATTAAATTATAAATTATCCAAATATTTTTTACTGTTAATATTTTTTATCTAAGGGTTAAAAAATATAGGATGTGTTAACCAGGGAAAGAAATTTATGGAATTCTACTTAGTTTAGATGAACTTAGCTAACTTAATTCATTTTACCATAACTGAATAGACAAGAATGCAAAAGTTATTAGTTTATTATTAGTTGTAATAATGAATAATAAAAGATAATTAAATAACCAATAGTAAAAAAATATTAAATAGTCTAAAGATTTATTTGCAGCCCATAATAATTAAGTAAAAGACAAATACATCTTTTGTGAAATTGCTCTTTGATGATAACACATTCCAGAAATGTCATGTGTCATATTAATGATAACATTTAATACATATTTAAAGTTGCAAAGTTACTAACTGTAAAGACATTGATGATTTGATATAAGTATATGGACAATTACTGTATACTTTAAACAAAAAATATACCTGATGGATAAACAACCCTATCACTTTGAAAATACTCACTATGGTATTTGCCTCAGACTTGTATAGAATAAAGCAAACTCATAAATTTGTGAAGACTGATATTATTATAAATATTAATGAAATAAATAAAAGCTTTTAAACCATAATATTTGTTTGGATGTAATGTGCATTAACCATGATCCATGGATCTTATCCAAAGTTATTCCATAAAGCATATTATTACTATAATTTTAAACAATTTGTATAATAAGTACATTCACAATAAAACTAAAATTAATTAGACAGTTATTCTAAAGCAGGACTCATCAACCTTTTTAATATGAAGAATCATTTTGTTTAAATATCACAACCAAGTAATCATAAAAAACACAAGAAAGAAGATGAAGTTGGATTTCTGAGCCATGGTGGATATACTGGAATATTTCCTTTACCAATTGAACATAACATAATTAGTATACTATGATGAAAATAAAATTCTGTTAAAAACAAATAAATATAAACAAAAAAAAAACCTTTCATAGCTTGATTTATTCACAAACTTCTTTATTTAAACATTTTTATACAGTAATTATTATTCTATTCTTGCATGTGGAAAAGCACATTTTTCTTCTTTTAAAATCATGCAAATATTTATTCACAAATTATATTGAATTATTTATTTATATAGCACTATGTTTTTAATCTGTAATAATCATTAGTGATCACCCATTACACATGCACTGAATGATCTATAATGGTTCTTACAAATTTATGATCATCATGACAAAATTACCACAAATTTGGAATTAAAGAACAGCATGTGGCTCAAGAATAGCAAATTGTTGAGCTGTGGTATAATATGCAAGTTAAATTGTTTGTTTAAAGGCAGAATGAAGTAACTACACACAAATCAATAGCACTTACATATTAACAACATTTTAGATATTATGATTATCATAAAATATTTTAGATTACATTTATCAAATAAACCAAATTCAGTCATTATTCTAGGTTAAGGATATTGAGAAATATTTATTTCCAGTGTCTTTATATAGGTTTTCTCAAGATTTAATGATTTTCAAATAATTCTTTGACAATCTTTGTTAATCATATTATTTTTTAGCAATAATTAATATGAAATTAATTTCAGTTTTGTGCATTGCCCACAGAGTAATTTGTATATTGCAAATATTAAATCATTTTAATAAGCTAATTATGATTAATATTTGGAAACTATACATTATATGTTAATATTAACAAAATTTGACTCATAAAGCCTACTATAATTCAATTGTAGCTTCTAATATCTCAATTTCTTATTAACATCTCTCATTTAATATCACTTCTATACATTCCTTTTTTCCATTTCAGAAAAATTATAAAAAAAAATATGCATAAGATTTGACATCATCAACTTTAATAGATCTAATAAACTATTCATTGATTGGTAAAGTGATGATTATTTATTTTTTATTAATAAAATGTGTAGAAGCAAAAAGTAAGACATCTATAAATGCCTTATTTTTATTTTAATAAATATATTTCAATTTATTTACTGTATTTCTATAAATACAACCTCATTAAACTATATATATTGAAACAGTGAGATTCGTATTCGAATCTCAAGTTTCACCTTTTTCTGTCGTCTCTCACTGACCGGTCGATCCCACCCAAATTTAAACTTTTTGGTATCGAATTGTGTGTGTAACAATATTAAAAATGTATTAATATATGTAGAACTCAACATAAACACGCACACATTTCGATCTCAAATTAAACGCAATAAATACGGATAAAATAATGTAATTTAGATTCCTTCTAGTTAAATAAACTTTTGTGTAATATTAATCATTTATTTTGAATCTTATAAAGTTCGTATTTGTTGTTTAGTTTAAATTTCGTTAAATAATAAGTCTAACAAAATCTGATGCATTAATTAATTAAAGTTAAAATAATTTTATTCCCTTTTGTCTTTGAAAATGTAAAATCATCGGTCAGTGATAGATAATAAATTAATTATAGCAAAATTCCTAGAAAAATGTAATTAACGAATGTAAAGAAAAACAAACAATAGACAGCAAATTTCTTTCTAATTAAAACCAGCAGAGCATTGATTATCCTGAGGGCAAGATAAATAAAACCTAAAAATATCTCAAGAGAAAAATTAAAAGATTAAGATAAGAAAAGGAGGCCATCTTAGACTTGCTAAAGATTTGGACTTGAATTTTAGCTTTGCTCTCGAGTGGAGCGTCTAAAATATCTTAAATAAATTAATACTGCAAGGTATGACCGAGTAAGCACCGAAATTATTCTCCATCGGAAGATGGCCCACCATATGCTGAGCTTCACCTTGCCCATCGTAAAAACACCAAAATGATCTGCTGCCTGAAATAAACAAGAAAGCCGCTGCTGTTAAAAAATCAGTAAAACAACATGCCCAGGACAAGAAAGAAAATTTCTAATTACGAACAATCTGCTATTAAACCAATGGACGAAAACAACTTATAAAACAGGTACCTGTGTTTGTGTATTCCAAATTATAGAGTACTCTAGTAATAATAAGCTATAGCTCATCTCCTATTATTTGTATAACTTCTAAATGTAAAAAAATTGTAAATTTGTGAAACTAAAATTTAAGAATTCATGTAATCTGTAAACTTCTCGCATAATCTAGCTTACCCTCCCTCTATCACTTCTTAGGTGTGTATTTCTTAAATCTACATTTTATTTATAATTATCATTGAAATATTACCTTCTCATAATTGTCTTAGTTTTAAAGCTAAATCCATAATCGCTCGAACAGTGAATGCGTGTCGAATTGTCATTAATATTGCTTTTATAGATAACTTAAATTTCATATAAATCGACACGCATTCAAAGAATCAGTTATTGTAATGCAGGGTCGACTACTCCAGTAATAGCTGGCATACTAGCTATAATAATTCCCTTTTTAGATATTTTTATCATTATTAAATGTTAATGAATAATTATGTAAATTTCATTTCTTTGAGAGTCACCAATTTTCTTTCAGTCAAAGTTGATAATGTTGGGCCGAGTTTGAAATCTAGTTAAATATTACCGCAATCTTTTAGATATTATACATGTGTTATGTTTTGAAGCCCCGATGGCTCATTCCACGCCGTGAATACTCCGGATTCTCCATGGTTGAATTAACCCCAGTCGTCCTACGCAAGCGGACATGATCAATGTTCCCGTAGGGCTTGACGACCGTCACGCAGCCAGCTGGCAAATTGCGACACGGACCGCTTGTCCCTGGTTATGCTCATGTGACACCTTACCTCTTCGGGTCGAGGCAGAGACCAACCCGAAACCCTTATAACTTATTCACGGTCTTGCAGTTTTAGCGCTGCCATTTTTACATCGCCCTTCTAAAGCGTACCACGTGTTCTTTTATATTAGTTTATTATTCTCTCCATCACTCCGCCTCGGCATTATCTTCATCATATACTCTCAAATAAATGTTTGCCCTTAGTCGTAAAATAAAGATTTTTATTAAATAAATGTATGTCCGCCGTTACTGATGACTCTGGCAGTGCAAAGTATAAATTCCTTACAGCACGCATTAGAAATACTCACTCGAGAACCCTGGGTAGCTGGATTACGCCTTCCTATAAATAAATGCTCCTAATAAAGAAATGTATTTTCTATATATAATATTGCCAATTAGATATTGAAACTCTTAATTTAAAAATATGATCAATAACCTTACTAATGTTGTCGTTTATTAAAAATGTAAATAAATAATTTTAACTATACGTCTGTAGTTAAGTTTTCATTTATTCGATGCCCATTATATATATTTCCTCGATTATATGTGTTAGTTAATATTCGTTTGATTGTTGGCCAACTCGGAAACAAAACCCATGAATCTCGTGCATCTCCCTGACCACCGTGCCTAAAGAAGTGTTTACTTATGTCGCATCAGAGGCGTTATTCCGTAGATTGTATTGTGGAACCGATAAACTATGTTCGAACTCAGTATTACCGGTGGCTTCGCTACTCGATGGTGCTGCTGTTCTGTGTGGTGGTCGAATTCTGCAATATGTTAACGAGATACACGTGTTTTGACTGTTACAATATATATATATCATCAACCATTATCAATCCACTGCAGGATGAAGGTCTCTCCAAGTTCAATCCATTTTTCTGATCTTTAGTTTCTCTTCTCCACATCACCCCTGCACACTTTCTTATTTCATCCATCCATCTCACATGTGGTCTCTTTCTGGGTCTTTTACAATCTCTTGGAATCCAGTTTAAGATTTCAATTGTCCATCTATTATCATCTCTTCTAGCAATATGTCCAACCCAACTCCACTTCAGTCTTTTAATTTTTTCAATGAGGTCAGTAACACCTGTTTGTTCTCTTACCCATATATTGCATTTTTGATCTCTTCTTGTTACTCCCAACATGCATCTCTCCATACTTCTTTGAGTGGTCTGAAGTCTCTGTATTGCTCTTCTATTAAGTGTCCAAGTCTCAGATCCATAAGTAAGAACTGGTAAAACACATTTATTAAAAACCTTCCTTTTCAAACACATAGGCATATTTCCTTTTAGTATCAAGTTATTTCTACCAAAAGCACTCCAACCAAGTTTAATTCTATGATTAATTTCATCCATTATGTTTCCATCTGTATTAATAATCTGACCAAGGTATTTGTAACTGTTAACTTCTTCTAACTCATCATAATCAATCTTTATTTTCATATTTTGAGAAAATCCATTAAACATTACTTTAGTCTTTTTAACATTTATCTTTAGTCCTACTTTCCTACTTTCATCTGATAACTCCTGCAACATTTCCTGCAGCTCCAAAGCATTATTTGCAAAAACAACTACATCATCTGCAAAATCTAAATGACTTAAATAATCTCCATTTACTTTCACTCCTTTAGCTTCCCATTTTAATCCACAAAATACTTCTTGCAGCACTGCTGTAAAAAGTTTTGGAGATATGGAGTCACCCTGTCTTACACCCTTCTCAATGTTGACTTTCCCAGTATCATTATGTAATCTAATTGTTGCTGTTGCATTTTTATAAATATTCTTTAAAATATGACAATATCCTGGATCTATACCTTGATGATCCAATGCTTTAATCACTGAAGAAATGTTTATAGAATCAAATGCCTTTTCATAATCTACAAATCCAAAGCATAATGGCAACTCATATTCATTTGTCCTTTCTATAACTTCTCTCAATACCTGGATATGATCTACTGTACTAAAACCACTTTTAAATCCAGCTTGTTCTCTTGGTTGGTGGAAATCCAATGTTCTCTGTAGACGAGTTGTAATTATCTTGGTAAAAATTTTGTATAAAACTGATAAAAGGCTGATAGGTCTGTAATTTCTAATATCTTCTTTATCACCTTTTTTAAATATTAATATTAATACTGCATTCTTCCAATCATCTGGTACATCTTTATCATTTAGACATTTGGTATATAACTTTGCTAAAAAAATTATATTTCTTCACCTGCTTCTTTTAATATATCAATTATAATTCCATCATTACCTGGAGCCTTTCCTTTCTTCATACATTTAATTGCATGTCTCACTTCTTCATTTAAAATTCTGGGCAATTTGGAAGATGTAATAGATATAGGAGGTACTTGTTCTTTATTACTATATAATTCTTGATAAAAGTCTTCTACCCATTTCATGATGTCATCTCTTTTTTTAGTAATAATTCCATCTTTTTTTCTTATTGCAGATATAAATTTCCTACCAATACCAAAATGTTGTTTTACACTCTTGAGACTTTTATTCTCTTCTACAGCTTTCCTTGCTAGTTCACAGTTATACTTTCTTATATCATTTTCAACTCTTTTCCGCACTATTTTACAAAATTCAAGATATTCAATCCTTTTTAATGCATCATTTTTATATATCTTCATATTCCTTCTTTTCTTCATAAATTCTCTAGTCTCAGTAGAAATTTTATTGGTCAATTGCTGCTTTTTTCTACCAGCTATCTTTGTTGCAGTTTTTAAAAGTGTATCAGTTATTTTCATATTAATTTCATTCAAATCTGAATCATGTTCAAAATCTACTAATACTTGAAACCGATTTGTAAGTTCTAATTTAAATTCATTAGAATGTTTCTGAAGATTAGGAATATCAACTGTAAATATTGTTTTTCTTAATAATTTTTTTCTCTCTAGTTTTGCATTAACATGTATCTTACATCTTACTAATCGATGATCACTTCCTGTGTTAAATTTATTAAGAACATTACAATCTTGAAATATGTATTTTCTGTTAGTCAAAATATAATCCAATTCTGCTGTACCTTCATTTGGATGCTTCCATGTCCATTTCCTTTTAACATTTTTCTCAAAAAAAGAATTCATAATATAAAGTTTTTCTTTTTCTGCAAACTCCACAAGTCTATGTCCTCTCTCATTTCTATTACCATAACCAAAATTACCTACAGCACTTTCATCTTTCATTTGTTTACCAATTCTAGCATTAAAGTCTCCCATAACAATTTTAAAATGTTGTTTACTCTGATCAAAAGCCTTTTGTACATCCATATAAAAATCTTCTATTACTTCATCACTATGGGAATTTGTTGGCCATAAATCTGAATTATCTGCATTTGGTATCTGCTATTAAGTTGTATAACTAATCTTGCCACCCTTTCCAATACACCAAAAATCTCAACAATGTTGTTCTTCGACTTTTTATTTATAATGAAGCCTACTCCACTTGTATTTCCAATATTTGTGCCTTTATAATAGAGTACATGTCCACTTTTTAAATCAATTGTCTCTTCACCTTTTTTCTAATTTCACAAAGTCCAATAATGTCCCATTTAATATAGTTTTTCTTCTAATTCTCTCAATCTTCCTTCACTTGAAAGTGATCTGCTGTTGTAAGTACCTAAATAAAAAGTTATCAACAAATGGCAACCTGGGTCAGCAATTGGGGGATTCTTAGCCCCCTCAACCTTCGGCCTCCAACCGCTGCCTTGGTTGGTGACTTTACAGCCTCCTGGTAATAAAGGCCATGATTTATTTTTGTCTGTCATAATTGGATAATTATTAAAAAATATTTATCATTTACACATACACCTGGGTCTCATTTTATGCGGATTATTTTAATGCAATTTTGAAGTTATGCAATTCATGTTTCTTCTTAATATTTTTCATATTTCACTATATTTATTAGATATCAAGAAATTTAAATTATTAATAACTTATTTTGACTCGAAATACTTTTTTTTTTTCAAAAATATAACGTTCTATTAGCTGCTAGCATGAGTATGGCCTGAAGGTATATTTAGAATAAATAACCTACTTATACTAATGAGTAAATAATAATAGATTTATAGTTACATATAAAAATATCGCAATAGATATTCAAAAATTTTAAACTTTTAAAATGTATTTTGTTAAGTATAACAGAAATAAATATTGTAGATTTTTAAAATAAATAACAAAGATTTTATTGATTTTATAAACTGAAAATATTTTTAATGATAATGTATAATCTTTTTGTTTTGATTGCGATCCTCATTTTTTTTAATATAGAAACAAAATGTGAACATTTAAAATTTATTTCAGTAGTGAAAATCAGTTGTCAACAGAAAACCATTAACACAGCACAAGACTGAAATTGGCACTAGTTGTGTAAATGGGATGGAGCAGAATATAGTAAAAATTAGAGTGGGGAATGGAAAATAAAGTGGCTAACAAGTTTCTCTGGGCATAATTGCTGAGAGATTTTGACTTCGTTCAAGAAGAAGCTACATCATATCACATCGATGAATCTGATTTCTTACCAGTTTACAAACAAACCGCACATTCGAAAATAGTGATAATGATTAAAATATGTATGGAAAAATGTCAAATTAAATACTGTAGTTAATAAAAAAAAGTAAAAAAAGTTTGTCTTGTACCAATTTTTTTCAAATATTTGATATTTTTTATTAGTCATACTTTATTTTCTTATTTTTTTAATGTGAATTTTAAAGTAATTTTTTCTTGTTGCTTTGTTTTTATGTGAATTCTGAAAATTACAGACCCTATCTCCCATTGTTCAAGGTACATTAAGTCTATTTTTATGTGATTTTTTTTAATGCAGGTTTTCTGTGGAACCTATCTACCACATAAAATGAGACCCAGGTGTACATTCATTCTGCCTTATCAGGCAACTGAGAAGAAAGATCATGGTGTTTTTTGATCTTAAACTCATAGGTAAAAAGCCAATAAACTCACCATACTGGCCAATGTGTATTGGTGAGCAACCCATGTCCGTATACTTTATAAATAATCACATAGTAATAACAGCTGCAACAACAAGAACATATGGAGTGAACATTAGGAATTTGCCCTGCTCAGTTTTTTAAAGCCTCCAAGAGGAATCAAAGGGTCTCCTTTCAATTAATAACCAACTCCTTTCTGCAGCCTATATATATATATATATATATATATATATATATATATATATATATATATATATATATATATATATATATATATATATTGTAACCTTATATTTTAATGCAAAATACACAGCTTGGAAGAACTAATTAACATTTCTCTATCTGTTTCCAGATGACTTGATTATCATGGCTGGCATTTAGTATGCTTGACCCTTGTGTTCAAATTTATTGAACAGTGAGACTATAATTCTATTTTTTATTATTTTATAATTTTTTTGCTTTCTTCTCTTTCTTTCATACATTAGTTTTGCTTTTTTTCCAAACACTAAGTTACATAAACTGTGCTTAATCTAAAAGTGAAAACCAATAACATATTACACCAACTATAATAAGATAATTAAAAAACAAATGATTATTTGTTTTTTTCTCTTTTGTGCCAGTCGAATGATATATATTGGTTTAACCCAGTTCAAATTCTAGGTGAAAGTACCTCGAGGCCACTCATATGTGAGATATAAAAATTAAGAATACTATGGTCTCTGCCCTATTCATCTATTTTCGAGTCTAACCATGAACCAACAACATATCCGAGACACGCATAAATTATTTTATAGCCCTGGCCCAAAACTTAGCATCAGGGAGAGACAATGGACTAGAATACTTAAGGAACTCAAACAAGTTAAATGTGCAATTAATATAACATGAGTTAAGTGTTTGTGCATGCTTGAATCATCTGACAATTAACTTAAAAGGTTTAAAAAAAATTATAAGACCAAAGCTTTTGATTTAAATAAGATACTTTAATAAATGTAGTTTAAAATATTATAAATGTTTTAAATATCTCCACTATTCCCCAATTGATCACTGATGAATAATTTTCCCAATGAGGCAGTTGCAATGACATATAATTTTGTGGTCTAAGTATTACTTTTCCAATTTAAACAAAATTTATCAACTCGTGTCCTCTCGATAAAGCCAAAGTAAAATAATATTGCATGAAGCATTTTAGTTGTTTTGTGCTTTATAAATAATTCAAAATATTTAAAGATTTCTTTACTCGATTAATATTTAACTGTGGGACTAACTACAAACAAAGTAAGCGTTATCGAGGAGATTGATTTGATAAAACAAAAGGAAACTTAACTAGCATTTAATTACAAATATTATTTTAAATTGAAAATATTTTTAAATGAAAAATAATTTACACCGCAATGAAACAAGAAAATATTTATATAACACATTAAAATGAGGAATATTGTGAAGGGGCAAAATTTAAGCATAAAATAAATGATCAAATGAAAATAAATATAAATCTAGTATTAATCTAATAAGAGAAAAAGAGTTACATTATGAAATATAATAAATTAAGGAAACAATTAACGAAAGGCATTTATTAAAAAGAAAAGTAATAGTTCATGAGATCACTAAAAGTTACCAGTCCTTGTTTAGTTGGTCCAGTTCCCTTGACATCCATGGCTTGATTACATATGTAAAGTTATTTGTCCGGACAAAGAGATTTGAAATAGGAAGCATTTTGACATGAAGGGCACACACACAGCTCACAGTTTGGTTTTACTATTTATTTGACATGTTACAGCATTTTGATGGATTAGGACCCTGATGGCAGGCAAAGCTGATGAGCCTAGCTGCCATACATGGTCACATCCACCAAATTAATAGAAATTTTAATGTCACATGTTTGAGATCAGAACAGAAATTCTCCACAAAACTAGAACACAGTGGTTTTTAGCATTTATTTTCAGGGCAACCTCGGATGATTTTAAACTTGGTCATCATAACAGAAGCAGCAAAGGTAAGTAGCAGAACTCTTCAAAAGAGACAACGAGCAGCAGCTAAGGACATTTTCAAATTACTTCAGTGACAAGGTTTAGAAATATGTTCAGAGTCAACCTCTGAACAAAATTTTAGCATAAAATCTGGGCGAATTTCTGAAGAATTTTTTTTTAGAACAAAATCTGGATCACTTAAACAACAGAATCTCAATGAATCTTAAAGCACAAAATCAGAATAATCATAGCACAGGATCTGAATAATCTTAAAGCACAAAATCATAATAATTATCATTTTGTTCTCCTCATCTTTTATACCTTTCTTGAGATACTTTTCTATTGTTTTGCATATGATTTTAGATCTTGATAAGCCTCCTACGCTCCTTTGTTTCGAAGTAACTTTTTGCTAAAAATAAACTTTAATTTCTTATTATCAAATTCTTCTTTTAACTTCGAATTTGATTTATTAAAAAGGCCATCTTTAATTTGCCTTGAATGGAATACTAATTGAAAAATACCATTACTTTAGGAATGCTGGAAGGCTTATCTTAAAATAAAATCAAACGCCATATATTTTTAACAAAATTAAAAGAAAAATATTTTATTATTTCTTTTAATAAAATAACATTTTAGTTCAACAGAATTTTGAATTTAATCATATATATATATGCTTCCATACATATATGTTTCATTAATCAATTTTTGAAAAAGAAATTTTAATAAACAATTTAATCGTAATCAGAATTTAGTTTAAACGAAATATTTTAAAGTAAATAGCTAATTTAATGACCATTAAATATACAAAATGAATCACGTTAATTTTATATTTAATGCAAAACTCTGTTGATACTTGGATATAAACTTAACCCAGGTTTACAATATCGGTAAGTTTATAAAAGGCTGTGAAGCATGGATCGGACTTCTGGATTCATTGCTTCACTTTAAATAATCTTAAAGATTATTTTGGTTTAATGGCAGAATTTATTTAATTTCTTTAAAATTAATTTATAGGATACAATAAGATAAATGCATTTTTTGTTCTTTCTTTTCATATTAAATTGCTTTTTTTTTTTTTGGGGGGGGGGGGGAGAGAACTGCTGTAATGACAGCAAGTATATAATAAAGTAAAAAATTATTTTATTTTTTTTTCTTTCACTGTTAAACATATAACAAAAATGAAAACTTTTCTTTTAAAAAAAACAGAGAACATAAAGATAAGGAAGTTAAATTAAAACTTTTCTTAAATAATTTAAATTGCAATATTATCAAGTATGAATAGAATGTATAGCTAAATCCTAACAAATCTGTTTGGGTCCACCAACTGTGAGTCTACTGATAGCCTTCCACAATGTCTACATTGAAATGCACAGAAATTATTCTTAACTGCATCAACAGGAATAGCAGCTCTAAAAAGTCAATCTATTTAAGATTTCTTATTGTTTGCAGACTATGCTTAGCCTTGAATAGAGTTTTATCTTCATAACATTACCACCCATTGTAGTGTTGTGAAAGCGCAAACCAAAGTACTGTATTTAAATTTGAATAAATTTTGCTTTCATGAACTTTAAAACACATGGGAGTGTTATGTATGTGCAGAATGGAATGCAGTGCTTGATATGGGATATAGAATTTTATTTTCATGACTTTGACATTTCTAGCATTACATCTGTGTGAATTTAATGCTGTGTTAACCCTTTTGCATATTTTCCCTTTAAATTTATATTAGCAACAACATTGTGAGTTATCTTCTTAAAATTACAATAGCATGTTCAAAGAAATAACATCTGACCATGATGAAACTATTTTAGCTGTTATAGCACTCATGAGATAATTATTTGCCTGAACAATCATGCTTTGTCCTCAACATTCCTAAATTAAAGGTAGTAAAATACTTACAATTTTGAAATAACCCCTAAAACAAAGCCATGCAATTCCATTAACTTCTAAGGATAATTTTATTAAAATACATATTCCTTATCTCTCAAATACCATGAATTCTCAGAGAATCTATGTGCAAATCAACTAGTTTACATGTAGTCCTTATAAATGGAAATGTAGAAGCATATAATCAACTTTTAAGATTCTATGTTGCTATAAAAATATATTTGAATTATATTTAACATTTAGTTTAAGAAATGTGCTAGTAATTGATTGGCGAATAGCCAATGGATGTTAATAACATGTATTTAAACCTAGTGTAGTAATTCAATGAACATGCATTTTATGTTTTATTGTATTTTATATCATCTTATAAATATATATGTATGATTTATTATGCAAAATAATTATTTGTTAACTTGGGTGTAGGGTTTGATAAGAGTCAGTTTAGGAAACAGTACTTGCAGAAGGGTTTCATGATTAGTTTAATAAATGTATAACATATGTTTACCATGTGGTCTAATCATGTGCATCTTTCTAGGGTTTTGTGCTTATACTCATGTTATAATACTAGATTATATTCTTTCATACCATTTGGTCCATGGTTGGCCATTATCTCAATTGTTTCCTGTAACAGAGTTTTTATTATATCATTTGGTCTTAAATCATGCTTGTAAAACAGCATTTGCCTTATAATTTAGTAGAATAATGAAGGTGATTTATTTCTATTTTATCTGAAAGTAAGTGTTCATATCATATTTCTTATATCATTATATGTTTGTGGTTAATCTGCAAAATAATTATTGCTATTGGTTTGTATATCCTTAGAGTTTGTTTCAGTGCTGGTGGTTAATCTCCTGAACAATCGGCAATTATACTAGTTGCTCTGATGATGGTTAGGAAACCCACAGAGTACTTATTGCTCATTATCTCTTGCACAGGTGATAGCACCCACAGGTATATTACTGATCCTCATATAAATGTATGTTTCAGTAAAGTCTCCATACATTATGATACTTACATTGTTTCATTCCTCTTAATGTTTGTTGCATGTGTTCTGTTATCAATCATAGAAGAGCATTTGAGTGAAATATAGTTATAATTTATTATAGGTAAATTATATGATATTCCAACTCAGCTCAGTTGGAGTTTAAATATTTTGATTTTATATCTCATTATATTTATAGGTCTATCATTTCAATTGTTGCCATTGTTATTATAATTTGGGGTATAAGTGCACTGATTCTGTTTTTGAGGCATTGGAGGTACCATTGACTGTATTTGAATCTACCCTCATCCCCATAAGAATAAAATAAAAAATCAATACATTTGTAATAAAATTTTAGATTGTATTATCTGAAATTTGTTCAAATATCCATGCACAGAAACAAGTAAATGTAATATAATTTTATTTAATTTTATTTTGTTAATTCGTTTACCTAATTAATGTACATCGTCCACATAGAACAATTATATATGATGATATGTTATATTATTTATTGTTTGTATAAATTATGAATATTGTTAACTAATTACTATTTTCATATTTATTATGTCATAAATAAATGTTAATTTGATAACTTAACTTATCTGTGCCATTGCTAATAGTCACCTATAGAGTCAGAAGTCCAATGTGGCTAACTGAACATAAATATTAGAACACATATTATCCCTGATGATGATGTACACCAGGTTTACTGGAACATCTAGAGAGTATTTTAATGTTTATTCTTGTGTGTTTTGTGATATATAAGATATAATAAAATTCCATTTACCTTCTGCATCACTACTACTTTGCTTTGTCAATTCAAGAATATAATCCAGACTTAGTTACCTCTATTGATATTTGCAACATTAATATCTAAATTAATAATAAATTTGCTAGCCAGTATAAAAGTTGAAACTATTTTCTAAACTATAACAAATGCCATATTTATCTCTAAGAGTTTCATTGCTATTGATTTGATTTGATATTTGGGTTAATAAAGAAATAATTTAAAATTCATATTATTTGCCTTCCATTGCAAAGCATTTGCCCTGTATAGCATTACTTTACTTTAAACCTGAATACATGATGAGCTACTGTTTATGATGTTATGGAGCTTATATAATTATTATTATATGGTTTAAAGGTCCGTATTCACCGTGTAATGATTTGTAGTTTTAGAGATTATACCACCTTGTCTGTGGTCTGCCCTTGAGTTTCAGATAAATAAAATTCTAAAATAAGGTCATAGTTTGATCTTAAGAGACAACCATTGAAAGATTAATGATAAATCATTAATTAAGATTTGGGAATGCCTTTTTAAAATCCAGTAATTAAGGAGAATTATAGTTATTTAAAAGAATAATGCAATTTATTTTGGTAACTTGACATATCTTCAAATAATTCTGTGATTAGCCTTGGTGGTGTACCCTGGCTGCAACTGGATTTTATGATAATAGCTTTGTATTGTATCATTAATTCAGACTGTTACAATCTGGGGTAAGGGTTTTTCTGTTAATATATATATATATTGTAACAAAACATTTTGTTACGCTCTTAAATTTTATGAGATTGCAATGAATGGTGGCCATTCGAGGGCGCCACTAAATATTTCTGCCTAGACCGTATTATAAAATTTTTTTTTATAATAACGGTTAATTTATTTACGAATGGCAATCACCAATTGCAAACCTTAAAATTATTTTCTTTTTAACGGACCAAAAGACTACAAAATGAAAGATAAGAATTAATTATAATAACTAAAAAAAAAAAAACAGATTGACGCTTAAATATTGTTGAAATATTTATTAACCTTTATTCTATTTGTTGGTTATTCCCTTCCCTCGCATTTGTCAAATCAAACCCTCCCGATCCTTTTTCTTTCTAACCAAGATTTAGCATGTATCGTTCTCGAAGGATCATGCGCTGTCACTTTACCAATTATACAATATTTCATCAAATATCATGGTATATATCTATGAGTGAACTCAAGGGCGACTTACTATAAGAGTGCGTTTGTTAAAAATAAACGCACTCAAACCTCCTCTTTCTAATGCTAAATCTTTTACTTGTCCTTAGATCGAGTATACAATTTTTCTTATCCCTATCTATACATTATAAGAACAACAATCATAGAAACTAAAGGTAAGTTTAATTAATAGGCCATAACAAAAAAATTAAATAATAAAAAAAACAATATAATGTGGGTTAATTTAAATTAGTAAGTACATCTACTTAAAGACTATATCCCTCCCTTTCTATTGCTGAAACTTTGAGATATTTTAAGTGAAGGCTTTTCTTTCTTTTTTCTTTTTTTAAATCTATTACGCAAATGTCTCTTGAAATTACAACAAAAAAAAAGTCTATTTACCCTGATCGATCAGTGTAGATCCTGTGTGGGTGGAAAATTTCACTCTATATTCTTCGTGGTTTGTCCGTATCTTCTTCCAGTCCTTTCTCCTCGGCTAGCTCTCTATGTCCGGCATTTACAAGGCAGTTCCAGGTGGCAATAGCAAGAGGTTCCCAAAAGGGAAAGTTCTGTTAGCTCTAGCCATTCAACATTTTCTCCTTGCGCTTTTTAGGTCTTTACTATTCAACAGTCTGAGCCGAATTGAAACTTATAGATTAGATATTGACCTCGGCAGAAATCTAATTAATTTTTGAACAAAAGGAAAGTCCGTAATTATATTTTTTTCTTCCAAAGTCTCAGTTCACACCTTTAATATTCTCTTCTTTTATTTCATATTTTATTGTAAAATTCCAAAGAAACATTCCAATTGATCAGCGTAATAGATAGCATAAAAATACCTTCACTGTCAAAGTCCCAACAATAGAACTAATTGCTTTCTCTTACTTTCTATCTTTAAGAATTTTTTTAAAGACTAAACAAAAGACAAACTTTTATCAATAAGCAAGATCTTGATCTAATTTATTTTAACTTCTTAAATCCCCATTTTAAAACTAAGTGTTAATTTATTTTATTTTTTTAAATTATGTATTATAAAACGATATTTATATTTTAACAAAATATATATGTGCGTGTTTATTTATTTCTAATAAAATAAGTTTATTACAATGTATATATTTTATTTTTACAAAATATGTGTGTATATATATATGTATGATTATGAGCTGGCAGAAAAATACCAGCTCATTGCACCCTTTCCCAACAAACAAAAAAAAAACTTTTTTTTAAAAAAATCCCTAATCACACTGTGAGGTCTTTTCCTCCTTTTCTTTAAAAGGTTTTATACTTCGTGCATTATAAGTGCACTTTTTATTTCTTTTACCTTGTATTATAAATGCATTAGGTCCACATTTTTGGATGATCCTGTATGGGCCTTCGAATAGAGGGAAATTTTTTTATATTGTTTTTCACTTAATTTGATAACTGGCTGGGTTTTAACATAAACCCAGTCACCTACCATAAATTGTATTGGGCAAGCATTCCCCTTCTTTATTCTCTGTTCAGCTTTCTTCTTTAATCTGTCTCTAGAAAAGCTTTGATCTTCCATTACATTTATCATTTCAGTAACAGTAGAAATGGGACACTTGAGGAGAGAAGGCTCAACTCGACCATAGTGCAAGTGCTCAGGAGTTAACCCTGTAGATTCATGGTATGTATAATTAATTATTTTAACCATTTGTGGCAATACTTTAAACCACTGTTGATGGTTACCTTTCAAATGTATGTGAAACAAGTTCCCCAATTCTTTCATAACCTGTTCGCAAGGGTTAGATTGAGGGTTACGGATAGAGGTGAGAATATGATGTATCTGTTCTTGTTGAAGCCAATTCTTCCATTCTCTCAATATAAAAGGAGTTCCATGATCACTCAAAATCGTCCGAGGTTTGCCAACTTGAACAAATTGTTTTTCTTTTAGCACAGTTATGGAAGACCCGGGGTCAGCCTTTCGTAGAGGATAAGCCTGTACTAATTTTGAGAAAACGTCAAAGGCCACCAATATATATTTATATCTATGAAATGACGGTAGTGGACCATAAAAATCTATGGCTAAAAGCTCGTTCAGGTTCTTAGCTATTATTGGTGCCGGTGTCCCAGCATAATTTTTATTAGCTGGTTTACTTTGCTGACACTCATGACACCTCTGTAACATAGTAACCACTGACCGATACAAGTTTGGCCAATAATACCATCTCTGTATAAGTTTACTTGTTTTAAGAGATCCATAATGCCCATATATACCATGCACATACTTTATTAGCCTTTCCCTTAAATTTTGCGGTATAAATACTCTCCAACAATCTACTCCCTTTCTAACCTGAAACATCAACAACCCATTTATTATTTTATACCGATATAATTTGTTTTTTTCTTGTGTGCAATTTTTTTGTTGTCTGACATTTGCTTCTTTACAGCCTTGTATCAGCTTCCTGCATGTAGTGTCCGAGTTTTGAAAAAAATGGAGTCTTTTCAAATCTTTCTCTATCGATACCGCAGGATCTGCTTTAAGAGGCATTAATCGAGCTCCCTCCAGTGTTAAATTTTGACTGTGATCCGTAAGTGGATTTCTGCTTAATATATCCGGTACTATATTTTCTTTCCCGGAGCAATGCATGACCCTGTAATTAAACTTCTGTAAGTATAATGCCCATCTTATAATCCTATCATTAGTTAAGTAACACCTATTTATAAACTCTAAGCTTTTATGATCGGTGATAATAATAACATCAGACCCTAAAAGTAAATGCTTAAGTTTATTTAATGCCCAAACAATTGCCAAGGTCTCCCTTTCTGTAGTGGTATAATTTCTTTCCACAGGATTTAATGTCCTACTTAAAAAATACAAAACCTGAGGTATCATCTCTTCATTCTCTTGAAACAGTACCGCTCCCAATCCTACACTACTGCTATCAGTTTGTAACCTAAAAGGTTTGGTAAAATCCGGATAGGTGAGTGTTACAGTATCTACAAAATTTTCTTTGATCTGTTTAAATGCTTGCTCTTGTTTTTCCATCCATTCCCACTTGCTTTCTTTTCTCAGTAAATGCACAAGTGCTTCCATATCTGTAGAAAAATCCTTGTAGAACCTTTGGTAGAAATTGCATATACCAAGGAATGATCTAATCTGTTTTCTATTCTTTGGTTGGGGGAATTTAACAATTGCTTCTATCTTGTCAGGATGGGGTCTCACCCCTTTAGCACATATGAGATGACCGAGAAATATAATTTCTTCCTGAAATATATTACTTTTCTTCAGATTTATTGTAATATTTTTTGTGACACTCACGAAGGAATGCAACTAAATTTTCTAAATGTTCCTGAGGAGATCGTGTGCAATCACGACATGTCCATATAATAGAGTATAAATTCTTTTACCCTTGAAGAAAGTACCTGGTCTAAACATCGCAATAGCCCCGATCCACTGTTAACTAGTCCAAACGGAACTCGTTGAAACACATACGTAAAGCCTTCATAACGGAATGCCGTGTATTTTTGATCCTCAGTGTGAAGCGCCATCTGCCAGTAACTTGATGTCAAATCGAATGACGAAAAATTTTTTTTTCTTTAAATTCCAACAGCAAATCTGTGATTCGGGGCGGCACATCCCGATCAGGTATAGTAATAGTATTTAACTGATGAGCATCTAAGCATACTCTCATAGAGCCGTCTTTTTTTTTTTACAATTACTAAAGGGTTTATATACGGTGACTGTTGTTTTTTTATAATACCCCATTGTTCCATTTGTTGTATTTGTTTATCAACTTCCTCTTTATATTTGACAGGAACTGGGTATGACCTACCCTGAAAATGAGTTTCTTCTTTCACCTTTATCCGATGAACATATCCCTTTATAATTCCTGGTTTAATGGCGAATACTTGTTCATTTTTCAAAAGTGCCTCTTTAAGTTGACTTTTCCAGCCCCTATTATTATTATTTAACTCAGTTATTTTACATTCTATTTCTTGGTATATGTCATTAGTTACCATGTAAGCTACCTTGTTATCACTCTGTCTGCTATATCCACTAAATGGCACTTTTTTGTTTCCTATCATTATATTCTTTTCGCTATAATTAATTTTCATCCCCATTCGGTGCATAAAATCCAACCCCAATAAAAGATCTTCTACCAAACCTGGCATCGATAATAAAGTATGCTATATTTTTTGTCTTCCCACTTGTACTTCCCCGTATATTTGTATAGGGTCTAACTTAACTCTTTTGCCATTAGCCATAGTTATTTCAGACTTTCTTAATGGTAACAACTGTATTTCCCTCTTCTGATCTCTGATTTGATCTAATATTTTATTTGAGATTATCGAGACTTGACTCCCCATGTCTAGTAGAGCCTGTATCTCTATTCCCTGTATTTTTATCGTTATCATAGGGCAAGTTTGTTCCACCATCATTTGTATTTTCTCTTCTTCCTCAATTACTACATTTAATAGCTTAGGGAGTTGTTCTTGTTTCTCTTCTTCCTGTACATTTTCTTCCTCTCTAAGAACTTCCAATATATCTTCCACACCTTCGCACCTACAGACAGCTAATCTCTTTCGTATATTTTGCGGCAAATTTTTTTTATAATACTTATAATTTGCTGTTCACCAATAGGATATTCTATCATCCTTCTCAATTTTATCATTTGCTTTAAAAAGAACTGTCTATATTCTATCCCTTCTTCTTTTTTATAACTTTCTACTTTTACCACTCTTCATAACTTTTCTTGTCTCTTTACATTCCAAAATGTATATATTAATTTATTTTTGTACTGTTTGAAATCATCTGGTCTTTTCTGTATCATTCTCCACCAATCTCTTGCCATGCCAATTACTTGCTATAATTATTTTTTCCTCTTCCCTTGCCTCGTACATACAAAAACACTCTTCTAAACTTTCCAAGTGTTCGAATAGAGTCTCCTCTTTGTCTCCTTTGAACATTTTTATCTTAATTCTATCCTGCATTTTATCTATACTATTTTCAATTTACTTCCGACACTCAAAACCCTCCCCTATTGGGACACTAACTTCTTGCTCTAACCACTCGAACCTGCCTTACTCCACTTTTACCCTAATCTCCAGCCGTTTATTTAGTTAACAAGCCCTACATGTTGAAATGCTATTTTCTTTAATTTTACCTGCTCCTACCCTCTGTAACAAAACATTTTGTTACACTCTTAAATTTTATGAGATTGCAACGAACGGTGGCCATTCGAGGGTGCCACTAAACATTTCTGCCTAGACCATATTATAAAATTTTTTTATAATAACGGTTAATTTATTTACGAATGGCAATCACCAATTGCAAACCTTAAAATTATTTTCTTTTTAACGGACCAAAAGACTACAAAATGAAAGATAAGAATTAATTATAATAACTAAAAAAAAAAAAACAGATCGACGCTTAAATATTGTTGAAATATTTATTAACCTTTATTCTATTTGTTGGTTATTCCCTTCCCTCGCATTTGTCAAATCAAACCCTCCCGATCCTTTTTCTTTCTAACCAAGATTTAGCATGTATCATTCTCGAAGGATCATGCACCGTCACTTTACCAATTATACAATATTTCATCAAATATCATGGTATATATCTATGAGTGAACTCAAGGGTGACTTACTATAAGAGTGCGTTTGTTAAAAATAAACGCACTCAAACCTCCTCTTTCTAATGCTAAATCTTTTACTTGTCCTTAGATCGAGTATACAATTTTTCTTATCCCTATCTATACATTATAAGAACAACAATCATAGAAACTAAAGGTAAGTTTAATTAATAGGCCGTAACAAAAAAATTAAATAATAAAAAAAAAACAATATAATGTGGGTTAATTTAAATTAGTAAGTACATCTACTTAAAGACTATATCCCTCCCTTTCTATTGCTGAAACTTTGAGATATTTTAAGTGAAGGCTTTTCTTTCTTTTTTTCTTTTTTTAAATCTATTATGCAAATGTCTCTTGAAATTACAACAAAAAAAAAGTCTATTTACCCTGATCGATCAGTGTAGATCCTGTGTGGGTGGAAAATTTCACTCTATATTCTTCGTGGTTTGTCCGTATCTTCTTCCAGTCCTTTCTCCTTGGCTAGCTCTCTATGTCCGGCATTTACAAGGCAGTTCCAGGTGGCAATAGCAAGAGGTTCCCAAAAGGGAAAGTTCTGTTAGCTCTAGCCATTCAACATTTTCTCCTTGCGCTTTTTAGGTCTTTACTATTCAACAGTCTGAGCCAAATTGAAACTTATAGATTAGATATTGACCTCGGCAGAAATCTAATTAATTTTTGAACAAAAGGAAAGTCCGTAATTATATTTTTTTCTTCCAAAGTCTCAGTTCACACCTTTAATATTCTCTTCTTTTATTTCATATTTTATTGTAAAATTCCAAAGAAACATTCCAATTGATCAGCGTAATAGATAGCATAAAAATACCTTCACTGTCAAAGTCCCAACAATAGAACTAATTGCTTTCTCTTACTTTCTATCTTTAAGAATTTTTTTAAAGACTAAACAAAAGACAAACTTTTATCAATAAGCAAGATCTTGATCTAATTTATTTTAACTTCTTAAATCCCCATTTTAAAACTAAGTGTTAATTTTTTTTTTTTAAATTATGTATTATAAAACGATATTTATATTTTAACAAAATATATATGTGCGTGTTTATTTATTTCTAATAAAATAAGTTTATTACAATGTATATATTTTATTTTTACAAAATATGTGTGTATATATATGTATGATTATGAGCTGGCAGAAAAATACCAGCTATATATATATATATATGTATATAATGATGGATGTCTTGACTGGCTTGCATTGGATTAGACAAAATAAAATCATTTTTTTAGAAAATAAAAATAATCTAAAATAAATGTGGTAATATTTAGCAATAATATTAACATCTCTTAAATCTTAGATTTTCTTTTGCTCTACAATATAAAATAGTAAATCATAATTACATATGCCTGGCTATTTTTCATATTTATTAATCTTATGTCTTTAGAACATATTCAATTTATGCATCATATTTTAATCAATAAAAAATATAATATTTGTTCATATTTGAATAATCTGAGATTGATCTCAGCACAAAAATAGTTATATACTATTAAAACTAATTTATTATTTCTTAAACAAAAACTTCTTTATAATATTTTTTATCATATGATATACAAGCCTGTTTGTATTTTTATGTATTTTGAACTTGGCATGAGATTACTAAATTTGTAAAAGACAATTTATTATCAATACCAATATCTTATGCATATTTACCTTAGTTCCAGTTTTAATTTTTATTTCTTACTGATGAAGGCAAAAGTCAGAAACTGATCTAAGAATATTATAGCCCTAAGCCATTTGATCTCTATTGATAACTTAAATTTACAATATATGGTGTCCAGAATAAAGTGATTTTGCCTTAGAAGCAATCTTTTATTTAACACTATTTCAACAACAAAAAAGTTAAGTATGCTTTCAAAAATACCAATTTAATTTTAATCTATTAATTTCTAAATAATTCCCTTATTTCTATTATAACTAGTAGTGTTGCACAGAATTTTTGAATTTCCCAACTTCAATCATAGTTTATATAGATAAACTATTATAGTAAATTGTGGATATGTATTCAAGAATCTTTATATTATGTAGAGGATGTCACCTAACTATGTTCATATATAAACAATGTGATAATTATTAATGAAAGTGTTATCATCTTGAATATCACAGGAAAAATAATTAAAAATTTTGCTAGTATCTGATTTTCCATTTTCTTTAAAAAAAATTCTGCAATGGTAATTGTTCTGAGGCAAATTACTCCTTTCATCTTAATCAATTTTCCATAAAAAATTTTAAGCATCCCTCTTGCTTTCTTTTACCTTAATTCAAAAATATAATCAATCTATTCACAATATACTGAGTTTTCAAAATATCACTTTTTACATAATACATAATGTTCTTTATCAAAATAAATTAATAATCACTTGATGTCATATATCATAAAATTTTCCAACTATTTAAAAGTAAATATTTTTAAATGATAGACACCAACCAATATGTTAGTATATATGATTATTTTTTAATATTCAAAGAAAATGACAGGTATTAATAATATTAAATTTAAGATGAAAGAAGATGTATATGGAATAGAATTTATGGATATTATAATTTATAAAATTTTGAAGGAAAAACATTATTTATAAAAACAAATATATTTAGAGGGTGTGCTTACTAATTAGAACTTTGATATAGAAAATGAACATAAGATTAATGCTATTAATAATAGAAAAGTGAAAAAGTTATACTTATGTTCTAACGAAGTTATCTTAAAGAGATTATAAGAATTAAAATGAGGCTATAAATAATGATTGACTTACTGTTATGCTTGAAAAAATGATAAATAAATAAAAAGATTGATATGTTGAAAATATCGATGATTATGTAAATACTATTTGTTATATAGGTACAAAAACATTAAAAAATGATAATGTGTATTTTTTGTGGTTTTAAAATAAACATATCTGCTTTTTACAAATTAAAGAAAATTATGTGATATACTAATAAAAAATTTAGATGTCAATGTCTGTTAAAATTATTTTATAAAAATATGAAAAAAAAGTGGTGATATTTGCCTGAAGGTTTGTGATGATGGTACATTAGATGTGATAATATGTTGGATTATTTTCATCATCTATCAGTAAATGTTGAATGTATAAAAAATGTTAAACTTTATTTAAACTTTTTAAATATAAACAACTTGTTAGTAATAACACATAAAATAGACAACACATAATTACTAACATGTGTTGTCTATTTGTGTGTTATTATTAACAAGTCATTTGTATTTGAAAAGTTTAAATAGTTTAAATTTTTTTATAAGTTTATTGATAGGGGATGTAAATAGTCCAATATATTATCACTTTTAAAATGGTGATATGTTTAATTTTAAAAAGAAAGAGAATCTTTTGAATAGATTAAAAGGAGTTTGTTGGTTAGTTTTTAAAGATTGTAAGAAAAAAAGAAATCAATATAAGAAGTATAGAAACGACATTGAATAAAAAATATAAGACTGGGACAATATATAAAAGACAAAAACTTAATATTACTTATATACATAAAAAGAAAAACATCCATTTGCAATTAAAATGTTAGAAAATGTAAAATCATTATAAGAAAAGAAGAACAGAAAAGATCGTACACATAAAAAAATTTAAATCTAAATTGTATAGAATATGTGATCAAACATGTATGCTTAGTACTTAGAATTAAGAATTAAAGATAAATTTAGATATAACTTAAAATAATTTTGTGTAGTACTATTTTTGTATTGTAATTCTTCCAAAAAAAATGTAAGTTAAAATTGATTTATACTATTAAATTTAAAAATCACTATCAGACTTTTACACTATATAATTATATTTCATATAATACATATGGTAATCATAAGTTATATCTCCAGTTCATCAAATGGTCTCATTTAACATTTGGAATATGGGATTACTAACAATTTATAAGACAACAGATTTACTGTTTATCCATGTTTGTATTATAAATCTATCTTATAATAAATTAATTAATGGATTTTCTCTTTATAAGTCTATTTGACAGTTTGTGAATCAGCAATCTTCAATGCTGTCCCTATTTCTTCATGTTTAGGTTATTCTTTTTAAGTTTATTGTATTTGTAATCTGATTCACTTTAACTACTATTGATAACTCATTATGTTTCTGTGCTCTTGTGAAGACACAATAAAATGCAAATTTATTGCTTTTAAGATATTTTAACTTTTATTTTTGCTCACTCAGAAGATTAATTTGGTTAGATTACCTGTAACTATTTTATTGCTTATTTGCAATCAATGATTATTTTATTTATTAATGACAATCCAATTAATTTTTGATATAATGAAAATGGAAAATCAAAAATCCAGCTCTATTAATAACAATTCAGGTCTTGAAGACCAAATCACTTTTTCCCAAGTCTTTTACATTATTTACAGTTTTTTGTTTATTCTTCAGGATTTTTAGAATGGATATATCCACTCTTTTTTAATGAGAGTATTGACTCTTTTTTTTTATCAAACAGCCTTTATATGACCCATTTTATTGCAATATCTGCAAATTATATGTTTATGTAGACATTCATTGTGTGCATGTTGCTTCCTATTGCAGCTATAGCAAGTTTTTTCAATGGTATTTACAAGTGTTTTATTTTGACAAACTTTAAAGATGTTTTTAGCTGGAGGTTTTCTATTTTTGTTTTGATCAGCTATAATTAACTGATTTTTTATCACTTTAGTACTGAGTCAACTTTCTTCAATGAAGCTACCTTATTTGATGTCATTTCAAGTAGGAATGTCTGAGGGAGTACAAAATCAGTGATGCTTGGAGGATTTACAAATAATTCTTAGCTATAATTCTTTATTCCAGTGATAAAATGGTCTCATTTAAAAAGCTTTTGAAGCCACCATTCAAAGCTAACTTTATGAGTTTGGTAGCACAACCTCTACCTTTCTCTCTCTCTCTCTCTAAACCTAAAGGCTGAAATTTTATTTACCAATATAGTTAAAGATTTGGCAAGCTATAAGATATCAGCAGAGAGATTGCTTTATCACAATCTAGCTTAAATGGAAGTGTAGGGGCTGACAAAAAATATAAAATATATGTTGGAGCTCCACATATATTTACAAATATTATTAATTATATTTTTAAGTTTTTGACTTAACTGGCATTGAAACAGAGAGGAACTTAATTCACACTCATTGACCCAGATCAAACTCTTTCAGAAATTAAATCTTAACCATTTTTAATTTAATCTTTTTTATTGGGAAAGAGGGGCGGTTCAATTCTTTAACAGAAATGAAGCAGTATTTAATAGTTTGCTGTTCTTATTTCATTTTATTAATGTTAGTTATTGTTGAAAATAAATTTCACTGAGTTCTGAATTATATACTTTTTAATAGTGACAAAGATCTAATGGACTCACATATTGTCTTATTTTTTTTTGTTTTTATATGTTTTAGCTAATAAATATATGTGCTATAGCTTAACTAATGTCAAAACATTTATTGCATTTATTTACAATAATAATACATTTACAATACTTAAAATTTTATTGCCCTGTTTGGTTGGTGACATTACAAATTTGCAGTTGTTTCCAGTAACAGCAATAAATTGGAAAAATGTTGAGAGTTTTTTGAATAAATATAATTCTTCCAGACAGGTTGTAAGCAGTAGATAACATATATTACTATAAGAATAATTTCAGATTGACAAATTACTGTTATAAATATTACTCCTTAATACTTGAACTCTCTTAAATAGACCTCAGTTTTATAGTCAGTATGATAACATTTATTGGCCAAATTATTTTATTAGTCCATTGGCTATTTATTTATGTTAGTTTTTGCTTCATTAGTCTGATGTATTCTAAATCTGAGTTAGAGAGCTCGATACTTTAGATAAGTTTATTATTGAAGATAAGCTTAAACAATATTAAAACAATATTAGCAACAATAATGATTATATGTTGAACATAAAAGGTATATGGTAAAAAAGACTATCTATCATTAAAAAATTGACTAAATTTTACAAAAGATAAAAAAAAGTATAGATACATAATAAAGTTCACAGTACTAACAACAGAAAATAAAAGAATTATTAAAATATATAATAGTAAATTATATAAAAAAAACAATGTTTATCTCAGTAAAAAGCATTTATAGTTTTAGAAGTTTGATTGAGTTATCTTTCTCTTATTATTATAAATTTAAAATAACAAAACTGGAAGTTATTTGAATAATCAATTGAATTTGTATTTGCAAATGTAATAAATGTACTTGTCAATTTAATAGGTTAACCTTTAATTTCTGATTATAGTTTATAGATACCACACAAAATATTCATTGTAGATTCATATTGGCAGAATTGGAAGCAAACAGATCTTTAGGTGTAGGAATATATCTTTAAATACAAAAAAGATCAGGATTGTTCTAACTGTAACATTTCCTGTGACTCTTTATGAAGTGAAGTTTGGACCCTAAAAAAATAGGGAAAATATTGATGATTTTAAAATATAATGTTGATAAAGACTTTAGATTATTATAGGTAAAAAAATATTGAGCAAGTGAATCAATTCAGTTCTGGCTATAAAATAACCAGATTAAAATTATATTAACTATGGATTCTCATGAGGTTGGCCATTTCATTATAAAAATGCATAATGTTTAGTATTATTGATAATGAACTAAGAAAATAAAGATTAGCAGTAAAATGGTGGTGGTTGAAAAACACATAGATTGTGATGACTCTAGAGAAATATTAATCATATAATCAACACAAGTCAGTATTAATTTTACATCATTTAATAATAATAATAATAATAATAATAATAATAATAATAACAACAACAATAACAACAGTAATAATAATAATAATAATAATAGTAGTAGTAGTAGTAGTAGTAGTAGTAGTAGTAGTAGTAGTAGTAGTAGTAGTAGTAGTAGTAGTAGTAGTAGTAGTAGTAGTAGTGGTGGTGGTAGTTGTAGTAGTAGTAATAGTAGTAATAATAATAACAATAATGTACATAGAAGTTTGTAGTTTAATATGTTTTATCTTACAAGATGCTCTAATATTAATCTTCAAAAATTAATTGAAAACAATATTTAAACACTTTTGCTATTAAATCACAATATTGTTTACTAAAAGATATTTTGGAATCATAAAACCCTGCTTTTCAGATGATCACTCATTGTACATATATATATATATTAATGCATGCATAAAATATTGCATTGCCGATTTTTTTTTCATAATTTTTTCATCTATATATATCACTAAATACTTTACATTATTATTAGATTCCCAATTTATCATGCATAAATCTTATCGAAAAATATCGTTAAGATATTTTGTTTTTAATCTTTTTTAAGTTATAGCAAATAAAGGGTTATGTTTATTTTGGTATAAAATAAAATTGAACGTAAATTTAAGGAAATTTAATTTTATAATAAATACATATGCTATTTACTTTCTTATTAGAGTTTTCAACATTACATAATAATAATTGTAATCAAACACTATTTTATAAAACAAATTCTAAAGAAGTATAGAACTGATTTGAAAGGGAGTAATATGATACAATAAAAGTCAAACCACTGCATTACTTCTTCTTAATTCATTTGATATTATTGATATAATTTGCAACTTTAAAAAAAAAATTTCTTCCGAGAAAAAGATTTGAGTTTTTCAAACTTTCGTATTAAACTAATATTTAGTTCAAAAGATATAGGAGAAATTAATGAAAAGTAAATTTAATAATTCTCTCAAAAGTGAATTGAATTTACACAAATTGACAATGCTTACAAATGGATTTAAATCATATACCAAGAATCACTTAATTAAAGCATATATATATACAAAGAATCTTATGATATAGTGGTTTGCTGCCATGACAAAATATGGAGTTTAAATCCAGGCAAAGTGGAACTATCTATTCATTCAAGTGTTTATTGGCAAATGAATATTTTTCCACTCATATAATAAGGAGAGAAAAAATCGTTACACCTCACCAGTTGCCAATTGGTTAATCTTGTGAATATAGCCTTTTCATTATTTATCAAATTTTGTTGAGACTATCCCAAAACAAACATTATAAACATTTATAAGTATATTATTACCTAAATTTTCAAATCATTCCTAATATAGTTATCTCCAGTAATAATAATTATCACCCCCTTCATTAACATTTATTATTAGTTTTTATTACATTTCTTTTATTAACGCAATAAATAAGAAAAATATCATCATTAAATTAATCAATCTTATATCAAAGCTGTCATTTAATATTTTATGTTATCATTTCCTATTCATTAAAACAGGCTTTCAAACTTAATTCATTTATTAATTTATCATTTCAATTTTTTATATGCATATTTTATCATACATAGGCCTTGATAAACTCAGAAGAATTAGGATTTTGAATCTCAAATTATAATTTTTTTTTCTTAAGCATTCTTTTTAAACAAATTTTAGCAATAAACATTTATCAATTTTAATTTTATTTCTTAAGTATTATCTTATATATGTATGTCATAAATATAGATAAGTAGAAATGCCTCAAGTGTTTCATTCTCTTGTATGGCATTCTACTTCCCTAGTATTTGGCTTTTATTTTATAAACTTTGGTTTGTTTTTAATTCAGTTAACTACATTATGCTGGCATTTATAGGCATTAAAGTCTTATCAAAATTGTGCTGAATAATATATTAATTCTGAAAGATAGTAGGGAGTTAATAAAATATCATAAGATGTTATAATTACAGTTATCAATTTATATAATTAAATTTTTGAATTGTAATAATAACAGCTGCAGAATTATGAAATCTCATACAGAAATGATTTACAAAGAGAGGTCAGAAACTAAATGGATTAGTGTTATATGTTAAGAAATGTCACTCAATATTTAATTTTTTTTTTTTAGATGAGCAGTATGAAATGCTGTAAATGTTGGCAGAAAAATAACTAATAGATTACTAGAAAGTTAGAACTGTTTCTGATAAGTTATAAAGATAAAACAAACTATTATTAGATCAAGTAGATTCAAACATTTGATTTGATGAAGTTTATATAGAGAACTTTTATTAAAATATTATAAAAGCATTAAAATTTTTTAATTCAAAAATGATTTATAATGTTTTAAAAATATAATGGCTTAATCATAAAACCAATCACTATGGTTTTCAGAATTGTTGGATGTGATAATATTATAAATTATTACAGGATTAATCATGTGGAGCAAATGAAAAATAATAGAATTTGTCTGAAGGTTTGTAATGCTGGTATATTATAAGATGTGATATGTTAAACTATTTTCATCATTTATGAGTGAATGTTGAATGTACAGAAAATTTTAAACTTTATGTAAACTTTCCAAATACAAACAACTTGGTAGTAATAACACACAAATAGACAATACAAGTTAGTAATTACACAATATTTTGAGTAGTAGTATTCTTCACTCTTTTTCAGGTGTTTCTGGCCTATATGCACAGTGACAATATTCACTTAGAAGTTGAACTTGCACCTTTAGATTCTTGAATATTGAATTTAAAGCAAACGTTCAGTTGGTACAGTGTTTGCCTTAAATTCAATAGTCAAGAATCTAAAGGTGCGAGTTCAACTTCTAAGTGAATATTGTCACTGTGCATATGGGCAGCAACACCTGAAGAAGAGTGGAGAATACTACTACTTGAAATGTTGTGTAATTACTAATCTATATTGTATTTGGAAAGGTTTAAATAAAGTTTAAAATTTTCTATACATTCAACATTCACTCATAAATGATGGAAATGGTCCAACATATCACATCTGAAAAATAATAGATTTTCTAAAAACATATGTGAATCTTGATATAATTTATATGGAAAATTCAAATCCTGTTTATATTTTGAATATTATCAAGGATATTCTGACAAAGTAAAATAATGATTGCTTTTAGTGAGACAATTTGACTAAAGATAGAATATAATGGAATGCTACAATTAACACAAGATTTTAAAGACTTTCAGAAAACAAGATTTGCTGCCTAATAAATTAAAAAATTGCATTAAAAGATATCAAATAAAAAGATAAAACTGCAGGTGTGTGTACATTTATGGGCTACATATTGATTTGTGTAATCAATGCAAAACTCACTTTCATTTTTTTTTTCATATGTCATAGCATCGGCTGGGAGGCTAACAACACTTGATCAATTTTTTGTTTTACTTTGTCTTTACCTTTTTTCTTTATTTGTATATAATAATTAAATTTCCAATTACTTTAATAAATAAATTCGTAATTAATAAAAGAATATTTAAATAAATGTTTCAAATATAATCATAATTTTAAAATGTTAAATATTTATTACGATAAGAGGCAATAAAGAGTTAACATTGAGAAACTGCTACAAACAAAATGCCCAAGAACTTTATTTTTAGATTATTTTTTACTTAAAAATATATAGTATATTATGAAACTTTAAAAGAATTTAATCATGTTAAACAAAATGCTATATAACTAAAACTAGAAATTGTGATTTTAAAAAAAATGCAAACAATTTTCTTTTTTAGCTCTCTTCACATTTAAAGAATTTGTATTATAAAACTTAAAATATGTAATCGTTGCATTAAACATGACAAAAAATGTTAATGTAAAAGTAACTAAGAAAAAAAAATATAAATTTATTTTCAGATTATTTAGCTTTTAAAAACTTTTTTCTTTTAAAACTTCGTTTGAGCTTTCACATAACACCTAAGTTGTGAAAAATTTTACATAACTTCAAAGTAATTTAGCCCGGTAAGAAAATAAATTTAATAAAAACAAAAGAATATATATATAACTTATAACGTGTTTTAAACTCCATCATTGCCGAGGAACTAGCGATTTAATTGAAGGAACATATATTCTACAAGTATCTAGATAATTTTTTATGGTTAGAAATCATAAAAATCTTAGTATTAGGAATATTAAAATTATTTAAGATTTACACATGAAATCAGTATGTGTAATTCTAATATTAGTTAATGATAAATTCCAAATTGTTTTTAATTCATAAATAGTGTTTTTTAGCATTATTCTAAAATGATCTATTATCTATTTAATTTTTTAGACTTTTCAAAAACACGCACATGGTAATTCACTTCAAATTGTCTTCTTTTTTTCATTCCTTTATTATTTGAAAAACGATAAATGTTTCTAAGGGAATAGAAATGTTATTGAACATAACAGCTAAAGGGGAGTTCAGTTATCATTTAAAATAGATTTGGTAAATTTCACATGACATTATATTTATTTAGTATTGAAATATTATTTAAGATTATATGCAAGTCATATTTATTATAGAGTTTTAGAAATGACTGAGATATCGCTGCTCTATAAACGTAATATCAATTATTTAACATTCAATTTACATTACAATCTGATACATTGTACAGGCTTAACACCTGCATTTATATATGTAATATATGCGGGATTTGAACTGAGACTTTCACACGACCCACAACTCTCAGTGTCATCTACCTTGGCACTAACGTGGGCTTTGAACATTCCATCATCAGATTTTCAATGAAATGGAAGGCTGAAGAGTTGTGGGTTGGAGTAGTTTGAAGCCTGTCCATTAAAGTATGAAGATTGGCTGCCTTAATATAAAGCTGAGTACTGATTGTATATAAGTGTGGGGATGGTAATCTGGACCAACTAATGATTGCTGGCTTAGCATGACATACCTGTATTGGTGATTATTTATCTTTTCAACATGTGTGTGATCAGGTGGGTCAGCAGTATAAGATAGCACTGGAAGTTGTGGATCGTGTGAAAGTCTGAGTTCGAATTACAATCTGATTTAAGTTTGCCCTATGGCTGTTATTGTTCTAGATAACTCTAAATAAAAAGATTTAAAATACAGTAAGGAGAGATCCACAATATTTTTGTACTGTAAAAATTTATTGAACATGGTAGCTGGAGGGCAGTTCAATTATTATTTAAAATAGAACTGATAAATTTACATGACATTATATTTATTCAATATTGAAATATTATTTAACATTGTATCTATGACGTGTTTATCTATTAGAGAGTTTTAGAAATTAGTGAGATATCTCTGCTCTATAAACTTAATACCAGTTTACACTGCAATACAGTTTAAGTTTGCTCTCTGGCTGTTATTGTTCTATATAACTCTATCTAATGTATAGTAAGAAGTAGTCAATTTTCTTATTGTAAAAAGTTTTTGAACATAGTACCTAAAGGGCAGTTCAATTATTATTTTAAATAGACATGGTAAATTTGCATGAATTATTTTTTTTAATATTAAATTATTATTTAACATTATATATATATATATTGATATGTATGTGTATGTTTAAGTACACATACATATATAAGTAGAAACTTAGAGTGAGAAAAAGTTATAAGTTAAATAAATTAAAGAATTTTAGAAGACTGTTTCTTTTAAAGCTAGTAAGTAAAAGATTTATAACTTTAAGATTAGAAAAAGATTATTTTCTAAAATGAATACTAGCATAATTAATGAGAGGTAAGTAGTTAATGAAATAAAACAATTAAAGGAATTTGAGTTAAATTTCCTTTGTAAGATAAAAATAACTCATTAATTAAAGTCAGAAAGATAATGAACATTTTTGTATGGAGATTAAAATGAAGAATCACCTGACTGAATGGAAAGGAGTACTAGCCAATTAACTTCAGGGATTGAACAATGAAGGCCTCAGTACTAATTTGAAGAAGAGGACACTTGATTCATCTGTGTACACAGTCATATATGTTGGGCAGAATGTCTCTCTTGACACAATGACTTCAAATGTGGAGATCTGACTTCTGAACATGAGAGCAGCCAGCTAGGACTCTTACATGTTTTATTGATCTAAATTATTATTTGAATATGCCTTCAGGCCTTCTTTTGTTTAATGATTGTATATATGTAAATAGTTAAATGCTATTAAGGATCATAAAAAAAGAATTATCTAAATTTTAACTGTTAGTATTGATTTGTACTCATGGAAAGTAAACTCTTAGAATAGCTAGACATAGAATATATATAAAATAGGTTTCTGGGATTAAAACCATTTAACAACTTGGTTTTGAAGTAATGGGGTCATATTTTTACTTCAACAAACAATTCAACAAAAGAGTTATTATAGGTTAATGGAGAAAACTTGTTTAGCCATAGGGGAATTATCACTTAGTTATAATTGAAAATTTCTTAGCAATATCAAATGGCAAAGATTGTCTCTGTTTATATGGATATAATTTCCTTATTTCTATTCTTTATTATAATAACAATCCATGAAAATATCTAATTCAATACATAGCTACATTAAAAATAATTAGATACATTATCACCATGTTCCTCAGATTTAAATATAGAATTACTTAATTAATGGAGAAAATAATATTTGATTTTCCCATACTTATTTTTTATAATAATAATGGATCTTAATCAACTAAATATTTTATGTCCCAAAATGATAGTATGAGAGTTTTCAAACATTAAATTTGTCAAATAATATGATTTTAATATGCAAATATTTTAATGAGTTATATTGCAGAAGGAACAGAAATTTATAAAACAATGTAAACAAGGTGTTTTTTTAATTATCTCTCTTCAGTAATTATAATTAATTAGTGGTTTTAATTTAAACTATGAAATTGTACTAAGAGAAAAGTAATTTTCTCATTTTTGTAAATTATTTAATAGATATTAATTTTAACTTTAAAACAGAGATAAAGTTTTATTTTTAATAGTATTTTTTTAAAAAAAAATAAGATTTTAATGCTTTTGGTAAATTTAATTTTCAGTTAGAGTTGTTTTTTTTCTTTTCTTTTTATCCCTCTTAACTGCAAAAATAAAATCAATGCAATTAACTGATTGTCTTGTTTTCCTTTTTGCAAGAACATTTTTTAATTAGAAAAGTAATGTCAATAATTTTATGATGTTAATTTAAGTTTTTCACTTGTTTTTCAATGTCTATGATTAAGAAGAAAAATAACTGAACAATTGTATATATAAAAAAATATCTAATTGGTTGTTATAAAAATTATCATATAAGAGACAGATTGTGATTGGCTTGTATTCAAGATTGTTCTGGAAAAAATAATGGGGATGTAAATAAGACCCAAATGTTTCATGACAGATATATTTCTAACTTAGCTGTTGAAGAGAGATCAATCAAGTTTTAATCCATCTGATAAAAAAGAAAGAAGCAGAAGTCTGTCTTAACCAAGCTATTGCATAGAATAGCAGGAGTCTTAAACAAAGCATACAATGAATTTAGTCATAAAAATAGAAAAATAGTTTCTATAAAATCATGCTAAATTTAGGTAAAAGCTAGACATCATCTTCCTTTATGTAACCTCCCTTCACTGGAATAAAAATGTAAAAAAGTTACCTTCTAAAGTAACCTGAAATTTTGTCTTCAATCGAGAGAGTCTCTGTATATGGCAGTGCCACCTGAAAATTTTAGTGGAAAGAAGTAGATTAAACTTTATATTTTTTAACTAGAAATAGTGCATACCAGGAAAAGGACAAATTAATCATGTCCATGTGTAGAAGCTTGCAAAAAAAAAAAACTCAAATGGAAAAACTGGAAATTATAATTGGGAAGAACTCCACAGAAAAAAATAAAACCATGGTTAAAAGTATTTGTTCTGTGTGCACATTGCATTTTTATTAATAGTAAAGAAAAAAGATGGAATTGTTCCTAAAAAAAGAGATGACATCATGAAATAGGTAGAAGATTTCTATCAAGAATTATATAGTAATAAAGAATAAGTACCTTCTATATCTACTATATCTTCTGAATTGCCCAGAATTTTAAATGAAGAAATGAGACAAGCAATTAAATTTATGAAGAAAGGAAAGGCTCCATGTAATGATGGAATTATAATTGAAATATTAAAAGAAGCAGGTGAAGAAATATAATTTTTTTTAGCAAATTTATATACCAAATGTCTAAATGATAAAGATGTACCAGGTGATTAAAAGAATGCAGTATTAATATTTTAAAAAGGTGATAAAGAAGATATTAGAAATTACAGACCTATCAGTCTTTTATCAGTTTTATACAAAATTTTTACTAATTACAACTCATCTACAGAAAACACTGGATTTCCACCAACCAAGAGAACAAGCTGGATTTAAAAGTGATTTTAGTGCATCCAGGTATTGAAAAAAGTTATAGAAAGAACAAATGAATATGAATTGCCATTATGCTTTGGATTTGTAGATTATGAAAAGGCATTTGATTCTATAAACATTTCTTTAGTGATTAAAGCATTGGATCATCAAGTTATAGATCCAGGATATTGTCATATTTTCAAGAATATTCATAAAAATGCAGCAACAACTTTTAAATTATATAATGATACTAGGAAAGTCATCATTAAGAAGTGTGTAAGACAGGATGATTCCATATCTCCAAAACTTTTACAGCAGTGCTGCAAGAAGTATTTTGTGGATTAAAATGGACACCTAAAGGAGTGAAAGTAAATGGATATTATTTAAGTCATTTACATTTTGCAGACGATGTAGGTGGTTTTACAAATAATGCTTTAGAGCTGCAAAAAATGTTGCAGGAGTTATCAGATGAAAGTATGACTAAAGATAAATATTAAAAAGACTAAAGTAATGCTCAATGGATTTTGTCAAAATATGAAAATAAAGATTGATCATGATGAGTTAGAAGAGGTTAACAGCTACAAATAACTTGGTCAGATTATTAATACAGATGAAAACATAATGGATGAAATTAATCATAGAATTAAACTTGGTTGGAGTACTTTTGGTAGAAATAACTTAATACTAAAAGGAAATAGCCTATGTGTTTAAAAAGAAAGGTTTTTAGTAAATGTGTTTTAACAGTTCTTGCTTTTGGATTTGAGACTTGGACACTTAATAGAAGAGCAATACAGAGACTTCAGACCACTCAAAGAAGTATGGAAAGATGCATATTAGGAGTAATAAGAAGAGATCAAAAATGCAATATATGGGTAAGAGAACAAACAGATGTTTCTGACATTATTGAAAAAGTTAAAAGACTGAAGTGGAGTGGGCTGGACATATTGCTAGAAAAGATGATAATAGAAGGACAATTAAAATCTTAAATTGGATTCCAAGAGATTGTAAAAGACCCAGAAAGAGAGTGCATGTGAGATAGATGGATGAAATAAAAAAGAGTGCAGGGGTGATGTGGATAAGAGAAGTTAAAGATCAGAGGAGGTGGTTTGAACTTGGAGAGACCTTCATCTTGCAGTGGATTAATAATGGTTAATGATGATGATGATGAATTAAATCGATCAATTCTCTAGGAAAGAAAATATGAATATCTAATTTTTCAATTTTTCAAAATACTGCTACTCATCTGGCAATTAATGAAGAGTTTTAATGTTTTTTGTTCTTATTTTACTCTTTAATTTTTATTTATTGTCAAAAACTGCATTGCTAGTTAGGTTGTCCAGAGATGACTACCTGAGAAAAAAAATTAAAACATATTGCATGCATGCCATTTTACAATTAAGATCAGCATCTTCAACAACGAATTAAGATCGGCGGAAAAAGTCGAAGTGTCATTGATAAATAATTAAGATCGGTGTACATGTCATTTTGGGCTTGTCATCAATGATGAATTAAGATTGCCAGAAAAAATGAAGTTTAACAGGACTAATACATAAGAACCCTTATGTTGATGGCCAATTATTTTTAATGTCATCCAATATACAAATAAAGGCATCTTTGTCTTTATGATATCTGCGCCACATAAACTCGGCTAAATAAAAGTCCAAAGATTGGCGAGTGTTTCTCCATTGTTATTTGTTATGCCATTTTATGGATCCCCAATGTCTTTCAATATTCTGTGCATGGACTCCTGTTTCAGGATTAACAAGATTGTATTTTTGATTGCCTTTGAAATGGTCGTAACTGGCAATTCTCAGTTCTTCCATTTTATATGCCTTTCAACAATCAGAATAGATTTTGGAACCCTCGTTTACATTTTCCTTTATGGATTTTATTAGAGTTGGTACTGTTCTATCAGCAATTCTAATAATGAAGCATTCATCCATTTCTCTGCACAAGCCACTGAACATCCATTGCTCAGGGAGAATACATCCAGATTGGTTTTTCCTTCTTGAGAACAGACTCTCATCTATCTCGATGATTTTTCCAGGCTCTCCAATTTTACATCTTTCACATGCAAGCATAGAAGTTGTACAAACTTCATGCATATAACTATTCCAATCTATAACTGTTTTATCTAATAATCCAAGTTCAATTTTGCCCCATTCTATTGATGTTAACTTCCTTGCCCAACTGCATATAAATCGAATGGCAGTTAAGAATGGTATTCCGGAATCCTCTAACCACATTCCCTTATGAATACCAATTCTACTATTGCATCCTTGAACATTACAATGCCATTGCCTATCCGAAGTGTGGATGTACATAGTCATAGGATGCATATTGGGACAGACTTTTTGATATGGCAGAATTCCTTTGGCATGGAAGTAGGACACTGTGTCTCTTTCATTTAATGGTAAATTCCAAATGGTCATCATTTTGAACTGTAAAAAAAAGTTTTAAATGATGTGAATTAGCAATAGAAATGAAAATGAAAAATACAGTTATTTACTCACAATCAACTTGATCAACTACAAGATAAAAAAGCACTGAAAATGAAACACTAAAACTAAGCACTAAAATGAAATGCTGAAAATAAACCCTGAAAATAAAGCTGTTGTCTCGATGAAATCTTGACAATAACTGACCCTTACAAAAAATTCACACATTATTTTGGTCACATCACACGTCATGTTTGTCACTTTTTTTACAATCAAATTTTGGTTACATGATCAGCCCGTTAATAATGTATTATCTGTTAAATGTATATTTCTACATCCAAAAGCAAAATCACAAAAGATGTTGAAATTAATAGATTTTCACATATTTCAGATACATGGATACGTCATTTTTCCTTTTCAGTTTGTAATATATTTGTGCTTTTCACTTATTTCAGATATTTGTGCATTTATAAATTATTGAAAGTAATAGGCATGCATGCCATTTTGGTCACTTCATCATGTCATTTTTGCTTTTCAGTTTGTAATATATTTGTGCTATATTTGTAATATATTGATGAATAATTCAGATTGGTGTATACATAATTTTTGCTTTCCAGTTTGGAAGATATTTGTGCTTTTCACTTATTTCAGATCGGCATACATGTCATTTTTGCCTTTCAGTTTTTATAAATTATTGAAAGTAATAGGCATGCATGCCATTTTGGTAGCGATGAATAATTAAGATTGGCATACCCATCATTTTTGCTTTTCAGTTTGTAATGTATTTGTGCTATATTTGTAATATATTGATGAATAATTCAAATTGGCACACACATCATTTTTGCTTTTCAGTTTGGAATATATTTGTAATATATTTGTGCTTTTCACTTATTTAGAATCGGCATACACATCATTTTTGTTAACAGCCAGATAAGATGGCATTGAATTAACAGGTCACATCATCAGCCAAGAATAATTAAGACTGGCATACACATCATTTCAGATCGGCATGCATGCCATTTTATAATTAAGATTGGTGTCATCAATGATAAATTATGATCGGTGGAAAAAGTTGAAGTGTCAGTGATAAATAATTAAGGTCAGTGTACACGTCATTCTGGGCACATCATCAATGACGAATTAAGTTTGGTGGAAAAAACCAAAGTGTCACAGGACTAATACGTAAGTACCCTTTAGTCTCTTGATTCTTTCAATGATGTTAGTAATACCTATTTGTTATCTTACCTATGTATTTTAGTTTTGATTTCTTCTTGTTACTTTTAATATGAATCTCTCCATATTTCTTTGAGTGGTCTAATCTCTGTATTGCTCTTCTGTTAAGTGACCAAATTTCATATCCATAAGAAAGAATTGGTAAAACATTTATTAAAAAACCCTATTTTTAAACTCATTGGCATATTTCCTTTTAATATTAAGTTATTTTTACCAAAAGTACTACAACCAGGTTTAAATCTTTGATTAATTTCATCCATTATGTTTCCATCTGTATCATTTATAAATAAAATTTCATATCTTCTTCACTATTTTAATAAATTATATTGTCAATATGTTTAATAAAAATCTAATTAAATGTTTAATTTTTTGGAAGGACACATGACATTAGACAATCAGAAGTAGCAAGTTAAACTTCTATCCAGGAACTTTAACTCTTGAAATTTGCCACACTATTCTGCAAAAACCACACAACACGTGTCATTTGATTTTTTTAATTATAAATTAAAAAGAAAAGAGAATTAAATTTGTGAATTATAACTTATACAGTCCTTGTAATTACTTTAGAGATAACTACAGTATATATGAAATATACAGGCACATGCAAAATGAATTTAATAAATTTCGGCCTAAAAATTCATTGCACGAAAATTAAAAATAAACTTTGTAATATTTTTATATTTACTATTTTACAAACAAGAGCATAAATTTAACAAAATATTTATTAGCAGTAAATTAAATAATTAAGTAAAATTTCAAAATAGAATAGTCATAATTTTATATGCAAATACAGACATCTCCATCTACTTCCATTTAGATTTGAAATCAATTTAAATAAAAAAAACAGTAAAAAAAAAACTTGCAAAAAGTTGTAAATCTTTCAAAAATGAGATTTTATTATTTTTGTCAGATATAATAGTTTTCATTCTCTAATGTAGTAGGCCGGGAAACTTAAATATGTAAGTAATTTAAATACTCAAGTTCAGTCACTAGAAGAAAACAATAAGGCACATAAAAATAAAACATTTATTTCAGATTATATTCAGTGCTAGATAGATACACTTTTCCTTTACATATAACAATTAAAAAGTGAAATTAAAGTCAATTGTGATTTTGTTTTTGTTTTTTAAAATATATTTCAATTATATTTCAGGTAATTCTGACCTTACACTACCAAGTTATCTATTTTTAACGAAGCAGTACGTTACCATAAATTAATCTATTCCAAGCAGATTGTGTGGTGTGCAGAAAAAAAAACATATTTTGATTGTTATTATTCACAGTTTATAAAAATTTATCAAACATAAAAAACCAACACATAGACAAAACAAAAATTTTGTATTTTCTCTTTTCAATTTAGATGTATTAAACTAATAGGAAATTTTGAAGAGGGTGTATATATAAAAAATCTTTGTAACATTAATTATATAAATTATAAGTTGAATTTTAGTTTTAAAAATGAATATAAGAGTAGAACAGAAAAACAATAATCAAAAACATATTGTTTCTCCTTTTTGTCAGACTCTCCTGTCTCATTTCCAGTGGTTTTCAAAAACATATAGTGTTTAACTTTGATGATATTATAAATATAATATTAGAGTCATTAAAACCTTTGTAATTTAAAAAAAAATATGAAAAAACTGCAGATTCTGACAAGATATTTGGAAATGTTTTAAAGTATGCTGAAGATATGGTATTTTCAAAAATATTAGAACTTTATTTTTAATTGTATAAATTTTTGAAAGTATGTCACTGGATTTAAATATGCTTTTATTGTTCCAATTTCTAAAAAATAATAAAATAAACAACTTTGTGATAATTATAATGAAATATTATTGTTATCCACTACAGGAAAAATCCTTAAGAATATTGTTGAATAGGTTGCTTCTATTTATAAATGAATGATTATCAGAGAGTCCATGTCATTTTAAAGAATCATAAAGCACCATAGACACTGATTTAAGTTGCAGGGCAAACTTCATTATATATTTTGTATTATGGTGGTCATATTAATATATTTAGTTAAATATTCAGTTATCATAATGCACATGCATAAATGTGGACCAACAAAAGAGTAGACCTATTTCATATTAATTTTTTCTAAAGGTGTCATTTTAAATAGAAAATTAGCATAAATATAAAAAAAATTAAAGTTTTAAAATTATGCTTATGTTTTTTTATTTATTTTTTTACTGTTTCTATGAAATTTGTGGATAAATAACTATTAAGAAACTGGATTAGATTTGCATGTTTACTTTTTTGTGTGATAATGACCTTATTGAGAACTATAAAAATGGTTCATTATATTCATCATCTATTATCTATCATTATTCTACATTGCCTACTTAAGTGGTAACAGTAATTACATTTTTATTATTTTAAAAGTTACATATCACTAAAATAATCTGTGAAAACATCTAAAATGGCAGCTAACCCTTTTATAATTACCTCCTCTAATAAATTTGCTGCTGGCAAGAATATATTTTGATAGATATTGGATATGAGAAAGATATCAGAGGGAAGGTTAATAGAAATTTATATCTGTATGCATAATTCTTATTTAGGTAAAATCTTTTCATTCTCCAATTTTCATGCATTAAAAGTTAATAATTCTCTCATATTTTATTTCTGCATTAATAATGTATAATAGTTGTTAACAAGCAAATTTTTAAATTAAGCAGATGCATTGATTATTATTATTTTATTTTATAATATTTATAAAGTAGACATTTGATAATGCAGAATTTTATTATCAAATTAATAGGTATATTTTATTTATCTCTCTCTTCAAGCAGGTTTTAATCAAACTGCCATTTTTATATTTTTAAAATTTATTTTCTACATCAGCGCAAACAAATAAATTAAAATAGAATTTCAGAATTAAAATAGATACAGTTAAGGTCTATTTAATATGCATTATATTTAATAATTTAATCCATTAATAAAATTACTTAAAAGCTAAATATTTGAGATTTTAAATCTATTTGTGCCATCTTCTTATGCTGTAAAATTTATGTCTGTTGCAAATAGTTAAATACTTCATCTTTAGTTTACATTTTAATAGTTTCCAGTATTTTTCTTTTGAAATTAAAGTCTGTATCTTCAGAAATTAATTATCTTTGTGACAATCAATTTTATTATGGAATTTATATGCATTACTAATTGTTAGAGTCACTCAAGTTGCCTCACCTCCACATAAAATTTTTGTAAACATTTTTTACTAAATATTTATTTATCATAATATCTATTTTACTATTGAATTTATATATGTGGGTGTGGGTGTTTTGAATCATTAAAGTCTTTACATAAATAATATTTTATAGCACTATCACAATTGTTTCACAGAAAATTTATCATTAACATAATTATATACTTATAAATTTATTTTTATAAATTTATTTTTATTTATGTTTGTAATTTAAACTCAGTGAGTTAAGTGTGAAGATATTTAATATTCATGCTTTCAGATCTAAGTACTTTAGACTGGCTTGGATATATAGAAAGACAAGTAAAGAATAGGGTGGACCACCCTATTCTTATTAAATTCTCTGTCTTGTATTTACGATCTGATTGGCTGTTAGATAGTGATAAGCTGAGAGGTTTGCAGTCTCTCAATTTAATTTCAATACTTATAAATTTTAATCTGTTCACATATTCTTTATTTTTTAAACTCCATTTTTATAATCATATATTTTTCACATTACAGTCAAGATATTTTCAGTTTTTTTTAAATAGATTTTATCATACATTAAGAATGTCAATTCAATATATATCTTTATTGAAAATCTTAAATTTTAATAAATATTTGAATTAATTTTCAAAAAATGAATAAAAACCTACACACATTTTATTTTTGAACTAATTTAATTTGTGATAAAAATAATCTACATTTATATTTGTCTTTCCAACTCACTTTTATCTTTCTCCTTTTTGTTTGAAAAGATTAATTTTTCCAATACCAATGTCTAAAATATTGTTTAATTGTTATATGTTCTTCATCACTTCCAATAAACAAATTATTATTATTATTATTATTATTGTTATTGGTAGTAGTAGTAGTAGTAGTAGTAATAATAATAATATAATAATAATAATAATAATAATAATAATAATAATAATAATAATAATAATAATAATAATAATAATAATAATAATAATAGTAATAATAATAATAATAATAATAATAATAATAATAATAATAATAATAATAATAATAATAATAATAATAATAATAATAATAATAATAATAATAATAATAATAATAATAATAATAATAATAATAATAATAATAATAATAATAATAATAATAATAATAATAATAATAATAATAATAATAATAATAATAATAATAATAATAATAATAATAATAATAATAATAATTCAATTCAATTCAATTCATTTATTTACCGTACAAAACTACAGCATAAAGCCAATTACAGTATTGCACCATAACAAATATATAAATACATAAATGAGTTTAAATGACAAATTATTAATATAATTATGTGCCATATTTCAATAAAAGATAATTAACACATTTAAAAATCTAAAGTAAAATTAAATATCAGCATATAAACAATTATTATTAAAACATTAATAATAACAAATAAATAAAAGGGATAAATATAAAGCACATAACAAAATAATAATAATAATAAAACAATTTAACATATATATATATATATATAAACAAAATCAAGTTAAACCAATCAAATATGACATTTAAATTTAATAACATTACAAAATTGATTATAATCTAAATTGAAGTAATTATTATTACTACAAATCTGATTATATAAATATGGCAGTCTAAATAAAGGAGAAAATCTAAGAACATTGGAATGACAAGTTTTAATGTAACAAACAGAAGCAGACCGAGTATCATGCACATGAGATCTAATTACAACAGTAGAAATTGTGTCAGATAAAAGAACTATTTTATTAACAAGTTTATAAAGATATTTAAGATCTCTATATTGTCTTCTAGAAGAAAGATGAACAACAGTTTTATTTCCCAAAGAAACATATTTAAAAAACTTATTACTCACTGATTGTAATAAGTTACATCCCTGTTTAGAGCTAGGATTCCAAATGACTGAACAATATTCAATGATGGGAAGAACCAATGATAAAAATAATTTAAATTTTGTATCACCACTGAAATGATGACCAAACCTTAGAATAGTACCTATAATTTTTAAAGCTTTACCAATAATCATTTCCAAATGAGGAAGAAAGGATCCATTACTAGAAAATATAACTCCCAAATCTTTTTGGGATTCAACAGAAATAATTTTGTGACAATTAATAAAATAAGAAAAATGCAAAACTTCAGATTTTTTAGAATACGAGACTAAGGAACATTTACTGAAATTAACAATCATATTATTTAAATCACACCAAGCACTAAAATTATCTATATCCTTTTGAAGAAGAGTGCAATCAAACACAGATGTGATTCTTCTAAAGATTTTACAGTCATCTGCATAGCACAAAAGATAAGAAGATTTTAAGCAATCATTAAGGTCATTCATATAAATGTTAAAAAGCATAGGTGCTAAAATACTACCCTGAGGAACTCCAAAATTACATTTAAACTTAGATGAAATAGTATTATTAAATTTAATATATGCAGTATGACCATGAAGAAAGGATTGAAACCAATAAACAAGCTTAGTAGAAAAACCCATTTGATATAATTTGCGAAGAAGAATACTGTGGTCTACTTTATCAAAAGCTTTTGATAAATCAAAATAAACAACATCAAGTCTCTGCTGGTCCTCAATTGCATGAGCTATATGATCATAAATTGTTAACAAATTAGTTTCTACGGATCTATTAGGTATAAAACCATGCTGTGAAGAAGAAATGAGTTTACTAACATCTAAAATAATTTTATTATAAACACACCTCTCAAAAATTCTAGCAATAGTATGTAAAACAGAAATAGGTCTATAGTTATTAAGACAATCACGTGAACCATTCTTAAAAATTGGGACCATTTTGGCACACTTAAGCACATTAGGAAAACACAAGAATTCAGTGATAAATTAAAAATAAATGCAAGAGGAACTGCAATAAATTCAGCTAGCCCTTTGTAAATAAATGAAGGAATATTATCATTTCCCAAGCTAGAATGAATTTTAAGTCGCTTAATAGCCATAACAACATCATCCTTAGAAATATGGTCAATCATATAATGAACAGTTGAAGAATTACAAAATAATGCAATATTTGAAGATATTGCATCATGTGATGAATATACATCAGCAAAATGTTTTGAAAAGTCATTTGCACTTAAAGTGAAACCAATAATAATAATAATAATAATAATAATAATAATAATAATAATAATAATAATAATAATAATAATAATAATAATAATAATAATAATAATAATAATAATAATAATAATAATAATAATAATAATAATAATAATAATAATAATAATAATAATAATAATAATAATAATAATAATAATAATAATAATAATAATAATAATAATAATAATAATAATAATAATAATAATAATAATAATAATAATTCAATTCAATTCAATTCAATTCTTATTTATTACGTGCATTTCAACACTTTCGCTTTAAAAGAAATACACAAGATTACAAATAAATATACAAAACAAACAAAACATTATTCAATATAGTAACATTAATAAAAATATACAATAAGGAAAATTACAATTCATAATTAAAATATATATAAACACATGTTATCTACAATAGATTCAATTTCTTTTTAACATTATTTATAAAATAATCACAAAAAACATCAATGTCATTAAATTTTTGATTATATAACTTTTGTAATCTGTTAATGACAGATTTATTTATAAAAGAGTTTTTAGTTTTATTAATATTAAAAGTGTACACTTCCCTTAGTGAATGAGAAGGAACTCTTAATTCAATTTTGGATATACAATCGTTTACATCAATTTTTCCATCAATCAACTTTTTTAAAAATACCATATCTTTAGTTAGTCTTCTTTCAGTTAATATTGTTTTAAGATTTAAATTTTCCCCCTTTATTAGTTTAATAAATCTTTTCTCTACATTAGAAATTTTAGACTCGATGTAAGCCAAATCCAAATTCCATATAGAAGATCCATACTCCAATAAAGGTACAACAAGAGAACAGAATAACATGTACTTTATACAAGGAGATAAGTCTCTGCCAAATCTCAAAATACATCCCATCCGTCTATATGCTTTACTTATAATATATTTTACATGCTCATTAAAATTAAAATTCTTACAAAATATAAGTCCAAGATCAGAAACAACTTCTTTGTATATAATAACATCTTCATCAATCATGTAATGATAAACAGATCTATCTGTTTTATTGGTATAAGAAACAATACATGTTTTACTTATGTTTATTTTTATATTATTAAATTTACACCATTCTTTAAAATAAATAATATCTTTTTGAAGATCAATATGATCATCATATGTACTAATTCTTTTAAATAATTTACAATCATCTGCATAGGTAAGTATCATACTTTTTTTAATATTTTGATCAAGATCAAACATAAAAACATTAAAAAGTAAAGGTGCTAATATTCCACCCTGAGGTACCCCAATTTTATTTTTGAATAACTTAGAGTTAACTTTATCCATATAAATAATAATAATAATAATAATAATAATAATAATAATAATAATAATAATAATAATAATAATAATAATAATAATAATAATAATAATAATAATAATAATAATAATAATAATAATAATAATAATAATAATAATAATAATAATAATAATAATAATAATAATAATAATAATAATAATAATAATAATAATAATAATAATAATAATAATAATAATAATAATAATAGTGGTAGTTATAGTAATAATAACAGCAATAATAATAATGATGATGATGATAATAATAATAATAATAATAATAATAATAATAATAATAATAATAATTCATTTGAATTTATTTGAATGAATATATTCTAAAGGCATACATAAAAAGCCTAATTCCAAAAGATAATATTAATAATAACCAAAAAGAAAGGTAAAACAAAAAATATATAATACATAAGTCTAAAAAATATGTAAATATTATTAATATATATACCGATTACACTTTTTATTTGATTTGTAGTTAAAGGATAAATATCAACATGATGATAAAAGGCATTAAGTAATCTTGGAAATCTAAGTAAATCAGAATATATAAATTATTAGTTTTAAATTTTGCAATGTAAAAAGTCTTACTATGTTTCAGATGCATGTCATAAACACTGTAAGAAATTTCACTAATACAATTTATTATCTTCATTTATTCTTTAACTACTTTTGCAAGATTCAAAACATTATTAAGATTTCTTGTTTTATAGAAATGTGAGGAAAGTTATATATTATGCCAAACTTAGCACTATAATAATAAATTTTATTTATACAGCATCCAATCATCTATTATGAGAGTGACTGTCAGAATTCCAAACAACACTCTCACAGTTTAGAATTGGTAATACTAAAAATATATAAAGATGTTCATAAATTCCTTTATTAAGAATCTTACTGCCCTAAAGATGCAATACACAACTTTAAATATTTTACAATATAAATATTGTATATGACATGACAATAGTAATTTAGAATCTAAAATAATAACTAATTATTTTTTTTCAATATATAATTAATGAGTAAAATTTATGAACACTTTATCTCCATGAATGTAATATATATTACATTCACAGAGATAAAGTGTTCATAAGTGTAGTAATAGAGCTATTGTAATCAAGATCTAAGAGTATTTGTTATTTCCAGTGATTAAACATTATATAAACATCTCAAAATATTTAACTATTGAATTATTACTAATATTAAACTAACTTTTCCAAAACTTTTATATTTAAATTGGTGATTATTTATCTTTTTGTCATATGTGTGTTCAGGTGTATCAGTATTATGAGATAGTGTGGAGAGTGGTGGGTCATGTGAAATTCTGTGCTCGTACCCTGTCTATTACATATATAGATGCAGGTATATATAAGCCTGTGTATTTCATCTATTTAAATTCTTATAAAATATACCTTGAGCCCAGAATTTTCAGCTACTGAGTTAGGATCTACTCCTGTGATATATATGCCAAGGTTGTACTCAGCTCCTCCTCGCACAAGTAAACCAAGACTCTTTCCACTGTCAACAACCAGGTTCACCTGCAAAAATATTTTACAAAAACTATATAATATTTAATGAAATGAAAATACACACAGAAAATATTGTTTTACTAATATTCAGCCTTGTTACTGCCTAGCATGCTTTCAACATATTTTTACTATATCATATTCATGACATATAATGGTAGATCAAGATTTATGGGTGGGGAATGGAAAAATGCTAAAATTGAAATAGTGGCTGATGTAGAAATGAAATTTGAAAATGACCCCTTAAAAGGTCAGATTATTGAAAATACAGCTAGAATAGCAAATGTCTTGCCAAACAAGTGTACAGATAAATGGTATGTTAATGTAAAGGACACTAAAATATATAGAAAGTTACAATATGATTGCATAAATGAATATAAAGGAAACTGTATGATGTTCATAAAAAAGTATGAGTGCCAAACAAAACTTGATTTACAAATAAAAAATCTTAAATTTACAGAAATAACAGTGTATAATCTTAAAAACATTAAAGACAAATTTATTTCAATGGCTTTTAAAAAGCACTGCTCAAAGGCATTTACAAAAGCAGAATATTTCAAAATTTATCCTGCTGCTGCAAATGCACCAAGGATTTTTGCAAACATAAAGCTGCATAAGGAAAACTCCCCACTGATGTTGATATTGATTTTGGCAGTTCATACTTTTACAAAATGGCCAAAACTATTGCTGTATGAATGACTGAAGAATTGGGATTTAACGAACACTCAATTAAGTCATTGTACAAATTTGTTAACAAAATTAAAAGCACTAAAATGTTGCTAATAACAAAATTGTGTCACTCAATGTAAAAGAGTTATATTGCTCAGTGCTCAGAATGGAATCAATCAAAGCAATTAATGAACTGCTAAGTAACAGCAACTATGATCATCACAAAAGAGAATCCATATAGAGGTTTGGAAATGGATTGACAAAGACCTCACAGTGCCAGGAAATGGAAAATATTATAAAATGAATAATGGCTAGTCAATGGGGCTCACCATCAGTGGTATCATCAATAATCTATTCCTAGCAAGAAGTGAAAAATGTATCATACCTAATCACAGATATTTAAACTCAAGTTTAATATATGTAAGATATTTAGACAATACATTTATATGTGCTACAATCACACAGATTGATAAAATACAACAGGAATTGGAACAAGCATTGATACTGTCAAAGATCTTGTAGAAAGAAGACACTAACAAAGTAATAAAGTTTTTGAACTTATAGATACAAAGTTAGGACCACATGCAAGACTACAGAATAAGATTAAAGGCCCTAAACATAAAAGGAATGATCCACCCTAGATCAATAACCCCAATATCAAATAAATATGCATGATTGAAGGGTTTCTTACACAGAAGTCACATACTATGCAAGTTTGAATATGGTAAAAAGAAGAACATTAAACAATACACAAATGACATCCAAAATATGGAATATAATCATGACAAAATCATAAATACCATAAAGAGATTCTTTAAAAAAAAGAAATCCTCACCCCAACTAATAAGTGGAATCTAAAAACTGGATAGGTCTAGCTTATATTTCAAAGATTGCACATAAATTTAAAAATATATATAAAATTAAATTTAATATAAGCTTTAAAACTACTCCATCACTTAACCAATTAATCAATAACTCTAATGACACTATATAAAATAAATTGGAACATCAAGTGATCTATAGAATTAAGTGCAATGAATCAGCTTGCAATGCTATATAATACAGAGAGTCAATAGAAAATTTGTCAACAAGACTTGCCCAACACAGTTATTTATATAATAGAACTCTCGAAACAAAGAACACACTTCAATATTTACAAACCCTGAGCAGAAAAGATTCAAGCTAACAAAGGCAGAGATAATTTATACAGAGACAGGGGTGTGGAAGATTAAAGAAGCATGTGCAATAGCTGGTAATTGTTTTTTTATTAACAAAAAAGAAACAAATGTACCCATTTCAAAAAAATGGGCTATTTAAATATTCAAATTTAAATTTTGAATTATAAATGAATACATAAACAGTTAATTAAACATTAATATAAATAACTATTTAGTCACACCATTATATGCCATGAATGTGATATAGTAAAAATATTTTGAAAGCATGTGAGGTAGTAATAAAGCTAGATATTATTAAAACTATCTTTTCTGTGTGTATTTTTATTTTACATATATCAATCAACAATATGTCAAAATTCACACTAAAAGATCCAATAATTATTAAATGATGAACATTACATAGTATATAATGTTCATATTGATCTCAATATCTGATTGGATTTACATTAATCTTTAATAAAGGTACTCAATTTTACAAATAAAAAACACCCACCCAATACTATAAAACAATACAATAAAAAACATCTCCCAAAAGTTATGCCAGCTAAAAAATATGTACACATGCATGTGGCTTTGTAATACTGACCATATAAATTGAAGTGAAAGGTAACAATTAATGATGACTTGTCATTGTTGATGCTGAAATGTTATCATTCGATTATGGTACCATAAAATAAACTTGTTTTTAAATATGAAACATAATGAACATAACATAACATAATGTGCATGCACAATCTAACATTTTCAATAAAACAACTTAATTCCTCACAAATTTTATTTCATATCTGAATAGATAATTTTAAAAAAATATTTTATATTCAATTACACAATAATTTTATAAAACCATTCTTCATTCCAAAATTATTTTTACATTCCATTTCCTTTTCAAATAATACTTTAGCTTATCACATATATTTTTAAGTTACACTTTTTTTGTTTTCATTTTATAGTTTTCAAGAGAAGATAAGCAATTTTTTATTGGCTTTATTTGGCCAATAATTACTTTTATTAGATTTCTTTCAATATCTAATTAAAAATTCCTAAACTATCATTATAATTTCATTCCTTTTTTTCTCTCATCTATTTTTATTTTATTTTAAATTAAGATTAGTATAATTTGACTGAAGTTTTGTCTTCTTTCGTTTAATTCTAAACCAGTCTTCTGTTCTCTATTTCCAAATTATTTCCATTTCTAATTATTACTATAACCATTATTTAAATGATTTATATTAAATAGCTTATTTTATTTTAAATATATGTATATTGTCTGTTTTTTTAAATACTTTTATGTAACATCCTATATTTTATATATTTGTTACATTGCATCACTCCCAATTTATGAATAAAATGTAGCAATTTCTTTTCTTAAGAACTGACCGATTTTAATTCTGACCACATTATTATTTTAAAAAAATTTCCATGGTTGCTGAGTAGGTAATATTCAAGATGTGCGAGATCTATAAAGAGTAAGAGTTTTAAAAGAGTTATCAAATTTAAATGCTTTACATTTCACACACAGATTGATCCTGTGTTAATTAAACCACATTTATTTTTTTACAGATGTTGTGACTACAGCATGAGTCCAAATTTGGGGCTACATACATGGTCTTTGGACATTTTATCTTTGAATGTCAGAACTATCTCTACTGCACATTCGACTTACGATTATTTTTATTAATTGGTTGGGAATTTTTCTTCCAGCTATATTTTTAATGAGCCAGGACTTTTCTCTACTGGCCCATTATCATCCAAAGTTGTAGGGCTTTTGCATCCATGCATCTCCAGATCAATGTTTTCACAAATAAAAGGCTTAATCAGACACAGAATACAATCTGAAATTCTTAAATGTAATTATATACACACACATACTTCAATCTATTATTACCCTATTCATCATTGCTCGACATGTACTTTAATTTTTACTTGTATTTTTTTTTTAATGTATACCTATATTTATTGTTACGTATCAAAATATTTTATTTTTCCCCTTTAAATTTTAACTTTATATGCCTTATTATAATCTTTTATCTGGTCATGCTCCACGGTGTCCAAAGGACAGGTTTATGGGCTGCGTTACTCACAAATTTTATTTGTCATAGTTTCGGGATTGACACTAAATACTTTTCACAAGTTTTCTTTTTTGTTATTTTTTATTGATTATAAATTATTATTATTATTAATATATTACTACAATTTCTGCCGAATTATTTGAATTCTATTATCATTTATTCTTTAGTTGTTGTTTTTTTTAAATGTAAAAGAAAAAATCTCATTTTATTTACACTCATTATTAAAAAAAAAACTAATTGTATTTTTATAAAAAAATCTGAGATCAATATCCACGAAGTCTATACCTGCCAGTCTGTCATCTCGACTACTTTTTATCTGGCAGTTATTTATTCTGATGCCATTGTTCTAATATTCCTGATACGCTTTTAGAATGGCCACTCATGCAAGGAGATTATGAAATGTTTCTCAGTCCTTCATATTGTTTTGCACAAGTGAGATCTGAATCACTGTCCTGTTCATCAGAAAACTTTGTTCCTTCTGTACTGCTAGAAAATCATTCTTTCTGGACTTCTGGAGTTTAAATCCCCAGTCTTTTGTTTTGTATAGCAGGTCTAGTGCTATCAAGAGTATAATAATCCAACCATATGCTCAGCTGTCTTCCTCTCAGTGCCAATGAGCAAATGTTCCATGTTATAAGGGAAAATGTGCTGCACTATTCTAATAATCTAATGTTCAAAAAGTGATCTGGTCTCAACACTCTTAATTTCACTATCTGCCTATGGAAAAATTGGGGGGAATAGTTCACCAGGTCACTATTTTTTTTTGTCACACTGGTATATAATTTTCTCCTGGAATTCTTCACTAGGGTAACTGACTAGCAGAGTTTGTTTATATTCAGTGAATTTTATGGATATCTTAAAGAATAAGTCTCACCAACCTTGAAAAGCACCCTGCAGATTTCTGCATGTGATCACAATCTTGGCCACTTCATTTAACTGATATAATAAACTTTCCAAGCTACCAATGTGTTCAGTAGGAGGTTCACCTATGTACCCTGAAAATGTACATATTTTTTAGAAACTGGCTAACAATTGCAGGGCTATTCAATGTGTGTGGTTTACATCCATCTTTGCTTTTTTATGTGATTGTCTCACCAAGTTCTTTAGGTGTTTCACATTGCCTATTGTTATCTATTACTATTTTTAATCAATTTTATACAATAAATTATTAATTTCTAATTTAATATATCCCATTACCCTTTTATTTTCTAATTAAGAGTCTGCTATTGCTTTCTGCAACAGATTTATTTTGCCCTCCTTTTCCACTTTTTTTTAATTTCTTGATAAGCTGTTTGATTTCCTCCTACCCCTTTCATTATTTCCTTTTTTCATTCTTTCAAACCCTAATTGAAACTGATGCTCTAGTTTTTCAAACATTTGGGCTTGGTTTTTTAATTTAACATGTGTTTCATTATTTTGGTTTCTCTTTTTTTTTCAAGTTTTATATTCATTCCATCAGCTGTCTCTTCATTTTGATTTTTAAATTCTTCAACTGTCTCTTTATTTTGTTTTTAAAGCTATTTTAACTAGAGTATCCACATGAAAAGATTTTAAATGCTTCTAGTGCTTGATTCCTCAGCTCGCTCAAGTTGAACAAGGAAATTCCCCTTATTTAGCAATCAGATATTGAACATTGCAAAACAAAACAATATAATTTTAAAAAAAACAACAACATTGTTTTAACTAAATTTCATACAGTGAGAAATTTGAAGAAAGGAGAATTCGAGTCGAATTGATAATTAAATATTCATTTTAAATAAAATATTTATTTATTTATTTATTATTGTGTAGCAAATGAGTTTGTCATTGATTATCATCATTTATATCATCAGGAGAACAAATTTTTACTGGTTTTATTTGGTCAATGATTACTTTTATTAGATTTCTTTTAATATCTAATTAAAATTCTTAAACTATCATTATAATTTTATTATTTTTGCCTCACTTCTATTTTCGTTTATTTTAAATTAAAATTGATATAATTTGATTGAAGTTCTATTTCTCTTTTTGTTTAATTCTAAACTAGTCATTTGTTCTCTATTTCCAAATAACTTCCTTCTCTAATTACTATTATAATGATTATTAATATAATTTGCATTAAATAGCTCTTTTTATTTTTAAAATATATATGTATTCTTTTTTTTTAAATACTTTTATATAACATATTTTATGTATTTGTTACACTATATATATATATATATATATATATATAGTATATATATATACATGTGGATTATATATATATATATATATATATAATCCACATGAATGTATGTTTGTTCATAAGGCTGCCATGTTTCAAATTCACAACCAATTTAAAAAACTATTATGTTTGTCAGTAATACTATCAGATTTGCAATTGAAAAATCAAAAAAACAGAACTTTAAAATTGTTTTTGAAAATAAATAACTATATCTAACTAAAATGTAATTTATATGTTATGAGCATTTTATGCAAATAAAGTATTTTTACCCTTTGAGGCATATTTTAAATGAAGTACATAATTCGGCCATTAATAAACTATAATTTTTATAGTTATCTATAATGCTGTCAAATTCACATAACATATAACAGGTATATTTAAAATTAATTTAGCATTATTATTTTAGCTTTAATAATACACAGCTACAAACATTTCTGATATGTACCAAACAAGCCAGGTTGTTCAAAAATTTTTTTTCAATTTTTCAATTGTGAATTTTTTATATTTATTTATATATTAAAATCTTTTGTTTAATTTACATTAAATCTTGAAAAAATTTGTTAAACAACAAATTAGAAAAACTATTACAAAAAGGACAGCCTTTCAGACCAGGTACATTTCTCACATTTATTTATATAATATTAAAATCTTTTATTTAGTTTACATTAAATCTTAAAAAAAAATAGTTAAAGCAGTTAATTAAAGAAAATCATAGTATTTTCATAGTTCAGGTACAGTCTATTATAAATTTAATTGTTTTAGATTCGGTGCATTTTTGTCAAGCTTTGATAAATAATCTGTTCACTTGCCAAAATTTATTAACTCCACAAAATAGAAAGTGGAAAAAAGTGATAAAGTTATATATATTGTTTTTTTTTAAATTAACTTTAAAACAAAAATTTAAATAAACAGTTATAGCTTTCATTTAATATGTAAAATGCCTAAGGTAATACATTCCTAGAGTAATTGTAATTATTATTATTATTATTATTATTATTATTATTATTATTATTATTATTATTATTATTATTATTATTATTATTATTATTATTATTATTATTATTATTATTATTATTATAACTTTTGCATAACTAAAGGAGTTAATCAATTTTTCAAGTGAAAAATAAATAAATTAATACCATTAAATTCAATCTACAAAATATTTTTTTCATATGTCATAGCATCAGCCGAGAGGCAAACCCACAACAACCATCTGCAACCAACTGCTTGCTTGCAAGGTGGCTGCACTGACTTCTCAGCTAAAAACACTTGACTACAAATATTTTTATTATAGAAAAAAATCATTATTGTCATTTTTCACATTATTATTATCCTCATTTATCTTGATACAATGATATTTTTCCCTCTGAAAAATAACCAATACTGAACATAAACAATTTTTTAATAATCTGAAAGTAATTGCTTCTGCAGCAGATAAGTTGTTAAAATAGAAGCCAAATCTTTCCAAACAGTACAGCCACCCAGTTCTAGACATAGTAATCAATGGATGCAAGAAAGTTTGTGCATAAAATCACTATCTAATGCTCACTCATCCAATATCATCAGATTAGTTTCTAGCTTGTGACTTTCATCAGTGAGGAGCTTTAATCTGACAGCACTGCCCCTAGATATTAGATCGAATACAACTTTCCAGAAGCCAGTTTTTACTTTTTTAGTTAACTATAAAGCTATGAGTCTGAAGTGAAAACACAATAATGGTTTTCAATCCAAATTCATTCACTTGTATAGTTATATAGATTTAAAACCACTTCAGAATCAATACATTTTGGTGTTATTGGTTTTTTAATAATCATAATCACAATCGTCCTATAGGCAGGATTGATATTAAAGCACTAAACATCATATAATCACTAGTTCTGCCTCGTTCATTTTAACAACTTGTGTAAGCATAAGAAATAGTGATTATGTGATGTTTAGTAGAGCAGATAAGCTATAACTGACTATCTTATTTTTTATGATGAGACAACTGTTCAATGTTGTCCTAATTATCTAATTTAAATCATTGCATTAAATTTATTTAATTAAATTATTATAAACGTTTAAATTGAATGAATGCAACATTTGATGTTAGAGTTTGGAGTAATCATATTAGCTTGTGAAATAAATTATTTATTATATAATGGCCAAAAACAATTTGTTATTTAATGCTGTTAAGACTAATTGTTAAGAAAATCTATTTTGAATAAAAAAAATTAAAATTCATTCAAGTATTTTGACACTAAAATTTTAAAAATTTAAAACAGTAGAGTTAATCGATTTGGCTTATGAATGGCTGTGCTATATCGAAAACCTGAATAAATAATTTAAATATTAATTAATGATATTTGCATATTTTTGTTGAACGTAATTTTACATTTAATTACGGTAATCAATGCCTTAGAACAGCAAGATATAGATCTAAGATATTTTTAAGTTCTAAAAAATATTGATTAAAATGCGACGTTAACAAATAGATTATGTGATCCTGTCAAGAAGATTAGCTTTAAATAAATGTAAGACACCCATTCCATATCTCCAAAAAAAATTATAGCCTTTTAATAAAAGTATTTTGTGGATTAACATAGGAAGCTAAGAATAAAAATAAAGGAGGATAAGTTTGTTTCTACAAATAATACTTCAGAATTTCAGGAAATGTTGTTAGAGTTATCAACTGTAAATAAATAAACAATAAAATGAATAACATTCGATGGCCTTTTAAGAAAAAAAATAAAAAGTGATAATAAACTGGAAGATGTTAACAATTACATATGTCTTGACCATTTTATTAATAGAATAGAAATATAATAAAAAAATGATCAGAGCATCAAATTTGATAGAAGTACTTATGATAGAAACAATAATATTAAATTATAAATATGCGACTTTTTTTTTTTCGCATTAAATAGTGAAGCTATAATTTTACACTAATTTATAATAGGTTTGCTTAGCGCTTTCGAGATTTCATGTTCGAATCTCATACTCATAGCTTTGTAAATAAAGATTGTTATGATTTATGCAAATGCGTTTGAATTTTTAATTAGTCCATTATTTAGAGAGAGCAAAACATACCTCTCATCTATTAATGGCATTGATGTCATTTGCTATATATAAAGCTTCCTTAACTTTTCTTTTGGCATCATTTTTTTTCTGTACAAATTATTTGGGCAGAACTAGGTTCAAATACATGGCCCGTAGCTGCTTGATGGTCCCAGAATACTGAAGATCCTTTATTTTTATTTTTAACCCTATTGTATTTAATGCGAACAAAAAAAAGTCGCATATTTATAATTACAATTTTATTAGTGAAGAGAAAAATAACTTAATATTAAATCCAAACATGCTTATATATTTAAATATATATATTTTGATTAAATATTTTGTATTAGTAAAGTATGGAGCTGTATGTTGAAAGTAAAAAAAGGACTGAAAGAAAAATATATGGATGAAAAAAAAAACAAGTATTATTCATATCATAAGAATTGAAGAATTTATTATAAAATAACTGGGATGTATATAATATTAGAAAAAATGATAATACATTGACAATTAAAATTTGATACTGAATCGCAAGATATTTGTAAAAGATCTAAAACTAGTTCTTGTTCAAGGTGTAGAAATGAAATAAGAAAATTTGCTTAAGTTTTTTGGAAAAGGAAAACTATGGATTGGGAAAATTAGACTAAAATTTGTAATATCTTTATTCTGTAGTGAATTGATAAGGTATGAAAATAATATATATATATAAATTTATTTGAAGTGATTGATGTCAAAGCTTTAAATTAAGAAAGTTTGAGAAAATGTTTTCAGAATAAAGCAGAACTGATTAAGAATAAATAAAAAGAAATTAAAAGAATGCTGTAGATTAAAAATTTTTAATGTGATTTCAAAATACATTTTAAAATTACCATATTATTGTATGATTTAAAAAAAAAAACATTTTTTTTCAAAAGCATTACCAACAGAATATGATGAAGCTATAAAAGTGCTTTAAAAAAATGAGTTCAGATTGCAACAGATTAGTGAATCATCACAAAAGAAACCATAGCAATTTGTTTTAAAAAATGAAACATTCTGAAGAAATCAGACAAAAAAAAAACAATTTTTGTGTTGTCTATCAGCTGTTTATATAGTAAACTTGATTATGAATTTAGCCAATCCATCTAATTATCAATGTGGAGAGTATATACTGTAACGGCAAAATATACAGTTCACCCAAAAATCACCAAAGGATAATTTGCATGGGAGCTCCACATTCTGATGTCATATGATCAAATACTTTTTTATAACCTTTTAAATCAGCTAGATACAAGAGACTCTATTATAGTTCATTTAACCTTATTAACTGTATATAATGACAAATGCTAAAAATAATAAGACATTTCTATTTATTTACTTATATACTTTATTATAATATAAACAATAATATACTTGACAGAAATCCACAGGCAACATTGGTCTATTTGTTCTTTTACCCAGGATTTAATTTAAAATAATAACATATTATTTTAAATTATTCTAGCTGTTTTGAGTACAAATAAATACTGTTAAAGATTTATTGTTTCTATTATTGTTTTGATGCACAGATAACATATAATACATTTTAGTTATCTCTGGACAGATATAAATTTGCTGCTTAGACTAACTATCACTACTAATTACTAATACAATTGGTTTTAATGTAGTTTTAAGCATTAACAACTTATAGATTAAGGATGTGCAAAATTATAAACTATGATCAATCATTTTAGACTGTAATGCTGATGAATAACTAAACAATAACTAAGTAAATGTAAGAGTCAGGAAAACAGCAGCACTACATTCATTTATAACCAAATATATATAAAAATCTGGGCATCTGATATATGGTAGGAATGTGTTTCTGCAGCGTACTCCTGCTCAAGTAAGAATGCTAAGGGGAGTGACCAGCAGACTTGACTATATCACACAAAGAATATATATATATATATATATATACAGCATTTTATATATGGTAAGCATGTCCACCTACCACATACTATTGCTCAAAGTGAATTAATGAATACAAGTAACCAGCCAATGCAAACAGTATTACACTCATTTATGATTACACAAAATACATATAACAAACATAGTCAAACAGCAGGAAATAAAAAATATTATTATCTCAAGTAACTTTAAAACACTTAATTATCTTTTCCCATGCTTGCTTATTCTCAAACTTGGAGAGTATTTAGTTTAAAACTGTTAAGAAGATACAAAGAGACAAACTTATTTAATTCATTAAATCCATTTATGCAGCCTGCTTTACACTACCCAGATATCATTAATCTATATTATTTATCTTAATGTTTAAATTTATATTTTTATAATTTTTATAATTAAGGTAATGGAAATGGTGATCTGGTTTTAGCATATGAAACTAGTTTTTAAGAGAGTGGGTAGGGTTTGCACTAGTACACTAATTTTTAAAAAATGTTTTTCTGTTTAGATTTATGCCAGTTAAATTGTGGTGTGATTAATAAACAAGAGAAATCCATTGCCATACTAATTTCTAAGCAAATCTATTTTACACAAAATCAATAATAATAATTTATAAAATAATTTCAATATAAATTAAATATAGGTCATTAAATATCTAATGTTAGTAGTAGACAGTTATAATAATATATTCAAAGTTTATACACTTTACCCTTTCATCTCTCAAGTTCTGAATTTGTGTATTGGTAAACTTTTGATGAACTCTGTTTATAGAAACATAGCTATGTCCAGTGGTCTTCTACAAAGCTTCTTATTTAATTACAACATTGGACAGTTTTTTTTTGGTCATTGACTACCAGTTTCTCTATAAAGCAATAGACACTTTTGAAGCATAGGATGCATATAGTACACATATAATTGGACACAACAATCCTTAAGGTGGTTTAACATTATTCAATGACTTTTTTTCCACACTTCCTGATGAACTTTTACCTTGCACTCTGCAAGCTTGGCAAGAGTGAAGAAGATAATGGCTTCTGTACTCTGAAATAATATTTAAACAGAAAACACAATAATATGCATGATCACAGTGCAATACTCAATCAAAGCATAATCATCAATTAAAGCATAATGAGCACAATGAATAAAAAACCCTATTTAGAGTTTCTTGAGTTGTCTTATCAGCAAAATCAGTTTCCATCATCGATCATTTCAAATCATTTATTTATTGGTGGTATATAACTCTTAAACTTTATTATGGTCCATCATGGCATATTTATACAATTATAGCATTTATACAATTTTATTTTTTAAAAAGAATATCAAAAAAACAACAACAACAATGTTTTGACTAAATTACATTAGATATTTATCTCCTTAATTAGTTGATCTGTTCATAAGAATTTAATTATACTTTCTAAAATAATGTCATTTCCCTCCACCTGCTTATAAAACAGCTTTACAAATATTAAAAAATACTTTATTTTAAATTATTTTAAAAATAAGCTAAAAATTAATAATGTCATATACATTTACACATATTTATATGTATAATTTCTACTTGTTAAAATTGTTAAAAACTTTTAATTTAAAATTTCTTCGACTTTTTCAATTTATATAAATGAAGCATATATAAATATCACTTCAATACACATTAAAGCAACAACAAACCAAGTGTTTGGCATTAATCCTAAAAGTGCATCTGCGTTTATAATCCATTCATGAATCATATAAAAGAAATTTCTTATCTATTCCAGGTCTATCATGAGTGAATCTGTTTCCCATTACCATCAAAATTATGTTAACTTGATTTAGAAATGATCTGCCTAGTGTCCAGAATGTTGCTTAAATTAAAAAAAGATCAAAAACCAATATAAACATATAAGTTCACTATCATTCAAATAACTTGAAGTAAATTTATTTTAAACTGTGTTTGACATTACAATTTAAAAACAATTCTGGACAATGCCTGGATAGCATGTCGGAAACTGCTAAATTCTTAATTAAAGCATTTAAGTTAATATTCCTATAATGAGATTCATTAAACCTTCGGATCCCATGGTTTCTGATGATGATGATAAATACATTTTCTAAAATCTTATTTGCTAACAAATTATTTATGTTTTTAAAACAAATTATAATCTACAAAATTATAAAAAAAAAGCACTTGAACATTTATTTCTTTTAATTACAAAATCTAGCAATCTATTAACATTCTTCTCTGAAAATCATGTACTTTTGACAACCACATTTACCTGCTCGTCTTATTTAATGTCATTCTTTTATACAATAAAAAATTATAATCCTCTTTCTACATTTTTCCTGAATTTTATTTCTGAAATAATCCATTTATATTTTTTTTTCTCCATTTTTCTTTAAAATAAAAGAGAGTTAATTGTTTTTTATAATTTTATAATATATATATATATATAAACTAATACAAACTATTCAACATTAAAATTATAGTTTTGAAAAATTTACTACCAATGGTTTTATATATATAAATATTTCTACAACTAATATATATATCATCATCATCAACCATTATCAATCCACTGCAGGATGAAGATCTCTCCAAGTTTAATCCATCTTCTCCGATCTTTAGCTTCTCTTTTCACAACACCCCTGCACATTTTCTTATTTCATCCATCCATCTCACATGTGGTCTCTTTCTGGGTCTTTTACAATCTCTTGGAATCCAGTTTAAAATTTCAATTGTCCATCTATTATCATTTCTTCTAGCAATATGTCCAGCCCAACTCCATTTCAATCTTTTAATTTTTTTAATAAGGTCAGTAACACCTGTTTGTTATCTTACCCATACATTGCGTTTTCGATCTCTTCTTGTTACTCCCAACATACATCTCTCCATACTCCTTTGAGTGGTCTGAAGTCTCTGTATTGCTCTTCTATTAAGTGTCCAAGTCTCAGATCCATAAGTAAGAACTGGTAAAACACATTTGTTAAAAACCATTCTTTTCAAACACATAGGCATATTTCCTTTTAGTATCAAGTTATTTCTACCAAAAGCACTCCAACCAAGTTTAATTCTATGATTAATTTCCTCCATTATGTTTCCATCTGTATTAATAATCTGACCTAGGTATTTGTAACTGTTAACTTCTTCTAATTCTTCATAATCAATCTTTATTTTCATATTTTGAGCAAATCGATTAAACATTACTTTAGTCTTTTTAACATTTATCTTTAGTCCTACTTTTCTACTTTCATCTGCTAACTCCTGCAACATTTCCTGCAGCTCTGAAGCATTATTTGCAAAAACAACTACATCATCTGCAAAATCTAAATGACTTAAATACTCTCCATTTACTTTCATTCCTTTAGTTTCCCATTTTAATCCACAAAATACTTCTTGCAGCACTGCTGTAAAAAGTTTTGGAGATATGGAGTCACCTTGCCTTACACCTTTCTCAATGTTGATTTTTCCAGTATCATTATGTAATCTAATTGTTGCCGTTGCATTTTTATAAATATTCTTTAAAATCTGACAATATCCTGGATCTATACCTTGATGATCCAATGCTTTAATCACTGAAGAAATGTGTATAGAATCGAATGCCTTTTCATAATCTACAAATCCAAAACATAATGACAACTCATATTCATTTGTCCTTTCTATGACTTCTCTCAATACCTGGATATGATCTATTGTACTAAAACCACTTTTAAATCCAGCTTGTTCTCTTGGTTGGTGGAAATCCAAAGTTCTCTGTAGACGAGTTGTAATTATCTTGGTAAAAATTTTATATAAAACTGATAAAAGGCTGATAGGTCTGTAATTTCTAATATCTTCTTTATCACCTTTTTTAAATATTAATATTATTACTGCATTCTTCCAATCTTCCGGTACATCTTTATCATTTAGACATTTGGTATATAACTTTGCTAAAATTGTTTCTATTTCTTCACCTCCTTCTTTTAATATATCAATTATAATTCCATCATTTCCTGGAGCCTTTCCTTTCTTCATACATTTAATTGCATGTCTCACTTCTTCATTTAAAATTCTGGGCAATTCGGAAGATGTAATAGATATAGGAGGTACTTGTTCTTTATTACTATATAATTCTTGATAAAAATCTTCTACCAATTTCATGATGTCATCTCTCTTTTTAGTAATAATTCCATCTTTTTTTCTTATTGCAGATATAAATTTCCTACCAATACCAAAATGTTGTTTAACATTCTTGAGACTTTTATTTTCTTCTACAGCTTTCCTTGCTATTTCACAGTTATACTTTCTTATATCATTTTCAACTTTTTTCCGTACCATTTTACAAAATTCGAGATATTCAATTCTTTTTAATACATCATTTTTGTATATCTTCATATTCCTTCTTTTCTTCATAAATTCTCTAGTCTCAGTAGAAATTTTATTAGTCAATTGCTGCTTTTTTCTACCAGCTATCTTTGTTGCAGTTTTTAAAAGTGTATCAGTTATTTTCATATTAATTTCATTCAAATCTGAATCATGTTCAAAATCTCCTAACACTTGAAACCTATTTGTAAGTTCTAATTTAAATTCATTAGAATGTTTCTGAAGATTAGGAATATCAACTGTAAATATTGTTTTTCTCAATAATTTTTGTCTCTCTAGTTTTACATTAACACGTAACTTACACCTTACTAATCGATGATCACTTCCTGTGTTAAATTTATTAAGAACATTACAATCTTGAAATATGTATTTCCTGTTAGTCAAAATATAATCCAATTCTGCTGTACCTTCATTTGGATGCTTCCATGTCCATTTCCTTTTAACATTTTTCTCAAAAAATGAATTCATAATATAAAGTTTTTCTTTTTCTGCAAACTCCACAAGTCTATGTCCTCTCTCATTTCTATTACCATAACCAAAATTACCTACAGCAATTTCATCTTTCATTTGTCTACCAATTCTAGCATTAAAGTCTCCCATAACAATTTTAAAATGTTGTTTACTCTGATCAAAAGCCTTTTGTACATCCATATAAAAATCTTCTACTACTTCATCACTATGAGAACTTGTTGGGGCATAAACCTGAATTATCTGCATTTGGTATCTGCTATTAAGTTGTATAACTAATCTTGCAACTCTGTCCGATACACCATCAATCTCCACAATATTGTTCTTCCACTTTTTATTTATAATGAATCCTACTCCACTTGTATTTCCAATATGTGTGCCTTTATAATAGAGTATATGTCCACTTTTTAAATCAATTGTTTCTTCACCTTTTCTTCTAACTTCACAAAGTCCAATAATGTCCCATTTAATATAAGACAATTCTTCTTCTAATTCTTGCAATCTTCCTTCACTTGAAAGTGATCTGCAGTTGTAAGTACCTAAATAAAAAGTCGTCATCAAATGGCAGCCTGGGTCCACAATCAGGGGATTCTTAGCACCCTCCGCCTTCGGCCACCAACCGCTGCCTTGGTTGGTGACTTTACAGCCTCCTGGGAATAAGGGCCATGCTTTATTTTTGTCTGTCATAATTGTATATATGTATTGGAAAAATATTTATCATTTACACAAACATTCATTCTGCCTTATCAGGCACTGAGAAGAAAGACCATGGTGTTTCTTGATCTTAAACTCAGAGGTAAAAAGCCAATAAACTCACCACGCTGGCTAATGCATGTTGGTGAGCAGCCCATCCATGTTCGTATACTATATGAATAATCACATAGTAATAACAGCTGCAACGACAAGAACGTATGGAGTGGACATTAGGAATTTGCCCTGCTCGGTTCCTTTAAGGCCTCCAAGAGGAATCAAAGGGTCTCCTTTCAGTTAATAGCAAACTCCTTTCTGCAGCCAATATATATATATATATAAACATTACAAGCATAAAGCTAAACTAGTCAATATAAAATCAAAACTACCCCAAATCTAAAATTAAACCAGACCAGCATAAAAATAATATTAAAACACAACCTAAGGTTTCACTGCTACAAGCAGACTTCTCAAGTGTAAAGAACTACAAAAAAACCACACATTATATATACTATTAAAAACTACCCACAAATCCATTCACTTCCCATCCACCCTTAATATTAAAAGACTATTCCTGGTGTGGTATATTTTATTCCTTGTTTATTTTGTAAGAAGGTTTACATAGGTCAGAGTAGTTTGAGTTTAAATGAAAGAATAAAGGTTCATAAAAGTAGAGTTAAAAATAGATATCTTAGTTCTGCTTTGTATGTCCATGAAAAAGATACAGGCCACACTATTGATTTTGATGAAGCTAAGGTTGTCTTCTTTGAGAGAAATGAAATCAAAAGAAGAATTAAAGAGTCTTTATTATTGAAAATTTATTATTCTGAAGCAATTAACTTATTTAAGAGTTCTTTTAATATTAAGGGTGGATGGGAAGTGAATGTATTTGTGGGTAGTTTTTAATAGTATATATAATGTGTGGTTTTTTTGTAGTTCTTTACACTTGAGAAGTCTGCTTGTAGCAGTGAAACCTTAGGTTGTGTTTTAATATTATTTTTATGCTGGTCTGGTTTAATTTTAGATTTGGGGTAGTTTTGATTATATATATATATATATGTTCAAAAGATGGCGCTTTTACCAAAACCACCGAACAAGTGTTAAATTTGTTTACATAAACGAAAAAAGAGTCATTTTTTGAACATAAATAACAAGTGATAGCAGGTTACGTGAGTAACTTGTTTTTGTTTTTCATATATATATAATCCAGATAAAATTTTCAGCTATATTATTCCAAGACTTAATAACTAAAATTGAAAGTATAACCTGAAACCATATTATTTAATTATAAAAATAGAACTTTTCTTAGTTAGTTTAAGCTAATTGTCTTCATATAACACATCACAGTGAAAATTTTAACTTTATTTTTATATACAAATTTCTACTTATATGAAAATACATCCAAATGTCTTACCCGCCTTTCATCAGAACGTTTCATAATCACGGAATGGCTTCTTCGATGTAATCCATGATGCCAATCCTTTCTGTGAATTTCGGGTGGAGGAGATACTGCTCGACCATGACTATCTACCCACATATACGTTTGTTGTGCGACATAAGACCCAGGTACTCGTCCTAAAGATTGTACTGTTAAATGCAATTTTTTAGCTGATTTTATAAGCTGAAAGAAAAATTATAAAGTTGTTATAATTGCTTTAAATTTAACATAATTAAGAAATATTGTATGTGCTGCTTGTGATTATAACTTAAGATGTACTTCTAACGACTAAAACACTAGAATAAATTATTTTAAACTTTAACAAGTAAATGATAAATTGCCAGCATTGACAATCAATTTTTTTAATTATATATTTGCTTTCTAACAGAGCATTCACATACAACATATAATTATATATGCATGTTATAATGAAGCCAACAATTTATAATTCACTGTCTCCCTATGCATAAAACAAAAACAAATACATAATCAAATAATTAATTATTTAAAAGACAATACAAAGTCAATCATCAGAAATGGAAATTAAACTTTGATTCAAGAACATTCCTTTCCTAATAATTTTAAATACCTATTTATTAAATATAATTTTACTAATATATATGTATATTATTTAATTTCAAAATTAATTGCTTTGAATTTTCTTTATATATATATATTGTAATATATCTTACATTCTTGAAGATTCATAAATTTATTTTACTCAATCGCTGTCAAATATAAAAATATATATTTATGTATGTTCTAACGGCAAGCTAAATATACTCTATCATTCATCATAGAGCAATAATCAGTTATTCAATTTCAGGATTCCTCGTAATCTTCTAACTCAAATCATAATTTAAATATTGAATAATCGGTAATATGATGATTTAGGGTATTATTTGTATCCAAGCATCGGACAAGTGTACTGTGCGATGCAAATAAAAGGATAATGAATATTCTTGATGAGTTAAAATATGACTAAATCTATTGGAATATATGCATTTATGGTTTTATAAGGGATTTAACACATCAGCATATATCATGGAAGCACTCATGCCCTGCCTTCCACGACTTGAACTAAATACAATAGAAACAAAAAGAGGACTAGATCAACCAAAAAGAAATAAAAATAATAAGAAACCAAAATCAGAAGAAGACAACAGTTCATCATTGGTAACCAGACTTCAAACAGAAGACTTGATACCAATGGACAATATGCCTATCCAACTAGCTAGTGAATATCCACTAACATATAGATCACATGCTGAATACTGGCCATCAATATATCTTGAAGTGAAAATACCCACCACCCACAATATTAAATGTCAGAATAACAACTTTTAATGTGCATGGTTTAAACTCAATTAACACAGTATATCACCTTGGACAATGGGATAGAATCACACAACCACATATATTAGGGCTGTATTGGGTAGGTGTAGGGAGCTTGGAAATCTGAGTTCAAGTCCCTTATAATTATATTTAATTTATTATAGACAATAGTTGTATATTTAAATATTTATGGTTTTAGTAACTTTTATATCTTTTTGTAACTTTTATACCTTTTTGTAATTTTTATACCCTTTTGAAACTTTTATCTCTTTTTGGTAACTTTTTATATCTTTTGTAATTTGATCAATGACAAACTCATTTGCTAAATAATAATAAGTAAATAAATATTTTATTTAAAACGAATATTTATAAAAATAACAAATGTTATAACAATAAAATATGAAAGTAAGATAATACACAGCCTATTAGCAATAAAAGTACTGGATTCAAGTTTGAATTCTAATTATCTAGTTATATTATCCTCCTATATCTTTTTTAAAACAAAAATATAATCAATGTTACATGTCTATTACATGGTTATTTCTACAACATGTGTTGTTCATGATAAAATAACATAATTGAAGAGTTCATTTTATCATTATCATGCAGCTTATTATCCAACATTTAATGCAGACAAATCATAAAGAAAAAGCTTATAAAATCTTTTGATCAGATAATATGAATTAATAAAGTAAACATAAATATAATTGGCAAGTAATGCAATACAAAAGCCTACTCTCAATTTCCAGTTCAAGTATGTACTATCAGAATAATTTAACTAACTCAAGAGGCCTTAAATCAAAACACCATTATAAAATTGTCATATATTACATAGTATCTCATCAGCTGTTAAAGATACTTACTGGGAATAAGATCCACCAAACAAAAAAAAAATCATTTTGTTCATTTACTCTTCATCACTATTATTAGTTCACATTATGAGGAAAATTATCAAGAGCAAACAACTTGATATAAATTCAAAAATGACTGGATGCATAACAGTTAGAAGCAGCTTGATTCAATACAGCATCTTCAATATAAATGCATTAGCACATGTAGCAAACCAAAACACTCATACCATATTTACATGTATCTTATTCTACACATACTCTTATCCACAGTTTTGTTACCCTACATAACATAAAAACTCAGCATCTCAAAACAATCAAAATAATATACTCTAATACCTTTGAGTAAAATCTAAGAATACATTATTATTAAAAGAATAAGATCCATGAAAAGTATTAGACAGTTACATTCAGGGTGATTATTTCATTTTTTTATATTTTTTTTTAATGCATTCTATCTTCAAAATCAATCGATACTTTTTTTTCTTTTCCTCTCATAGAGCTCACAACATTAATTCATCAACTCAATTTGCTATGATCATTTTGGATTCCAAACTGATAAGTCCATTGAATTTTAAATTTAGAAATGTATAAATTCATTGATATGGTTTTCAGCAATTGCTTTTTGTCCACAACATACAGTTTGTTTTGAATAAATCCATTTGATATATAAAAAAAATTCTGTTTGAAAGTTAAACACTCTATTATTCATTTGTCCAATTTAAAGTTCTTTTATTTATTGTCAGCAAGGCTAACTTTTCTTTATTTTGTGGGTTTTTAGTTGGGTTATCAAGTATACTGCAATTTTAAATCTTCTTTGACAATGATATTTAATGGGAGCAATAGCAATGCATTAATCCATATTCAGTAGTTAATCCATATAGTGATTCTAATTCTTTCTTTCTTTTTTTGAATATTTTATAAGGTTAAGAAACTTTGGCATTATTTCATAATTAGTATCCTATTTGTAACTGTTCAATTAGCATTGCCTTTGTAAAAATAATATAAATGATACCTAACATACAAATGTAACAACATAAATTCATAGATATCATTCTGAAAACTTTGAAATTGCATAAAATTCTCAAAATTTATTTTCTTTCCATGGTAAGCTGATCCAATTCTTTTCAGTTTACATATATTCCAGGTACATTGTGGAGAGGAGGCTCTGACAAAAGAATACCTCTTTTGATAATTATTTTAATCTGCCATAATTCAATGAAGCAGCAAAGTAAAATGGCTATTATAAACTCTGAACCTACTTAGGTTTTTTTGCACGCGGAGTAAAAGACAACTCCTAACTTTTAACACGATGTTTCTTATATAACATGGATCACATGATATTAATTGTTATTATCATTATCCATAATACCTTATGTTTTTCACTAATTTATGCAAAATTATTTCCGTTGTTGTAGCAATAATGTTTCTCAAAAATCTTTATACTGTCTGATTTTTAAGTAAAAAAAAAAATCGCTCTTTCTTTTTTTATTTTTTTTATAAACAAAGCATATTGAATGCAATCAATATTTGATATCATACCAAAAGGAAATGTACAACCATTTATTATTTATTATTTTCTCACTTTTGTTTTTTAAATGCCTACTTCTCACTTAACATAATGTTAAACAGACATTAGGGTGTTTATATAACTAAGACTAGACATGAACATCAAAGTTAAATGTAAAACGCACTATTTAGCTATTATAATATAATGATCAAGGTGATAATTTAACGACTACTTAATGATATTTGATCTGATGTAATGTATCTTGTGTATAACTTCTTTAATGATTGACCTCTATAGAGATTACCAAAACTAATTCAAACTATATCCTATATTAGTTGTTTTTTTCAAGGCACTTCATTAAATTGCATACAAAAGACATTCCACTTTCAAATTTTAAATATTCTAAGAACATACCATGCTTATAATAAAATAGACTTATCAAATAAAATGAAGAAATATATTTCCTTTAATTTCTATTTTCCATATCCCTATTTGTACATCTCTATCAGAAAAATATGAGGTTACAATGTACAATATTATTTAATAGAACGATGACTTTTTAAAATATATTTTAATTGTAAATGCAACTGTTCTGAATTTATAAAACACTACTGATAATACAATTTATAAATTCAAAAAATCTTATTTGTTGTAATTAGCATTCTTTGATATTCAGTGCCAAATTTCTTGCAGTCAGGTATTTGGTATTAATTAATTTAAATAAATACATTAATGATTACTATTAGTCATATAGACCAAATGAAGAATGTTGGATAAGTCAAAAATGTATCTTGAGGGTCATTTGCTTTTAATATTTTTGTTCATATGTTTTAAGCAAGTGAAGCAGAATGGAAGTTTTAAAGTAGAATTTCAATATTGTAACTTGTTGGTCAGTTATATCTCAGACTAGAAAGCTATGCATTGATGATTTTACAGTAAATTATTAAAATATATACTTATTAATAAAATTATTTATTTTTAAGAATTCATAAAAATATACTCAATATAATATCTTCAAATATTTTCACAAATTACAGTTTAGAATTCTTATTTTTCCAAAACTAAAAATATTTGTCTTGTTTAAATTACTAATGATTTCTTACAATGCAAGCCAAAAACTTAATTGATTATTTATAATTGCTTTTAGCATCACATGATCTGATTATTCTCTGATTATTTTTACTCATTTTTGCTATTCCACATTTGTTTTTTACTTATTAATATATGTTATTTCCTTTACCATCATGCATTGATAAATGTATAATGTTTTAAGTTACAGTTTATAGTTTCTAAATTGTCTGCCTCATAAGTATTTAGATTTAACATATATAGCTAATTACTACTATATATTAGTTATATTTTCCTTTCAACAAACAGTGATATTTTTATTTTCAAAACTGATATTAAAAAAAAAATATCCAAGATTTTCTCATAGAATTATTTATTTCATCATCATTATTTTCAACTATTATCAATTCATTACAGGATAAAGGTATCTCCAAGTTCAATCCATCTTCTCCAATCATTAGCCTCTCTCTTTCACATTATTTTAGGCCATTTCCTTAATTTCATCTAAGAATGTCCAACAAAAAATTATATCAATTTTATAAACCTGTTACAATGAATATCATATATGTTTGAATTCAGTTTCAAAACTTCAGAATTATTTAATACTTCAATATCATTAGTCTAAAAGATAATTATTGTACTTACTAAAGATGAAAAAATTGAATTTTGTAACATTGAGTATGATATGACAGTGAGAGACTAAGAGAGATAAAATATTGTATCAAAATCATAGATCACATATCTAAATTATTTATATAAAAATATTTTATCAGAAGATTGATAAATGGAATTTATATTGATGAATTATTATTTTAAATATCTGTTTTAGTTGTGAATATTATGATGTCATAATAAAAATATGTGATTGAAATCATATCACAATATGAAAAAGTATTATATAGATAGTCATATAATGGTATTTTTCTGATTTAATCATTATTTTTGTTTTTTAAATGCCTACTTCCCACTTAACATAATGTTAAACAGACATTAGGGTGTTTATATAACTAAGACTAAACATGAATATCAAAGTTAAATGTAAAACTCACTATTTAGCTATTATAATATAATGATCAAGGTGATAATTTAATGACTACTTAATGATATTTGATCTGATGTAATGTATCTTGTGTATAACTTCTTTAATATATATTATTTACAACATTTTTTTATATATTTGAGATGATAATATTCCTATTTATACTATACATGTAGTTAAACATTAATTTTAGAAACATGGTAGTGAGACAACTTCATTGTTACAATTTCTTTAGTATACAATTTAAGTATAGAATATATTCAATATTTGTAATCAATCTTAAATAGTAATCTTAAATTATTTAATTAAGATGTATTCACTGACAGAATTTGGGATTTTCTGCAAGAGAAAAAAAATGGCCTAATATTCATCAAGAAATTGTTCATCTGTAATATAAGTCCACCCAACATATAATGTAAACAATGCATGATGAGAATCTGTAGTCTTATACCATATTATAAAATTATCTAATACATTTCTGTTCTTTAGCTCAGTTCTGATTGCAATTATAATGAATAATTTATTTCTAATTATTGATATATGATTAATAAAGATTCAGTGGGATATCAGAGATTTAAGAAACAATATAGATATAGTTTTTGTTACTAATCAAATGAAAACATGTTGATTTAGATATTATTTTTAGTAATTTAGTCAATGAATTTGACATTGCTAATTGATACAATTAATTGAATAGATGTGTAGTAATGCTTAAAAATAATTGATTGCTTCTACCACAATATGGTTTAAAAGTATTATTGAAAATTGTGAAAAATTTGAGCCACTTCAAGAGAAAACTTGTGTTTAAACAGGGGGGAATAACTTCTGTTTAAACAGGGATGAATACTAATTACTATTTTATTTATCCCTTTTATGATATTGTTTTTTGAATAATTTATAAAAACTTTACAAATCAGGCATCAAAATTTGATATAGATTTGATGGAGTTTTTAATTTAAACTGATTTTTAAAAATTAGATCATTACCTTTTTGACTTCCCTATTTATAATTTACTACTGAAACCAATCTATCATATATACAGCAAGATAAAAATAAAACAAGTTCTTATCATTATTTTCTCAAAAATCATAAAATAAAAAAACTAGGGTTGGAAATGCAGTGAGAATATTTAACAACATAATTTTATCTTTATTTTATATTTATAAAGATAAAAACATAATTTTATTGTCACAGTTAATGTAAAGAGATTATTGCAATAATAAGAGATTCAAAAATACTAACTTCAATGAGTAAAATCAGTAAAGTTGAAATAAAGAATGAAGAACTATACAAGGATAAAATCTAAGAGATATTTTTTTTTTTTGCTTCAGAAAAAGCACCTAGTCTTTAAGTATCCGAATACCTTAATTTTATAAAACAACATGAGGTATTCCAGTCAGGCATTCCTTGCTAGTTGTTTATAATTTTATATTTGAAGGTTATTCCCCTATTTGCAAACTTGTAGATTTTACTAGTAACCTGAGTTCAGCTTCTGACATATATATCTATAACGTTTTCCGACATATATATCTATAACGTTTATTTGCGACATCTAACATCAATTTTTTTATTACCTTTGTTTTGTCATTAAATATACACACATGTTCAGAGATACATATCTATATATGTGTGCTGTATTTTAAATAATTTGTAATTTTTAAAACACATTGTTTAATAAGAAAAAGTAGGTAACAAGAAATGGAAAACTATTAGCCGCAATGATCAACTGTTAAAACTTGATCTTTCCCAACATATTTGTCAGAGACCTTAATATATATATATATTTCATTAATTAGTTCTTTCTATAATTAAAGCAAATATTTCAAAGACTTTAATTGATTAACTTTTTAATTAAGCAATTAAAAACATATCAGTCTTCGATAATGATATATTTAGAATTATAAATTAAAGTTAAAAGAATTGAATTTAAGATTTAAACATCTATTAGCCAAAAAATTGTAAAACTTTAAAAAACATCAATCTTGTTTTAACTAAAGAAAAAGACGTATCTTAGTTGAGGTTTTTTTTATTTTTTCCCTAATGTTTTGAATAATTTGCAATTTTAAAATATTAACTATCAATAATTTTAAAAAAAAAGATTTTTTAAAGCTTATATAAAAAATATTTCTAACTTTCTCGATGTTTATAAACTTCACTAATTAATTAGAGATTGTAAGATAGCGAGGCATCTTTTATTATTTTAACTCTAAGCAATGTAATAATCCTGTCAATTAAATAAAGATACTTTTTTCATCTTTTCTAAGTGTATGTAATGTAATATTTTAAAAATCTTCATTGTTTTTTATATAAAAAATAATCGAATGGTTTATTGCTTAAGGGTTCATAAGAAATTTGATACTGGATATGTCAATTTTTTTTTTTTTTAAGTGTCATAGCATTGGCCGGGACGCAAACCCGCAACCCGGGCAACTGCCTACAAGTGCAAGGCAGTCACGCTGACCTCTGACCACCAATGCAAGACAAGATATGTCAATGTTGAAGCCACAATCCACAAACTTTGAACTCTAGATTCTGTAACACCACCATTGCACTGAAGGCATGCCGAGTACTGTTTTATAATATAACTAAATATGAAATACTAAAATAAGTATATAAAAATTTAAGTAATGACAAATTATCACAAATGATGGACAATATGTCTAAAGTGTGTGAGTAGAGTATCTTATTGCCTTAATATTAAATGTGGGTTATTATTATCATGCAGACAGTAATTTATCAAATCATATAAGTGCATTTTTCCTATTCTCAATTTTTTTAACAAGACCCGGCAGAATGTAGAATTATCCAGCTTCTCACTGCAACACTTCATGAAAAAAAAGCAATATTCCTTGAGCTAATCAATAAAATATGCAAGGTCTGTTCTTTTGATGCTACACTTATTTTATTAATTAAGAGTGATTAGATCTTTCAATAATTGAATTTTCTTTTGTAGAGTTCAAAACATTTTGCTGTTAGCATTTTATAGTCAATGTTTTTACAATATATTATATTGTTGCTGTTCCATACATATATTAGTAGAATTGTTAGAAATGAAAAGATAACATACTTACACATCTTTCTATTTTTTATGTTTATGCAAAAAAGCATTATGGTAAAAAAACTATAATTTGTTCATCACTACTGGAAGTGTGTAATTGTTTATTATATTGTAATGAGTTAAAGTAATGAAATTAATGATGAGATATACAATTATTTATTTACTTTATACTATTTAGATGAGATTATAAAATAATACTGATTGGACAAAGATAAAATTGGCTATAAATAAAATAATTTCATAAATAGAACTGTGATATATCTATTCTTTGGCATGATTTAATCCTACACAATAATAATTTTTAAAATTAACAAAATTATATAAAACAGAAAGAAATTCTAAAAAAGTATAATTTGTTTATATGAATGCACAATAGTACTGTATGGACTTTTAATGTACAAACACATTATATATATAAATTAAAACAATCTATAAAATCCATCAATTTATTAAGACTTTTTATTGTTTTGTTTATAAAGCAGCAGATGCTATTTTGAAAGTCTGTTATATTTAAGATACAACATAGCTGCCTTCCAAGCAGCTGGCCCAGGTTCACTTTCTGGTCAATGCATTTGACATATGAAAACATTAGCATAATGCTCTTTTTTTACTAGAATGTGCAATGTCTTGAAAATCATTCTCTACAGAAAAATGTTTCATTTTTTATATTTAGTACAAATTGTGTTTGTTTATAAATTAGTATATTACAATAATATATCAAATGATGTACTTTATTTTGGGAATCATCTCTCTCCCATTTGTGTGTGATGTTGTAATAAACTTTTATTAAAAACTGATAGAGTATAAATCTTTAAACTACCATATTACATTTCTTACTATCATTGTATATTTTTTTGTTTCTAATTAATTTGTTATTCAGCAAACTATCTCTTTCTGTTTTGAAGTATAATATTAGTTGAAAAAGTCTTAAAAGTATCTATTTTAGAGAAAATAACTTTATGGAATAGTAATTGGAGAAAGTGATTTCTATGCCCATGACCTGAATTTGAATTCATACTGAGTGAAACATAATTTTTTTTTTTAGATTATCAATAGTCTCATAACTTTTCTTGTGGGTAAATCAAACAAATCCCAGATAATCACCAAATATTTCTCAATAAGCAACTATCTAAATATTTATGCTTCTGACTTAAAAAAAGAGAAAAATTCTTCAAATCGATACCACTTAGTAATGTACAAATTTAATAAATAATTATAGTTCTTTACTGTTTTTTTTTTATTGAGAAAGATATTGGAAAGTTCTTTGTGCATATTGGATGTTTTTAATGACTATTTATCTTTTATCTGACAGACTTACATAAAGTGTTGCTTTTAAATGTAGTCTTCAAATAAATTCCCTTAATTAACTATATAAATCAATATTCCTTCTATCATTTCATAAATAAATTAATTAAAAATCTCTCTTTTAAAATTTACTATAACAATAAACACTTTACATGCATACTTTATTAAACAAGCTAATAGAAACTCAAACCAGTGAGTTAAGATGCTTAATACAATTTATTATTATTAATTATCTTCCATTAGATAAATACTATGCAGTATCCAAGTTTTCCTTTTCTTTGCCTTATTTTCCAAATATTTATAACCTTCAACATTTTTTCTTATTAAAATATTTTTAAACTTTTTTATTTATTATAATTATAAATATGCGACTTTTTTCGCATTAAATAGTGAAGCTATAATTATATGAATAATATATAATAGGTCTGCTTAGCGCTTTTGAGATTTAATGTTGGAATCTCATACTCATAGCTTTGTGAATGAAGATTGTTGTGATTATGCAAATGAGTTTGAATTTTTAATTAGTTAGTCCATTGTTTGGAGAGAGCAAAGCATGCCTCTCTTCTATTAATGGCATTCATATCATTTGCTATGTAGAAAGCTTCTTTAACTTTTCTTTTGGCATCATTCTTCTCTGTACAAATTATTTGGGCAGAACTGGGTTCAAATACATGGCTTTTATATGTGTTAAGCTTTCTCCATGTTCTTTATAATTCATCTACTAACTAGTTTTTTATTTCATATGTTTTAATTTTAGGTAGTTTTTAATTTTTTAGGTATATACATATTTCATCTGATGTGTATTTTAACTTTATTTATTCAATTTATATATGTATTTCCTAAATTTCTTTCGCTGTCTTATTCTATTCATTTAAGTTTTTGCATTATTTAGAAGTACATAAACATTTCAATAATTCATTAAGTAAAGAATATATATCCACCACTATTTCATTTTTTTCATTTCCTTCCTCATAAATTATTCATTATCATGCATAATCCATTTTTATTATGGTTTCCATATTATATGGAAAATTGAGAAATTATTCCACAGTATATATGCTTTTTATGAATAATTTTATTCAACACCTTTATTGGAGTACTGATAACAGCTCACTTAAATATACTATTCACTATTATATTTGTGTAATTATTTTAATAGTATTTCAAGATAACTGATGAAGGAAGTTATACCGGCAACACATGTATTATGCAGAGTGATTGGTCAATTTTTTGTGAAGTATAACAACTACAATAAAAAATATTTTGTTCATGATGATTCTTTTTGACATGTCTTCAAACTTATTTATATCTAATTCAACATGCATTAAAATATTTCTGGTTCTTAAGTTTAATTCTTTTATAAAAAATTTATAACAGCAGTTTCATTAACGTTAAATTTAAATATCATCACTATTATTTACTATTTTGTTTACTTCATTCTATGCAATAATTATCACATCTTTATTCTTTTGAAATAAAGTTTCTTTTTCCAATTCTGATTCAGTCATCTTCAAAACAACTCTACATAATATATAATAAATAAAATTAAAGATAAGCAATAACCCTGAATTAAACCTATTGATTTTTTAAATAAACCACATAATTTTCTAACTATTTTTGAACTATATACATATTTTTAATACTTTTTCTTTTTTTTTCTAATACTGCATATATAATTTGTTTTAAAATATTCATGAACATAATCTGACCCTTTAAATGCCTCTAAAAATCTAATATTAAATTACCCAATTTCTTTACTATTCAAATACTTTATAAAGCTACATTTTCTTTCCTTCTTGCTTTTGTTGTAATAAACAATTTCTTAAATAATAATATATGTAAGATATTGAAAATAGTAGACATCTTAGCTACATCTGAAATTAATTCATGTACTCAAAGAAATAATAATATATACAATAATATTAACTATTCAATATTTGTTTACTAGTCAATTAATATTTTTTTAACCATAGAATTTTGGAGTATCTGTATTTTTATATGTCTCATCTTTTATCATTCTTAATAATAAACAAATTCTTTATATTTAAATCTATCTATGATCCTTATTTAATTTAGTTGTTTTGATTAGCAGCAGAAGATTTATTATTTCTTATACAAACAAAGTATATTTTCTAATTCATTTAATTAAATACATGCTATGTATTGATACTAAATTAAAACAACACAACTTTGTTTAAGTAAATAAATATATTTCATTCAAAACTAATTTATTATCAAACATATAAGTAAAGAAAAAATACTGTACAATAATTATAATTCTTAAATATTCTGAGGGTTTACAAACAATAATAAATGCTGGTTATTTATCTCATGCTTTAAGCTGTTTTATGGAGGGCAGAGGCTTTGAAAGAATAAGTAGATATCTTTTACATAGTTTTTTCTCTCTGAATTTTTTATTATTATTTTTTATAAAAGATCATGAACCCCAAGGAAGACATACTTATTAAAGTCATATTCAAAAATGTGTGTTGTTTTTATTTTGATAATGATGGTGGACTAACATTCCAAAGTTTTTCATAACTGAATTTTGGAGTATAATAGTTTGACACTTTAAAACAGACATTATTATTTCATGAGCTTGGGTAATAAAACTGTTGTTTTCACATGCATGTAGTTTAAAAACACTATTTTTCATACTGGGTATATAATTTAAATTGTGCTTAAAATAGTTATGTACTCGTGCATTTTATTGGCATCATACTTTTTATAATAAATTAATATTATTCTTTTTCATTTGATAAATACCGTATTTACATATTTGATTACCCAGCCATCTTTACAAATAATTTTCTTTTTTTTCCATATGTCATAGCATCGGCTGGGAGGCGAACCCACAACAACCATCTGCAACCAACTGCTTGCTTGCAAGGCGGTTGCACTGACTTCTGCTAACAATGCTTGACTTTTCTGCAATATTCATTTGTTTTCTGTAATTAATATTTCCCAATTAAATTGTTTTATGCTATAATATATTTAAAGTGAATACTTCATAAACAGATTTAATGACTTGTAGAAATTACTTAGAAAGATAGTAGGCAATAATGTGTTTAAACTTGGTTAGAAAAAGAGAAAACTAGAAAATAAAATATCTTAATCATAATATGGATGGCTGAAGAGTTGGATAGTGGAGAAGATTAATGACATCTGCTATTATGCTAGAAATGCTTGTAGATGTGATAGTTATAGGATGAAAAGAGAATATATATGAAGAAGAGTCTGGAAAAAATTGCATGGTAGTAGTTTATCATTTTTCTTTTAGTTTTGATAATGTTGTTGCTCTTATTTTATGGCTTATATTTAGAAATTACAAAATAAGAGCACATTTGGGAATATTGGAGTAAACTCAATTTCAGTCCAAGTTCTATAAGATCCTGGTGGCATTAATCTAAATTATAAATAGCTGACAAAAGTATTATACAATTATTAAATTGTTAGCTTCTTTTCTCTAACATTTCAAACTAAACAGCTGGTCAACTGTTATAATATATATGAAAAACAAAAAACAAGTTAAAAACTTGCTAACGCTTGTATTTATGTCAACAGATGGCGTTCTACCAAAACACCATCAAGCGTATGTTTACATAAACGTCAGAGCATGCATTCACTATCTCTAACTTTAATTCCACTTTCAGATCATGATTTCAAGCTATTTGCTATCATCAGTGAAAGACAGGAATTTTAGAAACTAGATCTAAACACAAACTCTGAGGTCTTTCTAGCAATGATATATATTGCAGAGGCTTCTATTATGTGGTGATGCTGAACTGAGATCAGACCCATGTAGCTATCTGGCTTGCTATGCTGAGTTTGAAGACATTACGTGTCTAAAAGATTCACGCTTGCAAGCTGAATAGAAACTGTTTCATAAACGCTCAGAGTTCGTGTTTAGATCTAGTTTCTAAAATTCCTGTCTTTCACTGATGATAGCAAATAGCTTGAAATCATGATCTGAAAGTGGAATTAAAGTTAGAGATAGTGAATGCATGCTCTGACGTTTATGTAAACATACGCTTGACGGTGCTTTTGGTAGAACGCCATCTGTTGATATATATATATATATAAAGAAAACAAGTACAAAACAAAGAATGGTACATTATCAATGATCATAATTAGATATTGAATAATCATATATATATATAAGATTAATCTGCTATTTTCATTTTAAGCAATTTAATTTTTCACTTTTGTTTTTTAAAAACCTGTTTAAAATAGCAGTGAAATTAAATATGTCTTTGTGATATTATCCATAAATAAATTATACTTAGTTTACAAAACTTTTATTCAGTGAAGCACTAAATGGCATTTACCGTTAAATGTTATTGCAAATAAAGATACGTAACACTTGGTTTCAATTTTAAATTTTTTCACAAATAGACATGTAAAAAGATTTTTAAAAATTTATTTAAACTACATTACTTGTTAATTGTATACAGTATTTAAATTATTGTTATATGGAATGTATTTGAAATATTTAAAAATCAAAAACAGAAATACAGTACTCGACAAAGTTGATCCAAGAAAGAGTTAATGATGAAAAGATTCCCACTGAATGAAAAATATTGTATATTACAATTCATAAAAAGAGTAGAAAAGAAAACTGTAAAAACTATAAAAAAAATACTGATTACTAATTCATTGAATAGAATACAAGAAAAAAAATATAAAAATAAAATTAAATATGCATATAGAAATTTGAAAGTAGAAAAGCAAGCAGACTCAAAAGATGGAAGATTTACAAGAAAGCACTTCCTGTTGACACATGTAACAAAAGTGTTGTCAATAAGCAGGGAATATATATCTGTTGTGTGTTGACATTTAAAAAGTATACAATAGTATTCTAAGGAACTATGAAAAACACTGGAAATTGGAATTTAAATGTAACTCTTATTAAAGCATTAAAAAAAAAGTAAATCAAAACGTGTAAAATTAAAAATATAAAATATGATAATTTTTGATGATGTAAAGATACCAAATGACTTAAGCAAACAAGAGTTATTTCAAATATATCTTGAATAATCTCTTAAAATAGGAAAAAAAAATGTCAGAGAATGAAATTTCCTCTTAATAAAATTAAACCACTTTATACAGTGTATTATATTGATGATCTTTTTTATCATTGTGATTATCTGAATAAAGAAATACATAAGAATAATAAAAAAATGTGCATTGGGTATTCACAATAGGATATAATATTGGAAGATGGGGAACAGATTTAAAAAATATGAAGAATATAATTATTTATACATGGAGATCTCACAAAGGGAAACAAATATAATGAGAAAAACTATAGCAATTCATAAATATAATAGGGTCAGTATAAATTAAAATACAATAAATCAGTGTATCATAAAATCATCAAATATTAATATATATGATAAAATGGTTTTATAATTGAAAAATATATTAAAGATTACATTGACAATTGGAGAAATGGATTACCAAAAAAGATCTGCAGAAAAATCAAAAATAGAATGGATAAATAATAAGAAAATTTGAGAAGTAGTTAATATTGAATAGTGTATGGTAAAGAAAATCAGAACAAGGGGAACTAATTTTGATATGTACAGAAGATATCTAGAAAAGATTTTCAAAACAAATATTAAATTGAACAATACCAAAAAAAAAGATAAAAAGGATGTCCAAAAAGAAGTTGGTGAGAAAAAACTGATAGGAAAATTAGAAAAAGATTGAAGCTATGGGTGTCAGTCGATAAATAATAAGCATGACAATTGGATAGCAAAGATATCATAAAAGATTATCAAATAGTTAGAAAATTGATGAAACTATCAACACTTATAAGCATCACAAACAAAATAGTATTTAAATGTGTTGGATTTAACTAGACAAAAACTTATATTTCTCTTTCTCTATGTTTATCACTTCAATTTATACACATTTAAATATACTGTCATCTTATAATCATTAAAAAACATCAGTTAATATGTATGACTATCCTAATTTTAGATAGAGAGAGGAAGAGCAATGTTTACTTTCACAGATTTTTAAAAAAAATAAATTTAAAACCTTGTCTAACTGTAACTTTCCATCACAATCTATTCTCATGTATATCCTCCCAATGACAGCAAATAATATTGCACTATTTTTTTTCATTTTTTTAAAATAATTTTAACAATGCATATAAGAACTTGCATCTATCATAGACATCATGCTCAAGACTATTATAAAGTATGTTTTAGGAAAAAGTGGTACTCTTAATTTACTTTACATATCTTTTAATAAAGATGCATTCTTATAATTTAGAATTAAAATATTCATTCTGAAGAATATACAAATGGTGATATGATTTGACTAGAAACATTTTTAAAATATTCCAAAATGTTTAAAATTTTCTAATGCCTTTGTTCCTTCAACATGGAATTTGTATCTATTTTATGATTTAACACTAGTTATTATCTAAATTATTAAATTCAGCAGCATATTAAAATCTGTTCAGCCACTCAGTATAAGAATTCACTAAAATATCTAAACTGGACAATATTTGTAAATTGGTAACTTTATATACTCTTTCATATAATTACTCTTTCATATAATTCTGTTAATTCAAAATTTTAAATTTTGTTAAAATATATATGGTAAATGTTTTTTTAGTTATTAATTATTTTTTTATTTAAAACAAAAATATAAAATATGTACTTATTTTACAAGTGCCATCTTATATAAACAGAAATAGTAAGATAAACAAACTAATCAAATATTATAACCACAATTATTAAAATTTTATATAAAGCATATAAAAAGAGCAAAATGTATATAAAATAAGCAATAAGCACTGGGGCACAGTATCATTTGATGTTATTCAACATAGTTATATTTGCAGATAAATTCAAGTACTAAAATTTAGTCCAGCACATGAAGACTATAATAACTCAAGATTTGAATACAGATTGATTACTGATATCCAATCAATATGTTTATCACCCTGATGATGCAATACTACTAAGTTTCTATTATAAAATCACATCATTGAAATGGAAGTATGAAATAAGTAACTAATAATGGACTTCTTAAAAAATATTTTATAATAAATTTAAGATTCTTGGTAGAAGTAGGTTCATGTTATGTTACGAAAATTATCTGAAAAATACTATGAAAATGTATAGTATTATTGATTGTTTTCCTTAGAAAGATATGAGTAAAGATAATGAAATGTTATTCTTCTCCTTTACTTTCTTTGCATTTCTTTATATATTTAGATATATTGTTTACAATACCTCCCCTCATATACACTTTAATGCAAAAAAATAAATAAATATGTTTCTTTATTTTCCTGATAGTTTTGACTGTTCTGTAACCTTCATCAGAACTACAATAGTGAATGATATAAAATATAACCATTACTTCAGATACATATAAAAATATATACATATATAGGTCAAAAAATATATACATAGATATTCTCAAAACATACCTATACATATAATTATATATGGCTGCAGAAAGGAGTTTGCTATTAACTGAAAGAAGACCCTTTGATTCCTCTTGGAGGCCTTAAAGGAACTGAGAAGGGAAAATTGCTAATTTCCACTCATGCATTCTTGTTGTTGCAGCTGTTATTACTGTGTGATTATTCATATAGTATACAAACATGGATGGGCTGCTTACCATCATGCATTGGCCAACATGGTGAGTTTATTGGATTTTTATCTCTGAGTTTAAAATCAAGTAACACCATGGTCCTCCTTTTCAGTGGCCTGATAAGGCACAAGGAATGTATGTGTAAATGATAAATATTTTCTAATGGTTATATAATGATGACAGACAAAAATAAATCATGGCTCTTATTTTCAGGAGGTTGTAAAGTCACCATCCCAGACAGCAGTTGGTGCCAAAGGTGGCAGGTGCTAAGAATGCCCTGATTGTGGACCCAGGCTGCCATTTGATAACAACTTTTTATTTAGGTACTTATAACTGCAGATCACTTTCAAGTGAAGAAAAATTGCAAGAATTAAAAGAAGAATTGTCTTATATTAAATGAGACATTATTGGCCTTTGTGAAGTTAGAAGAAAATATAAAGAAACAATTGACTTAAAAAGTGGACATGCACTCTATTATAAAGGCACAAATATTGGAAATTACAAGTGGAGTAGAATTGATTATAAATAAAAAGTGGAAGAACATTGTTAGGATTGATGGTGTATTGGACAGAGTGGCAAGATTAGTTATACAACTTAATAGCAGATACCAAATGCAGATAATTCAGGTTTATGCCCCAATGAGTTCTCACAGTGATGAAATAGTAGATTTTTATATGGATGTACAAAAGGCTTTTGATCAGAGTAAACAACATTTTAAAATTGTTATGGGTGACTTTAATGCTAGAATTGGTAAACAAATGAAAGATGAAAGTGATGTAGGTAATTTTAGTTATGGTAATGCAAATAAGAGAGGACATAGACTTGGGGAGTTTGCAGAAAAAAAAAATTTGTATTATGAATTCTTTTTTTTTTAGAAAAATGTTAAAAGGTAATGGACATGAAAGCATCCAAATGAGGGTACAGCAGAATTGGATTATATTTTGACTAACAGAACATACATATTTCAAGATTGTAATGTTCTTAATAAATTTAACATAGAAAGTGATCATCAATTAGTAAGATGTAAGATATGTGTTAATGCAAAACTAGAAAGACAAAAATTATTAAGAAAAACAATATTTACAGTTGATATTCCTAATCTTCAGAAACATTCTAATGAATTTAAATTAGAACTTACAAATCACTTTTAAGCATTAGTAGATTTTGAACATGATTCGTATTTAAATGAAAATTAATATGAAAATAATTGATACACTTTTAAAAACTGCAACAAAGATAGCTAACAGAAAAAAAACAGAAATCGACCAATAAAATTTCTACTGAGACTAGAGAATGTATGAAAAAAAGAAGGAATATGAAGATATATAAAAATGATGCATTAAAAAGGATTGAATATCTCAAATTTTGTAAAATGGTGTGGAAAAGAGTTGAAAATGATATAAGAAAGTATAAATGTAAACTAGCAAAAAAACTGTAGAAGAGAATAAAAGTCTCAAGAGTGTAAAACAACATTTTGGTATTGGTAAGAATTTTATATCTGCAATAAGCAAGAAAGATTGAATTATTACTAAAAAGAAAGATGACATCATGAAATGGATAGAAAACTTTCATCAAGAATTATATAGTAATAAAGAACAAGTACTCCTATATTTATTACATCTTCCAAATTACCCAGAATTTTAAATGAAGAAGTGAGACATGCAATTAAATTTATGAAAAAAGGAAAGGCTCCAGGAAATGATAGAATTATAATTGATATATTAAAAGAATCAAGTGAAGAAATAGAAAAAAAACTAGCAAAGTTATATGCCAAGTGTCTAAATGATAAAGTTGTACCAGTTGATTGGAAGAATGCAGTATTAATATTAATATTTAAAAAAGGTGATAAAGACAATATTAGAAATTACAGACCTATTAGCCTCTTATCAGTTTTATATAAAATTTTTACCAAGATAATTACAACTCATCTATAGAGAAAATTGGATTTCCACCAACCAAGAGAACAAGCTGGATTTAAAAGTGGTTTTAGTACAGTAAATCATATCCAGGTATTGAGAGAAGTTATAGAAAGGACAAATGAATGTGAGTTGCCATTATGCTTTGGATTTGTAACTTATGAAAAGGCATTTGATTCTATAAACATTTCTTCAGTGATTAAAGCATTGAATCATCAAGGTATAGATCCAGGATATTGTCATATTTTAAAGAATATTTATAAACATGCAACAGCAATAATTAGATTACATAATGCTAAAGGAAAAGTCAACATTGAGAAGGCTGTAAGACAGAGCGACTCTATCTCTAAAACTTTTTACAGCAGTGCTGCAAGAAGTATTTTGTGGATTAAAATGGGGAGCTAAAGGAGTAAAAGTAAATGGAGATTATTTAAGTCATTTAGATTTTTCAGATGATGTAGTTGCTTTTACAAATAATGCTTTAGATCTGCAGGAAATGTTGCAGGAGTTATCAGATGAAAGTAGGAAAGTAGGATTAAAGATAAATGTTAAAAAGTCTAAAGTAATGGTTAATGGATATTCTTAAAATATGAAAATAAAGATTGATTATGATGAGTTAGAAGAACTTAACAGTTATAAATACCTTGGTCAAATTATTAATACAGATGTAAACATAATGGATTAAATTAATCATAGAAATAAATTTTGGGTTGGAGTGCTTTTGTTAGAAATAACTTGATACTAAAAGGAAATATATCTATGAGGTTGAAAAGGAAGGTTTTTAATAAATGTGTTTTACCAGTTCTTACTTATGGATGTGAGACTTGGACATTTAATCGAAGAGCAATACAGAGACTACAGACAACTCAAAAGTATGAAGAGATGCATGTTGTGAGAAGAGATTGAAAATGCAATATATGGGGGAGAGAACAAACAGGTGTTACTGACCTCATTGAAAAAATTAAAAGACTGAAGTGGAGTTGGGCTGGACATATTGCTAGAAGAGATGATAATAGATGGACAATTGAAATCTTAAACTGGATTCCAAGAGATTGTAAAAGACCCAGGAAGAGATAACATCGGAGATGGATGGACGAAATAAGAAAGTGTGCGGAGTGATGTGGAGAACAGAAGCTAAAGATTGGAGAAGATGGATTGAACTCTGAGAGACCTTCCTCCTGCAGTGTATTGATAATGGTTGATGATGATGATACCTATATATACACATATACAAAATCCATATATATATATATATATATATACACATATACCCATACACCCATATATAACCTACATAAAAATACACATATATACAAAACATATATCAATATACAATTTTTATATTTTTTTTAAAAATCCTATTTTATTTTTAATTTTTTAATTTTTAAATTTTTTTAAAAACTACCCTTTATTATTTCTTTATTAATTTTTTATTAATTTTACTTTATTTTTTATTTTTCCCTTTTATTTTTTCTTTCTATCTCTTATTAACAGTATTATCTAATATATTTTATATCTTTTATTTTAATTAATACCTATAAATTTAACTTTTACCATTTTTATTATTTATCTAATCTTATTCTTTATTAATAATTTTTATTTTAATCTCTAATTTATTCTCTTTAATAATTCCTGTATTCATTTTAAATCACCATTTTTAACTTTCTTTGCCTTTAAAATTACTGACTTTTTCAAATTTCTTATCTTCTTTTTGATGTGATGTGATGTGATGTACTGTAGCTTCTTCTTAATGAAGTCAAGAATCTCTCAGCATTATACCAAGAGAAACTTGTTACCTACTTAATTTTACATTCCCCAGTCTAAGTTTTACCATATTTTGCTCTGTCCCATTTCCACAACATAATCTTTGTCAACTCTATAGGCTTTTTATCTAAATCTCCCTTATCTTTTTCCAAAGCCAGCATAAAAACCAATAATCTACTTTCTATATAATCACTTTTTTTCATATTTATTTTTCCATAACTGCATTATATCTGCCCTTTTTTCCCCAAACATTTACATTCAGTTAACAAATGCCTAATATTTTCTATTCCTTCCTTACATAATTTACAAAATAAATCACCCATTTTTTTCCATAAAGGAGATAAAGAAGATATTAAAAATTACAGACCTATTAGCCTTTTATCAGTTTTATACAAAAAAATTTACCAAGATAATTACAACTCGTCTATAGAGAACATTGGATTTCCAACAACCAAGAGAATAAGTTACATTTAAAAGTGGTTTTAGTACAGTAGATCATATCCAGGTATTGAGAGAAGTAATAGAAAGGTCAATGAATATGACTTGTCATTATGCTTTGGATTTGTGGATTATAAAAAGGTATTTGATTCTTTAAACATTTCTTCAGTGATTAAAGATTTGGATCATCAAGGTATAGATCCAGGATATTGTCATATTTTAAAGAATATTTATAAAAATGCAACAGCAACAATTAGATTACATAATGATACTAGGAAAGTCAACATTGAGAAGGGTATAAGGCAGGGTGACTCCATATCTCCAAAACTTTTTATAGTAATGCTGCGAAAATATTTTGTGGATTAAAATGAAAATCTAAAAAGTGAAAGTAAATGGAGATTGTTTAAGTCATTTAGATTTTGCAGATGATGTAGTTGTTTTTGCAAACAATGCTTTAGATATGTAGAAAATGTTGTAGGAGTTATCAGATGAAAGTATGAAAGTAGGACTAAAGATAAAGGTTAAAAAGACTAAAGTAATGTTCAGTGGATTTTCTCAAAATATGAAAATAAAGATAGAAGAAGTTAATAGCTACAAATATTTTGGTCAGATTATTAATACAAATGAAAACATAATGGATGAAATTAATCATAGAATTAAACTTGTTTGAAGTGCTTTTGGTAGAAATAACTTGATACTAAAAGGAAATATGCCTATGTGTTTGAAAAGAAAGGTTTTTAATAAATGTGTTTTACCAGTTCTTACTTATGGATCTGAGACTTGGATGCTTAATAGAGAAGCAATACAGGGACTTCAGATCACTCAAAGAAGTATGAAGAGATGCATGTTAGGAATGACAAGAAGAGATCAAAAATGCAATATATGGGTAAGAGCACAAACATGTGTTATTGACCTCATTAAAAAAATTAAAAGACTGAAGTGGAGTTGGGCTGGACCTATTGCTAAAGAGATGATAATAGATAGATAATTGAAATCATAAATGGAATTACAATAGATTGTAAAAGTCCCAGAAAGAAACCACATGTGAGATGGATGGATGAAATAAGAAAGTGTGCAGGGGTGATGTGAAGAAGAAAAGCTAATGATTGGAGAAGATGGTCTAAACTGGGAGAGATCTTCATCCTGCAGTGAATTGATAATGGTTGATGATGATTATGATGATTTTTTATCACTCATAAATTCCTATAAAATAATGTTTTATCCCCCCATCTCTATTTAAATTTTGGTTTATTTTCTTAATTAATATTGCTTATTTTATTTTCCTATCCCTTCTTTTATTAATATATCCAATCATCTTTATACTATCTCTCTCAAAATATGCCCCATTCCCATAGTATGCATATAAATTAGTGACTTTTTGTCACCTCTATGTTGGATTAACCTAATATAAATTAAATTTTTCATTTCTCCTACATTTTTGGTTCTTATGTTGTTATTTTTACATGATCTACACTCTATTTGATAAACTCCATTTATACATTTTTCTATTCTTTTAATAAATACATTTAAAATAAAGAAATATTTTCAAAATATTTTTTCATTAAAGTGTATATGAGGGGAGTTATTGTAAACAATATATATAATGGAATGTTACAATTAAAGAAAATAAATATTGGTGAATTTTAGAAAAGTGAGATGTCTGCTAAATTAAAAATAGACTAATAAACCAGTATTTGTAATTATATAATAGATTATTACCCTTATCTAATATATTGTTAAATGTTTTTTTTTCATGTGTCATAGCATCAGCCGGGAAGCGAACCTGCTAACCTGGGAGAACTGCTTGTAAGGCAACTGTGCTGATCACTCAACTACTAATGCTTGACATATTGTTAAATGCTTTTTTTTTTTGGAAAAATTCAAATTTTAACTTTTCAAAAACATTTAATTATTAGTAATAGCATACACATTAATATATAGTGCAATGTTTCAAGTAGTATTTTCTCCTATCTTTCTCAAATGTTACCCAGCATTGTCTTAAATTTATCATTAATAAATTTAAATTTTACAGGTTTAATTTTTTTGCAAACTGTCACTAGTCAGGATAGTAACACCTGAAGAAGAGAGGGAAATAATGTCTCTTAAAATCATTATGTTTCATATAAATTGGGGTGTTATTACTAACAGTTGAATGTATTTGGAAAGTGTGAATAAAGTTTAAATTTTTAAAAACATGATGGAAATAATCTACCACATAATTACAACTATAACACTAATTATCTCAAACTTTCAAACAAATAATGAACAGTATATTTTTTAAACGATTGTAAAAACAGTATATTTTTATGTAGGGTATATTTATGTTTTAAAGATTGGTTTCACTATAATCACTGCAAAACCCATTTTTATTGTAATCTTTTTCATCTTCTTTTTCTTCTTTTTTTTTTCTTCATCATCTTCTTGATGGTGGTATATTTTTTATTTGTTTCATATTCATTTGCAAGTTCCTGCTTATTGTTAAATATGCATTTTAGCTCCCTCACAATTTACTTCATTAGCCAAAATCACAGGATTACTCTATCCTAAATTATTTTATTTATATTTGACATCAGTATATATTCATATATATTAATTACAAAATTTTTTAAATATCAATTAGATTATGTATACATATGAAACCTAGTACACATATAATTTGTAAATCTGTTATAAAAAATTTATATATGACATCAAAACTTAGATATATGTGACTGAGAACCAAGCAAAATTTGTATATCATAATTTAAAAACAATTGAATAAAATATTTGTAAATATACAGAAGAAATTTCTCAGGATAATATGAATTTCTTCTATAGAAACAACATAATAGATAAAATGCAGCCCAAATACACTTTACTTAATGTTTAAAATTTGGGTCAATACAATCACTATAATGTGTTACATTTAAATATATAAAAATAGAATAAATGCCTCAGATATCATTTTTGGTATAGGTGAAGTATAAATTCATAATCCATAATTATATGGCTTTCTCTTTAATCATTTGTAATGATCCTGCACTATAATCCAAGAGACCCTTTTCCCTTACACCAAGACAATTTTTTAAATTTTTATCACTCATTTAAATTTGGCTGATTGGCTAAATTGATTGCCTATAAACCAGATGCCTGACAAAATCATAAACTTCTAAGAAAAAATCATTAGCTATACAAAAAAAATAGAAACACTGTTTAGATTTAAATTCAAGGTAATGGACAATATTTACTATTAAATGAGGTCAATCAAGATATTATTTATGCAATATTTAATATATTTTCATCTTTTAATAAATAAGTAGGTAGACTGTCCAAAAACTTAAATGCATCCTAGTTTGATAATTAATCATGATAATATGTTATACCGAAGAAATTTTTAGGTTTCTTCATTTTGAGAAAGAATACTCTCAATTATATAAACCCAAATTACACTTTAAGACTTAAAAAATAATTAAATTCCCAGAACTTTTCAAAGTGAATAGAAAATGATAAAATATAACAATATAAATTAAGAATACATGATGTTAATCTTTTATTCTGCACTTATAATCTAATTTTAACTTTACTTGTGCAAATATATACATTTATTGTTCATTATATAGTGATGCTAAACTATCATTTATATTCATTCCAAGTATTTTTTACTATGAATCATTGTTGTAATTCATTACCAGAATTAACATGACAAAATATTATGACATAATTAAAAAAGAAAATGACAAAGATACTTTTATCTGTATTCAATCCATCCCCAAAATGAGTGCATTCTTATATGCACTTTAATATGTCATTAAAATGGCCAAATTATAATATCATAAATAAAAATATATGTCAAAGATCTTCAAACACTTTTATCATAAAGAAAAAATAGTTTATTTGGTATCTATTTTTGTATTCATCAAAATGTGTATATTTTAATACATGAAAGTATGTATAAGTTCTCATAATCAGTAAGTATTTTTGCCCTTCCCCCAACCTTTTATCATTTTACTATAAGTTTAAAAGAAGATTTTTTTGAATTGTTGTAATTTTGTATTAAAAAAATTATTGCCAATTTTAAAAGTTTTGAAGTGGTGAAATTTGGGGTAAATAAACAAATGACAATTTATTTATTTTTCTTTATTTATTTATAAATAAGCATTTATTTTTATATAGCGCTATGTTTATAAATTGTAATACATTAAAGATCAGCCTTTCAAGCTATTGTGCATGTGCTTTTTTACTATTCATTTATTATTAACACTCGTAAAAAAGTTCATGCACAATAGCTTGAAAGGCTGATCTTTAATGTATTACAATTTATTTATTTATAAAAATTAATCATATAAAATTATCTATTAAAAACTTTCTAATAATTAATAACAATGTCAATTTTTTCATGCATTTATGTAATACAAATATTTCCATAAATTTAATCATAAATTTGCACATTTGACTTGATATCAGTGCTAAATAAGAAATAAGACACATTTATTTTATATTGCTTTGGTTGCTAAACATATTATTTACTCACCAAATAAATTATTTTATATCATTTTCATAGATTTACTTCAACAATATATTATTTATTATTTTTTTGCATTTGGTCATTGATATGTTCTATATGATACCACCTGGTAATTACATGCTACTAGGAGCATCTTTTTTACATCACATAAGTATGCTTGCTCATAACTATTATTAAAACAGGCAAAACTCTCCATACAGTAGTCTCACTCAGTGCAAGATAGAATAATCAATGTATGACAGAAGGCTTATGCATAAAATCCCTTGGCTTCTGGAGAGTTGCATTAGATCCTAAGATCTAGATGCAGTGCTCTCAGATGAAGTGTTGCATTAGATCCTAAGATCTATGTGCAGTGCTCTCAGATCCAAGGCTCCTCACTGATGAAAGTCACAAACTAGAAACTAGTCTAGGGATATTGGATGAATAGGTCCTAAATAGAGATTTTATGCTCAAGTCTTCTGGCATCCATTGATTACTCTAGCTTGCACTGAGTGTCACTACTGTATGGAGAGTTTTTGCCTGTTTTAATATCATCTTTTTTAACATGTTAACTCTATAATGTAAAATATTCTCATTAATATTAGTAGATTAAAATAAATTTTGTAGTTAAAGTTGGTTTAATGATATTAATTTTTACTGAACAAATATTTTTCAGTAAAAACTTAAATTAAATCTTTAAATAGTATTGGAATTTTCAAAAGTTGTCAGAGTTAAAATTGATGGAATTTCATTTGATTAATATAATATGACTATAATCTGTAATGCAGTGGAAAAGAATGAACTCAAAAACTAAAGACTGAATTAATTCTCAGCTAAGTAAAATAAAAATAAAATCTCACCTATATCACTTGAATAAAATTATTTTGCTTGACAGCTATATGACTCTTGAATTTGATCTCCCAAGGAATTAATAATGTTATTGTCTTTTTTATTTAACAGTACAAAAAATTTGGCTTGTTTTTTAAAAAATCTAATGGTTTTCAGCTTAAAATATTAACTTTGTGTAGCAGAATATAAAGATAGCCATTAAGCAAAAGACTAGCCAATTTGTTTAGCACATTATTACTTATTTTAGTTGAATAGCAATGAAAATGCATGTGCAGCTATCACATTGGATTAATTAAATATGATGCATTATGGCTATATAATACCAATTGATTGGTATTGGTGTTTAGTTCAGCATCTGTAATTTTAGCAGTTTAATATCTAAGAGTTTCATTAAAAAATTTCAAATCATTGATGGTATTGAACAGTTCAAGCAACAGGATAAAAAAAATATTTTTTTTGTAAAGTTCAACTCACATCACTCACTATTCATATAAATTAATAGCTTTAGTACATAATCCTATTGTGGAAGCTATTTAATTGAGTTTAATGGCACGTTAATCATGATGTTATATGATGTTTGAACACCAGATTGGCAAGTTGAATTTCAATAAACTTTATTATTGAGTCCATCACTCTATTACTTTTCTATCAGAACAAAATTTTTGAGTAATTCATTTCTTCAGTGATTATCTGATGTTAAAGTAACAGAAGACCCCCAATTAAGATACCTTTCACTATTGAGTCCATCACTTCATCTATGTGCTCACAATGCTTGATTATATTTTTCGCACTAAAAATGTATAAATTACAAATACTATTTTATAATTTTTTAATGATCCTTTTAATCAAAAATTGACATATATTTTTATCATTACTATTGTTGAAATTTTTATTCCTTTTTGGGAAATAAATATTTTCAAATCATATATATTTTATTTTATAAATATTTCTTTAGAAATTTATTAAATAGTTATTTTTATGTTTGTTGGATCTTTATTTAATGGCATTCCTATACCATTATTTAAAGTCATTTCTATACCAATAGCCTTTCTAACTTTTTTTTGATTAACTGTGATATTACTCTGTGTGTGGTACTCAAACTTGTTTCTGTGTGTCTATTGTTTATATTTTGATGAATGATAACTATAGTATACAATATTGCTAGATAGATAAGATTAATAAAGTCGTTAGGTTATATTTTATCCAAATAGTTGTTCAACTATTCCTAAACAGGTCATCCCTTCCCACATTTAATAATTATTTGGGCACTTTGAGGTCTATGTTATTAATTTACAAAGGGGTTTTAATTACCGTTACGATTTATGCATAAAAAAATTTGTGGCTGTAAGATAATAATTTTCTCTTTAAACGAAAGTATGACTATACTTCTATCTGTTTGACAAATTTGTATATTATTAAAATTTAATAACTAACAATAAACTATTAGCTACCACATTAATATAAAAATATCTCAAATATGTTCAAAAGCAAAATAAAATTATAATTAATTATCAAAAAGGAATATAATTAAAATTCATACAAAAATGTTATACTTTTTTTAAAGTCAATATATTGATTTTTCTCTTTTTATGTATATATGTATATACAGTACAGATTTTCTTTTCTTTTTAATTTTGATTTATGCTGAAAAAATTAACTAAAGCAGAGTTAGTAATTTTATGATGATTTGTAAAAACTAAATCAATAAAGCCTTATAATGAGATATTAATGGATCGACTATCCTTAAGCATATTTTATAATGGATTACTAAAGGCTGTTTCATTTTTTGTTTTGTAATGAACTAAATAATTAATCATTATAAAGGTAAAGGTTATTCAAAATATATAAAGAAAAAAGGCATTCAAATAATTATTACTATAAGATATTTTAATATTAAAACTATGTAAAATATAACAATTAATCAGAGCATATTTGCTCCAGTTGAGCATATACTGTAACTAGAAAAACAAAGAGCTATGAAAAGAATAGCAACATATTTGTGAACAATTAAAATATTTAATAAAAAAACCTTTTTTTTTATTTATAAATAAGACTTAGAAAATTATGCAGATGTTTAGAAATATAATTATAGATACATTAATATGAATGCAAACCACTTTAGATTATCTTCTTTTTCTACTCATGCAATTCAAAAAAATACATCTCTTGTTGAGGAAGCTAGTAGCCCAAAATACCCGAAATCTCACACAAAAAATGATATACCAATTTTTAAAAGTGAGTTGAATGCCCACACCAGAAAAAAATAATGGTATATATATATATATATGTGTGTGTGTGTGTGTGTGTTGTAACAGAATAAAAAGTTGTTTTACAAGTTTTGGCCAACATTTTATTGCTGTCATAAAAAGAAATAATGATGAAATAAATCTTATTGCTATCCTTAAAGTATAAGTGCCGTTTGTAATAGGATAAAATTAGGGTATACACTTTCTTTAATGCATCACAAATTATGGATTCATTTATAACAAATCAGATATGATAAAACAATAATAGAGTAATCTTTTTTAATTATGCCCTGCCAATTATAGCTTTATTTATATTAGGAAAAATATGGATGCATGCTAACCTCTTTTGTAGCCCCAATCATTTAGGTACATTTGTAACAGATAGAAAATGTGACATGAAATAATAACTCTAATATAACTTGAATAAAATATAGCTCAGTAATTGGTCACCCTAGTAACAAAATAAAAATGATCCCTGAAATTAGACATCATTTATAATCGAATAAAATATAATTCAAATAAAAGTAATGCTAATTTTATAATGCCTGTAAATAATAATATTGTTCATAACAAAATAAATATAATATACTAAACCAAATAAATACCAATCAATAACTAATTATTCAGTATTTATCATAACCTTTTGTTTAATCACCTAACAAAACAAAACAGTGATTATAATTTTTATTATAGCAACATGGGTTCAGATAACATTTAAAAACAAATAGAAAACTTTATAATATTTTACCATGTGAAATACATCACCATCTAGTGAAGATCTGACCTCTTCCTGTTTAAAACATGTTTTTTTTTAAATGTTTTGTTTATTCACTTCATAACATGTTATGGAAGTAAATTTACAGATACTGTATTATGATTTGTTATACAAATAAGTAAAAAAAAGTGTTTCTTTCTCCTTTTTTTAAATTTACATTAGTCAATGATAGGAAGAAAAAATAGTTGCCAACATTTAAACTTTAAATGACAACTTTTAAAATATGTTCAACTCCAGAATTTTAATATCATATTTAGTTTTGCCATCAAATTAACAATAAAAATATAAAAGATTTTATTTAAAACTCAATTTAAAAATTTTAAACTGAAAAGCATTCAAAATGCTTAATTATCTCTTCATAAGGTGTTAAATGTGGTAGAAACCAGTCCTATCTTGCATGAGGGTGGTGTAGTAAAAATTATAATACAGAAAGACTACCTTTTTGTCTCATTTTAAAATGCAGGGATTTGTATAGATTAGTTATATTGTAATGCTAAATGAAAACTGTATAAATTACCAGTTGTGTATGTGTGCATACAGATGAGTCATTTGAGTAAACTGGTTAAAAAGTTAAAAGAAAAGTTAATTTATGAATTTAATCATACTATTAAATATTTGATAAATTTATTTTGTATTATGTGAGAAACCTAATGACAAACTACACTGTAAAGAAAAAAAGAAAAATTGTTTTGATGCATGCAAGAAAAGTTTGAAATGCATAATTTATAAAAATCTGAAGGATTTTGAATGCTTTAGTTTGCCTTTTCTGAATTGAATTTTAAATAAAATCTTCCACATTATTATTATAAATTTGATGAAAAAATAAAATATGACATTAAAATTGTGTTGATAATATTTAAAAGTTATCATTTAAAGTTTAAATATTGGCAACTATTTTTTTTCTAACTTCCTATCATTGACAAATGTAAATTGAAAAAGAGAGTTAAGAAAAAAAACATTTTTTCTTTCACTTATTTACCTAACAAATCATGATACAGTACATGTAAATTTACTTTTTTAACTTGTTGTAAAGGGAATAAAGAAAATGTTTTTCAAAAAAACATGTTGTTGTAAGAAGGCAGAGGTCAGATCATCATTAGATGGTGACATATATGTTGTTTGGAAAACATGTTGCTGAACAACGACGATAGATAGATAGATAGAGGTAGATAGATAGATAGATAGATAGATAGATAGATAGATAGATAGATAGATAGATAGATAGATAGATAGATAGATAGATAGATAGATAGATAGATAGATAGATAGATAGATAGATAGATAGATAGATAGATAGATAGATAGATAGATAGATAGATAGATAGATAGATAGATAGATAGATAGATAGATAGATAGATAGATAGATAGATAGATAGATAGATAGATAGATAGATAGATAGATAGATAGATAGATAGATAGATAGATAGATAGATAGATAGATAGATAGATAGATAGATAGATAGATAGATAGATAGATAGATAGATAGATAGATAGATAGATAGATAGATAGATAGATAGATAGATAGATAGATAGATAGATAGATAGATAGATAGATAGATAGATAGATAGATAGATAGATAGATAGATAGATAGATAGATAGATAGATAGATAGATAGATAGATAGATAGATAGATAGATAGATAGATAGATAGATAGATAGATAGATAGATAGATAGATAGATAGATAGATAGATAGATAGATAGATAGATAGATAGATAGATAGATAGATAGATAGATAGATAGATAGATAGATAGATAGATAGATAGATAGATAGATAGATAGATAGATAGATAGATAGATAGATAGATAGATAGATAGATAGATAGATAGATAGATAGATAGATAGATAGATAGATAGATAGATAGATAGATAGATAGATGGATAGATAGATAGATAGATAGACAGACAGACAGACAGACAGACAGATAGATAGATAGATAGATAGATAGATAGATAGATAGATAGATAGATAGATAGATAGATAGATAGATAGATAGATAGATAGATAGATAGATAGATAGATAGATCCAAAACAAGTAACTAGGCATTCCATTCCAATCCAGAAAGTCCAGTCTACCTTAATTTATTTAAAGACTCAATGTAAGTAATAGTGTTGTTATGATTCAATGCTGAGGAGAGAAACCAGCACAATTTCTGATTAAAACTATTTCCACTGTATCTCAGGTAACTCAGCTGTATTTTGCTAAATACTTTTAAAGTATTTTTTTAATAATCCAGTTATAACAGTGAGTATGATGATTTTATCTTGAAGAAATCTATCTACCATGTATGGCTAGATAACCAAAAACCACATCAGCCCAAATACCTCGAAAATGCAATCAAATCCAGAAACTAATGCTAAAGTTTTCCAAAACCAACTAGTGTATGCCTTACTAGTAGCATGAAGGAAATATACAGCGCCATAATAATACCCAAGATGTAATAAGACTTTACCCTATCTAATGTCACAAATGCTTTCTGTATTTCATCTCTAACATCTTCAGTGCACAAACAGAAGAACTACCATCTTTGGAGAAATTAATGAAGACAATCATAAATATATTGAAACAATGATATCTATAAAAAAACATAGCTCGGAAATGTTAAAATATTTCACATAGTAAAATCTCATCATTATAGATATTATAAAACCTTGAAGTTAAATTTAAAAATATTTTTATTAATATTATATTTCATATTTTGTATATGTATTAATAGTTGTGTGTATATACACAGCAGATTTCTACATTCATTGTTAATAAATTGATATTTTTATTAATCCATTCAGTTTGTGTTTATTCATCTAACTCAATTCAAATATTATGCTTTTAATATTCAATATGCTAATAATATTCACAATCCTTATAAATCATGTAATCCACTGCAGGACATGCAGGGATGGTAATAAGTTTACCAAAAGTAAACTTTTTCATTACAACGTTTGGTGCCTGAGAGTTTCATTTTTATTTTATTTTATTGAAATTAAAAAACAAATAAAATACTTTGGGGAGAACTTATACTAAAGTTATAAATCATTATCATCATCATCATCATCATATATATTTGAATTGAATCATTTTATTTGAATTTTATTAACCATTTAATTTTCACCATATAAATATTTATTTGAATCAAAATTTACTTATATATATATATATATATATATATATATATATATATATATATGTGTATATATATATATATATATATATATATATATATATATATATATACACATCTTGGTTCAAACACATTTACTCTTAAATATTGACCATTAAAAAATATATAAATGTGTGTGTGATAAAACAAACAATTTTGTACTCTGTTTCATCTATAGTAAGGTACATATATCTAAACTTATATAGAAACAAAATACTAGATAAAATCAAAAAAAAATTGCAATTTTTTTTTATCATAAGTATAATGATACCTATTACATAATTAGCCTTCTTAAGCAATTAAATGCTAAAAAACCGAGAGTATCTCTATGTTTTGAGTAATTTATATTACATACATCTCAGTTGTAAATATTCTGAGTTATAATTATTTATTACAGAACTATCTGTAATTAAGAACAATTTCCAATACCTAATAACATTAAAAGTTCTCAAAAAAATGGTAATTTCAAATCCCAAATTATTAATTGAAAAAGTTTTTTTGAGACTCTTTTTCTGATTTCATTATGTTCATACTCAATTTTTATGATTTTTATCTATTTTATAAAGACCTAATAGATGTATATCTTAAGACAACTAAATGAATTTCATTTATAAACATAGGATTGAGTATAAAATATTGTTTGATAATTTGAAAACTGTCTTTTATGAACATACTAAAATCAAAAAAAGGCCAAGCCATTTTGTTTACTATACAAAAATATGGTCATCATCATCATGATAATAATTATAATAATAACAACAACAACAAATAATAATAATAATATTAATAATAATAATGATGATGATGATGATGATAATGATGATGATAATAATGATGATGATGATAATAATAATAATAATAATAGTAAAAGAAAGCTATTTTATCAAAAAAAATACTTGACTTGATTATATTTGTAGATAACAATAAAAAATCTGGTACATAATAGTAATTAAAACATAAAAAAAACGAAAATTGGATAATGTACTATGTAATTTTAATTAAATACTAAAAAGAAAAAGTGGGTATATTTTTAAAAAAGATTTTTAAAAAGGGTCCACGTGTTTTATTGTTGGCTGGGTAACACTTAAAAAAATCTATATATCTCCAATTACTAAAAAAGCAGGAAGAAAAATAACAGCCCACAATAACAATATTAAATTCAGAAGAAACTTTTTGCTTTATGAACTATAACTGTGATTGAGATAGGCATCACTATGTTGGAAAAAAATGATTTATTAAATATAAATCAAAAGCAACAACTGACCAATAAAATTTCTACTCAGATTAAAACATTTATGAAGAAAAGAAAGAATATGAAGATATACAAAAATGATAAATTAAAAAGGATTGAATATCTCGAATTTTGTAAAATGGTGTGGAAAAGAGTTAAAAATGATATAAGAACATAGAAAAGTGAACTAAAAAGGAAAGGTGTAGAAGAGAATGAGAGTCTCAAAAGTGTAAAACAACATTTTGTTATTGGTAGGAAAATTATATCTGCAATAAGAAAAAAGATGGAATTGTTACTAAAAAGAGAGATGACATCATGAAATGGGTAGAAGACTTCTACCAAGAATTATATAGTAATAAAAAACAAGTACTTCCTATATCTATTATATCTTTTAAGTTGCCCAGAATTTTAAATGAAGAAGTGAGATGTGCAATTAAATTTATGAAAAAAGGAAAGACTCCAGGTAATGATGGAATTATGATTGATATATTAAAAAAAACAAGTATAGAAATAGAATTTTTTTAGCAAAGTTATATACCAAATGTCTAAATAATAAAGATGTACCAGATGATTGGAAGATTTTAGTATTAATATTAATATTTAAAAAGGTGATCAAGAAGATATTACAAATTACAGATTTATCAGTCTTTTATCAGTTTTATACAAAATTTTTACCCAAATAATTACAAGTCATCTGCAGAGAACAATGGATTTTTACTAACCAATAGAACAAGCTGGATGTTAAAGTGGTTTTAGTATATTAGATCATATCCAGGTATTGAGTGAAGTTATAGAAAGGACAAATAAATATGAGTTGCCATTACACTTTGGATTTATTGATTATGAAAAGGCATTTGATTCTATAAACATTTCTTCAGTGATTAAAGCATTGGATCATCAAGATATAGATCAAGAATATTGTCATATTTTAAAGAATATTTATAAAAATGCAACAGCAACAATTAGATTACATAATGATACTCATAAAGTCAACATTGAGAAGGGTGTAAGACAGGGTGACTTTATATCTCCTAAACTTTTTATGGCAGTGCTGCAAGAAGTATTTTGTGAATTAAAATAGCAAGATAAAGGAGTAAAAGTAAATGGGGATTATTTAAGTTATTTAGATTTTGCAGATAATGTAGTTGGTTTTACAAATAATGCTTTAGAGTTACAGGAAATGTTGCAGGAGTTATCAGATGAAAATAGGAAAGTAGGACTAAAGATAAATGTTAAAAAAACTAAAGTAATGTTTAATGAATTTAAATAAAGATTGATTATGATGAGTTAGAAGAAGTTAACAGCTACAAATACTTTGGTCAGATTATTAATACAGATGGAAACATAATGGATGAAAATAATCATAGAATTAAACTTGGTTGGAGTGTTTTTGGTAGAAATAACTTGATACTAAAAGAAATATGCCTATGCATTTGAAAAGGAAAGTTTTTAATAAATGTGTTTTACCAATTCTTACTTATGGATCTGAGACTTGGACACTTAATAGAAGAGCAATACAGAGACTTCAGACCACAAAATAAAGTATGGAGAGATGCATGTTGAGAGTAACAAGAATAGACCAAAAATGCAATATATGGGTAAGAGAACAAATAGGTATTATTGACCTCACTGAAAAAATTAAAAAACTGAAGTAAAGTTGTGCTGGACATATTGCTAGAAGAGAAGATAATAAATGGACAATTGAAATATTAAACTGGATTCCAAGAGATTGTAAAAGATCCAGAAAGAGACCATATGTGAGATGGATAGATGAAATAAGAAAGTGTGCAGGGGTGTTGTGGAGAAGAGAAACTGAAGATTGGAGAAGATGGATTGAACTTGGAGAGACATTCATCCTGCAGTGTATTGATAATGGTTGATGATCAGAAATAGGCACTCTTGATTTATTAATTTTTTTGTTGATACAGCCACAAAAATGCACTGCTGATTAATTTATATGTGTACTATCCACCATAATTATTTAATCATCTTCTGATGTCTATTTGAAGCTGTTTCTTAAATGCCACAACACTATGGTAAATTACAATTAATCTAAGAATGTGTGTCTTTATCATTATTGGAAACTAAACACTTAAATTGTACAAATTACAAGGATAAGAAATATCATAAGATTAACCCATACTGATCAATATCACAAAATCAACCCATACTGATCAATAATGGAAGTTATAAATATATATCAAAATAAGGTGGTACCTTTTAGAGCTTTAACAAAAAAAAATAGAAAAGAATCTTAATAAGTCAGTGTAATCTAATTACTATATTTTAATTTATTTCTTGAATATTAATAAATATATTACTTTTATTTAGTTGTTTTTATATGCTTATTATTCCATAAATTTATTCTAAAATAATTATTTTTAATTTGTATGTGCACAAGTTCAATGTATTTTATTAATAAATTATTAATTTATAAAATTTAAGTTGTCAATCCCATTTTATATTACAGCTTTCATTTCAAATTTTCACGTTAGCTCTTATCAGTTCCATGTTTATATAAAAAAGATTAAATTAGAGAGAATGTTATCAGGAATTGCAAAAGTATAGGAGATAAGATTGGTTTCATACAACTTGTTTTTTTTTTGTTTTACAAATGAAAAAATGGTGCCCTAACAAAATTTGCAAATGCATTTGTTTCCATTTAAAACAAATTACTTCTGAGTGTTTTGTGGAGGTGATTGGAAAATATAACCCATTTTTATGTTCAATCATTTCTATTCTTATGTACTTTATATATAGTTCTATAAAAGTTACACCAATTAGTTATATTTAATGTTAGTCCCTTCGTGTTACCAGTACAATATGTTTAAAAACATGCTATATATATATATTACATTTAATAAAAAATGAAATTATTAATGAAAGTAAAATTATTATTAACATAATTCTTTATTAGGATTACTAAGCTGCTTTATAGTTCATTATTTAAAGTTAAAATGAAAAACAGGTGCTCAAGATTAGTTGACATTTGAAAACAAAAGTGAGAGGTTGTCTATATTTATACATGTATGTGCATGAATATGTTTCATTATTACTAAAATTATGAAATAAGATTTGATTTTAAAGAAGCTAACAGGAAAATCAGATCCATAATTATATCTTCCTAACCTCATTTGAACATTTCAAAAGTCATGTTTTATTGAGCTATAATATTACTGAGGATTTTATTATTTATCTCCAAATATGTGATACAATAAGTTATAAGTGATGGCAAGAAATGATAAGCTTTAATTGCCAATAATAAATGCTATTTCTTGGTTATAGTACTTTTGTATAATTATATTGTCTAGCATTGAGCTTAACAACAAAGCTACTGTATTATTATATTACTGCAATAGCAATGTGTATCAGAAATGACTAGCTCTAATAACATATTATATGTCACACATTAATATAGGAAAAAGTCTTGTAAACAACAACTAAATTTCTAACCTATTTGTCACCAGTCATATATTTAATAATCATTAATTTGTTTAAATTACAAAGCTGTTACTAACCTTAATCCTCCAATTTAGGCAATCATATCCAGCCAATGAGAGTTATTGCAATGAATGCTACAAGCTTATGGTAGCTTACATAAATATTTTGTTGATGTTTGAATTATTGCAAAATTTGCAATGAGAAAAATTATTATCTGACTAATATATCTGATAGTTTTAAAATTTAATTATATCTTTGAATACAGTATATTTTATATTTTTAAATCAAATAGTTTTGAATTATTTTAGAACAATGATTCAGATTAGATTTAACTTATTCTTTAGTGGTTATCTTATTATTTTATATATAATTCAATTTTTGTCATGTAAAAATCTTATATGAAGAGTATTTAATTCATTGTGTAAAATGAAGGAAGACAATCAAATTCCTAATGTCCACTCCATACATTATTTAAGTTGTTATTATTATATCATTATTGATATAATAAATGAATATTGATGAGCTGCATACTATCATTCATTAGTTAGTGCTGTAGGTTTATTGATTTTTTATCTCTACATTTAAAATCAAGAAGCACCATGGTCTTTCTTTTCAGTAATTAAAATATCAGATTAGTTTTTTTAAAGCTAGAATTAATCTGATGTGAATGAACTTTTTTAAAGAAATATTTGCAATCATGTTAGACAAAACTAAATTATAGCCCTTATTCTCAGGAAGCTGTAAAATTATTGTCCAGGATAGCAGTTAATAGATGAAAGTGAATAATATTAAGAATTTCCTGATTGTAGACTCATTAACTACTAAATGGACTTTTATTTAGATATTTACAACTGCAGATTGCTTTCAAGCAAAGTAAAATCCCCTGAATTAAAAGAATTTTCTAATATTAAAAAAGACATTGTTTGGCTTTGTGAAGTTAAAAGAATAGATGAATAAACAATTATTTTAAAAAGTGGATATGCATTTTAGTAAAAAGACACAAATATTGGAAATGTAAGTGGAATGAAATTCATCATAAATAAATAAATGGAAATAACAACATTGTGGAAAATGGTTATGTATTAGTCAGAATGGAAAGATTGATTATTCAAATTAATGGAACTTACCAAATATAGATAATTCAGATTTATGCATCAACTAATTCTCATTATGATTAAGAAATGTAAGATTTTCATATGGATATATAAAATGCTTTTGATCAGACAAAATAACATTTTTAAATTTTCATTGTAGACTTTAATATTAGAACTGATTAAAACTGATAGTGCTGTGGATAAATTTGATTATAATGATAAGAATGAGAAAGTACACAGAAAAGTATACATTATGGATTCTTTCTTTGAGAAAAATACTAAATAAAAATGAATATGGAAGCATTCAAATAAAGTTAATTGGATTATTTTTAATTAGCAGAAAATATATGTATCAAAATTGCAATGTTTTTAATAAATTTCACCCAGTAAGTCATCACCAATTAGTAAGATGCAAGAGGTGTGTTAATCAAAACTATAAAGACAAAAATTAAGGAAAATAGTAATTACATTAGATTATCCTAACTTTCAGGAACATTACCATGAATTTAAATTAATGCTTACAAATCATTATAAAAATATTAAAAGATTGTGAAGATAATTCAAATTTGAATGATAACAATAATAAATGATATACTATTAAGAATGCAACAAAAATAGAAGATACAAAAAAATAGAAATTTACAAGTAATTTTTTTGCTGAGATAAGACAATGTATGAAGAAAAGAAGGAATATGAAAATGTATAAAAATGATTTGTTAAAAAGAGTTGAATATCTAGATTTTTGAAAAAATATATGAAAAAAGAGTTAATAACACTATAAAAAATATAATTTTGAATGAGCAAGAAAAGCTATAGGAAAAAAAGTTTCAAAAGTGTAAAACAACATCTTGAAACTGATAGGACATTTATTTCTGCAATAAAAAATATAGAACTATTACTAAAAAGAAAGATGACAACATAAAATGTATGAAAGAGTTCTATAAAAATTATTTAGCAGTAAAGAACTACATTTTCTGAATTGTCCAACATTTTAAATGAAGAAGTGAGATGTGCAATTAAATCTATAAAAAAAAGTAAAACTTCAGAAAATGATGTAATTATAAATAATATCTTAAAAGAATCAGATTTAAAAAAAGTAGAAAAATTGTTGGCAAAGTTTTATACCAAATTTCTAAATGATAAAGATATAACAGTTAATTGGAAAAATAAAGTAATAATATCCAATTTAAGAAAGGTCATAATGAAGATATCTGAAATTATCCACCCAAAAGATTTTTATCAGTTTTATAGATTTCATTTACAGAGAACTTTGAATTTTAACCAACTGAAACAACACACTGAATTTAGAAGTGATTTTAGCACAGTGAACCACATCCATATATTAAGAGAAGCTATAGAAAGAGCCAATGAATATTAATTGTCATTATTCTTTGTATTTGTATATTATGAAGAGATATTTCATACTACTAATATTTATACTGTGATTAAAGCATTGGATCATTATGATATATACCCAGGATATTATCATATTTTGAATAATAGTTATCAAAACTATATAAAAGAAAATTTAAATCAATGTGGAACTTGAAAAGATTTTCAAGTTTTTCTTTGTCCAGATTCGAACAGAGCTCATGAGCATGGCAGATTAATCCATTTATATACAATAAGATACTTTTCAGATTATATATATTTAATATATTGATATTAATTTAAAAAACTGTATCAAAAATGCATGTGTACTTAATATGGGTTCAAATGACAACTTAATTCAAACTATAGTTTAATTTTATCTTATCTGAATCAACATTAAACAAAGCTTTTAGAATTTCTTAGACAAGAAAGTAGATAGGAAAAAGTTAATTGGTAAAATAAATACCAATAACAAGAAAGAATTAGTTAATAACAATGTAAAGAAAATTATAGTAAGATCAGTATATTATTAGGAAATGGAATATATCACATATTTTTAAGATTAATCTTTTCATAAAAAAGTTGGGGGGGGGGGGATTGTTAGCCAATATTGTCCAGAAGGTATTTTATTTTTGTTTATTTAAATTAGTTACTAAATGCATTTTTAAAAATAATAATAAAGTAAGGAATGAGAGAAACAATAGTTCGCTATATTGCATTTACTTCTGAAATGTTAAAGTTGATGAAAATTTTAAAAATTAATATATACAAATGTCTAAAACTAAAACATTGTAAATACACAGAGGAGATAAAAATTAAGGCAGACTGGACAGTGACCTACAAATGTTGATCACATTTTTACATAATGAACTTAATAATAATAAAAAATAAAATTGATAAGCAGCCTTATAAACTAATTTAAAAACAGACTTGTTGAAGCTAAATATTTTTTTTTTTTAAAAAAAAAGGCCTCATAATCTTTTTTTTTTTTTTTTAAAGTTATAATGTATAGAATAGAGATTAGATAATTAGAAAAGTAAATAATTGAAGAAATGAAAGTGTGGAAGACAACATGAAATGTATAACTATTTTAATAAGTTTAAAAGATTTTTAATTGAGAAATTTAAAAAGAGATTAAAAAATAAGAGTGTATGTTTATGTCCTTAGATATAAAGAAATTATAAAGAATAAGTTAAGACAGATTATGAGGAATGAATGTAAGAAAGAAAAAATATATAAAAATTAATAAATAATCTTAAGAAAAAAAAACATTGGATAAATTATAAACAAAAAAAAAGATAAGTTTGGTCAAAATATGAATTTATCATTTGTCAGATAATTAATGGTTATACATATATATATATAAATGTGTAATGCTTTCACATTTCATTTATTGTATAAATATCTGCAACCACAAACAAACGTGAAAGAGAGATTTATTGGAATTATTTTAAGCCCACACAACTATTATTTTTGACAGAAATGAAAAGTTTGATTTCTGTTTCTCGATTGATTTTTTTATGTATTAAAGCTGCTGTCTTTTGATAACGTAAAAGAAATTATAGTTTAAATTGTTGATTCTATTAGAATTTAGTTTTAGTTAATTGTTATTTAAGATTTTATTTTAGAGAATGTGCAGCATGTAGCTAGCATTTCAATGAGGCCATAGTTTTGACTGCTCGATAGCAATGTTTAAGAGTTTAAGCAATATATAGGAGAACATGCGTTATATCAAGGATTTTCTGAACATGTGGGAGTAGATCAAAGAAAAAGTAGTGAGTAATGTGGGTTGGAAATGTAAAATCAATACTGACAGAGATCTAACAGTAAAAGATAAATAAATTATAAAACCTAAAACAATGAAATATAAAAGTATATCTTACTTTAAATTCTCAGGACACTTATTGTTGATATTGTACTCTTCAATTAAAGAGAAACTAGATAGACCCTCCGGCTAACTAGGAAATAATTATACTATACTACAGTCAAGTTACATAAACAATGAAGTAAGATAATTAATATTAAGTCTAGCTCAAGATACACTACTAACATACAGTATCTAATAATATCAATATTTTATAATAATTAAATATAATAAACTAATTAAGTTAAAATATAATAATACTTATATTCGCAATAAATAATCAGGGTTCCAACTAAACACTCAGCTCATCTATTTTACTAATAATTTAAATTACAACTAGCTCATTATTATAATTAAAATATGGTTTGATTAAAATAATTAAATAATTATGCAAACTCTTCACATGAGAGATTTAGCAAGGTACAATGGCTTAAACATTGAGGATACATCTCTAAAGATATATTCCCAATGACATAAGACTATTACCCCCTACTAAATTAATATGCTAAAAACAACCACATAATACTCTCATGTCTTTGAACACACATATAATAATCTTATCATACAATTTATCAAATCTATTATGGGAAACAATAAATTAATTAATATTTCTTTATAAATACTATTTATAATCTAACATTATCTAATAATTCTTATTCATCATCATTTAATACAAACTTTATAATTCTTTTAAAATAATCTCATGTTCATTTTTAACACCAATAATAAAACAAATTAATTAAGATCCTATAGTTAAATATAATGAGGGATTTTACATAATATCTAACTATCCTCATAAAATAAAAACAATAAGCGATTTGAATACTTTAATGATTCTTAACATTACACTTCTATTTAAATATTAATGTTTAGCAATAAAACATAAATAAAATCATAAGATTTAGAGAAAACATTGTATAATCTTTTATTTATTTTATGTGGCATTCGTAGAATATATTATATTTTTAATGTAATTGCAATATTAAGTATCTCAAATTGGTATTGGATCATTTTAAAATAATCACCAATGATTATATTTTATAATAATAATAATTATGATAACATATCTTTATTAATCAATCATATGTAATAATAATATCTAAATAATTTTTACAAATCATGTGCAAATAAGTAATGTTTCAAACCATTAATTTCTATGGATCATGCATGTGGATATGAAGAATCAAAGAAAAACACTCAGACAAATTAAACTCCCAACAACAAAGTAATTTTTTAAAAAAATTAGCAATTTTATTATAGTTGAATAATATTATGGTTATGATACAATAAAATTATAAAATTTAAAAATATTTACAAACTATAATATAAAAAATTAAAATTATTTAAAATTAAAATATTTATACAGTAAATACAACAAGTAAATAAATATAAGATAGTCTTCACTACTAAAATGAAATAAAAATCTTACAGTAATATAATAGTGATATACTATTTTTTATTAATAAAGCAATAACATTCTATTGTCTCTATAGTGATAAAATAATAATGATAAATATCATGACTTACTAAACTTAATGCTATGTTTTATAGTATTTTAAAAATATATTTATAATTATGTTATACATATGAGTATAAGTGTAAATTAAAACACACCTATCTAAACTTGGCACAAAGTAAAATATTTAAAGATTATTAAACACTTCTTTTGCATTTAGCAAAACCTTATCTTACTCTTTTAATATGCTCTAGTATTCTAATACTAGAAAATTTAAATAAAAAAATATATAGTAATGCCTCCTTTCATAAATTAACTCCTTATAAAAATATTTAAAATAAGTTTATATTCCTTATAGCAAATTTTAAACTATTAATAAATTATATTGCTTGATATTTTACATTTCATTTATTCTATATTTCATATTCATTGTAGCATTCAAATCATACTTTCATTACTCTCTCATTCAATCTAATTCAAATATGTATTTATTTCAGTTTAATGATTTTTAATATTTACAATATTTATAAGAATATCAATCATTCTTCTCCTATTTTTATTATAACAAACAGTAAATAATTTAATATCATTTATGATAGACATTTTAATATTTCATCTTGCCTTCACATAAACTACCATCTTCTAACAGTTTAGCTATTACTCTACCATCTTTAAAAACTATTTTTCATGATGTGATACCAGTGGTGATTGACAGGGATTATAGTGAGGGATATAAAATAATAATAATAATAATAATAATAATAATAATAATAATAATAATAATAATAATAATAATAATAATAACAACAACAACAACAACTCCAATGAGTAAAAAAAACATCAATATCATGAATGCAATGCTAAAAGAAAGGTCCATATTTATCAGGCACCTTAAATTCATGTCATGGCTTTTATCTCAGCTCTTACTGACTAAAGAAAATGCAACTGTCCATGGAAAATACTATACAGTCCTTTGTTACATATATATTTAGTAAATTCACATTGTGACAATACAACTCACATATAATATCTTTCTAAAAATATATCACTAACACCTAGGATTTAATTTAACAATTACTCTCCTGACTACCATCCTATATCTTCTACATGCTTAATAACTCAACTAACATCACAAAGAAATACAAACCACACTACAAAAATTATTTTCAAACTACTTTTCTAAAAAACAACAACAAAGACTTAAAATTCACTTCAAGGCAGTTCAAAATTATTTCAAACACAAATGATTTTGATAAAACATTCATTACTATTATACACTTACCAATTTATTATAGCATTATATTTTAGAGATCAGTACTTTTATATCTCTATATTTCAACAGATACCATTCATAACAATAATATATTAATAACTTAACCATGTTGTAAAATGTATGCTTTTTCAAACATTTATGAGAAAAGAAATATTTAAAAATACTCTTAGATATTTTATAAGGTATTTTCTTGCATTCACTTTTCTTTATATAATACATATGATGATAATTATATAAATGATTCATTCAAGTTTTAAATATTCAAGCAATATAATGAATAATAATAATAATAATAATAATAATAATAATAATAATAATAATAATAATAATAATAATAATAATAATAATAATAATAATAATAATAATAATAATAATAATAATAATAATAATAATAATAATAATAATAATAATAATAATAATAATAATAATAATAATAATAATAATAATAATAATAATAATAATAATAATAATAGAGTACTATATTAAAAATCATTTTAAAAATAGTATCCAACAATGCAATATAAATAAATAAAGTTACACATGATTCCAACAATTGTTGAAACCACAATGGTGATCTGCTTCTTTCTCTATCATTCCTCCAAACAAGCTATATGTATTAATTATCTGTCAGAAAAATTTTTTTTGAAAAACCTATTTTTCATTATTTAATATAAAAACTAATCTATCTTAATATCAAATTAAGAACATATATTATAATAAACATGTTAGTTAAACCTTATTTTAAAATAATAGCAATAAACTAAAATAACGAGAAAAATTTAAAGTTACTATGTCTTTTGTTCTTTTTGTACTTCCAATGCTTTCAAAAATTCTTCCCCCATTGCTTTTTTATGAGTAGAAAGTTTTGAATAAATATTGTTCTCTTCTCTTGGCCCTGTTCAATAAACATATAAATAGCAAAACTAAATCCTACAGAACAAAATATTGTTCATCATTTAAAGATAAATTTATATTTCAGTCTCTTTCTGAATATTTATCCAGGCAAGCAATATTTCAATAGGAAAAATAATTAAGGATCCATTTTTATGCTAAATAAGATATCCTTTATGTATGTATTTTCTTATACAAATTCAAAATTTTTATACAGCAAAACATATCGTGATAAATATAGCTCACATATAATATCTACATTTCCATCCATAAACATTTGTAAAAATATTTTATGACAAGATTTATCTATTTATTAATTTTCTTTCAGCAGACATCCATATTTTGTATTCACTAAAAGTAGATATTTTTAAAAAATAATATTCAAGATTTTTAAAACTGTGTATTATATTTCAATTGTTATCTTTTGGACAGATTTTCCATTCAAGCATTAATTATAATATAATGCAAATCTTCAAAAAGAAATGCATTATAGTTTACTTTATTTTAAATAAAGAAGGTCATTTTAAAAAATGAATAGTTTGTTCATTGGTTTTATAATAAATAAATCTTTTCAAAAAGCATATAAATTCAAATTCATTTTCTTTCAATTTAAAAAAAAACATATCACTCACAGACAATAAATTCATTTAAGCTTTTAAGATAAATTAAAGATTGGGCATTTTATTTACATCCATATAACAAAAACAATTATACTTGCATATCATAAAAAGTATTTCTTCATCTAGATTTTAATTTACATGCAAAATATTAACTTATCTTTTCTTTTCCTTTTCTTGAAATTTATAACATTATGAGTATAAATTTTAACAAATAATTTATTCATATTAGTTAGCTTAAGTTTTATTGAAAAATTATATTTATTATAATGAGATAAAGTTACTAAAAATAAATGTTCATTTACTCGTGAATATATTAGATATATTAAATTCAAAGTTCTTACATATCTCCAAATCTCCTCTAGTCCTATGGTTAAATCCTTCTTAGCATTTGGTACACATTGTACCCACTCTTAAGTGACTACTATCATTTTCTATAAAAATCATCATAGTTTTTAATTAAGCTTCAAGTAAAACTTTCTGATAGGGAACAACTGGTTTCTATTCAATCTTTATTTAAAATAGTTACTAAATTATACTTTTAAAATTTTTAAATAAAAAATAATAATAATGATTATAAAGAATTATAACTTTTAAAACAATTAGACAAATAAAAAAAAATATTGATTATAAATTTCACAATCACTGATAATGTCTAGACTTGATCGAACATCTTCTTTTATATTGATTTGATCCAATTATTTCATTGGTTAATTCTGCTTTTAAAACACTTGCTAATTTACATAATCTAAATTAATTCCATCTTTAAAATAAGTTTTAAAACTATGAGTCATCATCCTTAAAATATTATATCAGAATTATTCAATACTTTAAATAGTAAATACTTTTATTAAAATATCAAATATCTTTATTAAAACAATTTAAATATTTTAATGATTCTAAAATATTAATTTTAAAGCAAAATATTATATTTAAACAACATAATTTTTTATTATTACTTCTAAAATATTATATTAGACTTAATATTGCAACATTTACAATGTATGCAATTTATTAATAAGACTAGAAATCAATGTTTTTCTTTCCCTACAAATGAAAGCTCACATACCAACACAATCTTTCAAATCATGTGACCTTTCAGAACATTCTAGACTAATATTAAATTATTTATTATGTAAATAATAATTTAAACAAATAATTATTTTAAACACATTAAATACACTATAGATAATATTTATTGCTAGAATTAGATTATTGTATTATTATAGTATCAATTAAATATAAAAAATATAAATTAATTTTATCTTTTAAATGATATATTATTTTATCACTTAATTTTTATTGAAATGTCTCTAAACTATTTAAAGCATCTTTACATATTTTTATTTACTAAGTTTGCACCTCTCCTACTCATAAAATGATTGTAACACTGTAATGTATTATAATCTAACATGAATTTTTTTAAGAAACATATATTTCAAACTCTGCTTAAACTGTCTGTACAAAGTATATATATATATATATATATATATATATATATATATATATTGTAACAGGGTGGGGGGTATCAGGAAGTGGAAGTAACCTGGGGTGATGGAGAAATCATCATTATCCCCAGTTAATCCGAAAATGAAATAATGAAATATCATTAGTTTACAGAAGTATATATAAGTATAAAATATTTCATAAGAGTGTGAGATTAAGAGATTTCTGATAGCATTTAGAGATCAGCCAGCTAACTCAGAAGAGCAACTAAAAAAAACATACATCAATCATATGTCAACCAGCCTTATAAAGTAAAATAATTATAAGTATGAGTACTACTCAAAATATCATTCATCATCATTCATGGGAATAAACAAATCAGTACAATAAATCAATACAGTAAACTAACAGTTAATCTGGTGACTGGATTGGAAATGGGTCTTCTGTAGACCAGGCTAACTATTAAGACTTTGACAGCTTGGGCAATTATTTAAACATAACTTAGATGCACCAATTAACATAAGAATCAGAAATCAAAACAATAATGCTGGGACATTTAAAACATGCTGATCTTATACTATGAACAAAATAACTAAAAGACAAAAAAATATAGTGTATGGGCTTTAAAGAGTATTCTCTTTTGCACCAACCAGGATGATGATTGATCATTGCTGGATGCCACAAAAGCATTAAGTACACATCCCCATTTACACATTCATCCCATGCATGAATCTAGCTCAGAGATCATAAGCTCTATTACTGTATGTGACCAAGAGATGATGCAATACAATTTTTAACAATTAAAACACAAGTTTATTAACAATAATAATAAAATAGAAATTAGCCAAAAAAATAAAATTATACACATATAAGCTTTCTGATTTTGTAATATACAATATAAAATTAAAATGATCATATTTGTGACTTACAAAATTACTATACAGAATTCAAATTGTTACTATGGTTTATATATAAGCACACAGATGCATGATTTATAATATTCAATTAATATTCAATAACAAAATGATTAAAATTTGCATATATGTCCTATTTGACAAGCATTGTCATATATGTGTGCACAGATTATTTATAAATTTGATTTTGTCAAACAATAAATAACAATACTTTTTATAATTAATAATTCCATTTTGTACATACATAAAATTTACATATTTAATCAATATTAAAAAAATCACTTTATCAAATTCTATTACAGCTTTCTTTATTCTTTTTAAAAAAAGTATAGTCAATTTTTGAGAGATTAGAAAGCTTTTTATCAGGTTACCCCTTAACTAATTATAAACATCTTTAAATTTTAAAAATATAGATTTAAAATGTCTTTCCAAATGAATTATTTAAAAACTACTCACCTTTGTATACATGTTTATCTGTGCTTCTCTTCACATATGTAGACACAGCAGCATACATATAACTACTTCTTTATTCAGATGGTATTTCTCTTGGGCAAGTTGTTTTTTTTGGTCAATCCAGGCAATTGTCATCATCAGGTAAAAGTACATTTCAGGTATGGTTGGCTTTTTTCCTTCTGTAATCAGTTCCACTTATACTTGGATTTTGTAAGCTTCAGGTCAGCAAGCTGTTTTTCTAGAACACTTTTAAGGCTATGAATTACAAAGAATCTTGATTCTTTTTCTCCATGTGAATTCAGACTCCATTATTGAACTGAATAGCAGCATTTCCTTGCACTCTTACATCCTCATGGCAGTTCTCTTGATAATTATTCTAGCCATCTTTGCAGCTAGCTTTACTGTGGCCATTTTCTGCTACAATTACCCACTCTTCACAAAATATTTTAGACAACTTTACAGCTAGCTCTTCTGCTAACTCTTACAAAACTGCCAGAAAAACTAACTGATATTTTGTATCAGTCTTTTATAACCTTGGTTATGTCAGGTGACAAAAACACAGTGGCTGTTTTCAATCTGTCTAATCCATTTAAAAACAAGATGGAAATTTCTATCAAAGTGTGATATTCATGTTTCTACTTTAATCTTTGGAATTTGACCAAAGGTGTGATAATCCTTTAGAATTTTTAATCTACAAATATTTTTATCTACATAGTAGAACTGCAAACAAGCATTAATTTAAAAAGATATTTTGTACAAGTTTTAATTAAAAGATTTTAAAAATAAATTATGCTTGTTTTTTTTTTTGTAATTTCAAAATCAGAATTACAAATATTATTTATCAGACCATTTTAAAAGTTTAATCCATAACAAAATTTTACTTTAAATCAGAGTTATTATTTATTATTATTTTTATTTCAGTGAATGTAAAAAATATCTACTATAATTTTTGTCTGTGTTTATTTTTAATTTTCCTTTCAACTTTAAATATCTATTTATGCACACACACTATATTAGGGTGACTATGTAATCCAACTGGTTACAATATATATACAAATATATATATATATATATATATAAAGAGCATTACAATAGCTCTAAACAAGCTTATTTTTTATGATAAATGCTACAAGTGAAAGCATTCAAATCATTTTCATCTAGTATTGTCTCCATCCCCTGACAAGTTTCAAGCTATGGTTCTCTTCAGTGAGGAGCTAGGAGCACAGATTTAAAAAACCTAACTCAATATAAGCATTTACCCACATATTTCTGCTATAAGTTAAAATGTATATCCCTTACATGTACATAATATTTATTATGTTTACATAATTATATATGTATATATAAGTAATTAACAATATGGAATATTTTTTGAAATGAAAAGTATTTAACATTTTTACTTTGATTGGAAATTTTTAATTTTTTTTTTTTTAAATATGTCATGCTTTTATTTCAAGTTAAATCTAAAAGCCCCAACTATAGTTGAAAAAAAAAACAATTATTTTTTTAATGCATGGTTAATAAAAGCATTTAATATAAATATATTATTTTTAAGTTTTTAATATTGGCACAATAAATAAAAATGTAAAACTATATCATACTGTAAATTGACTGGACATTTGCAGTTGATATATATATATGAAAAACAAAAAACAAGTTAAAAACTTGCTAACGCTTGTATTTATGTCAACAGATGACAATATATATATATATATACACCTTTATCCTGCTTAGTGTTTGGCCTTTTTTTTAAGATTTACAATAGAAATCACCATCAGTTTATACCCACTATTTGGATTTACAATCAATTATTTATAAAATGATCATAAAAAAAATTTTGGAAGCCATTTTGTAACACTGATGACATCATAGAATAGTTATTAAAGTCATCACATTCAAAAGCAAAACAGCTTTTATGCTGAAATTGTAGAGCACATATTTTATTCATAAAACATGTTATAGTGCTGCATTCAATATTTTGATTATAAGCTTAAAATATGATTAATGAATGAACAGTATTTTATTTGATTTTCATCCAGTGTTTTTTATGAGACAATTAATACTTCATTAATAACATCCAAAGTAAAGATTTTCATTGTTAATGACTACAAAAGCAAAAAAATAAGAAGGCTTATTCACTACATGAATGTAAATCAACATAGTATTCTAAAAATAATTTGTTTAGCATAATATATATATATATATATATATATATATATATGGCTGCAAAAAGGAGTTATATATATATATATATATATATATATATATGGCTGCAAAAAGGAGTTTGCTATTAACTGAAAGGAGACCCTTTGATTCCTCTTGGAAATCTTAAAGAAACTGAGCAGGGAAAATTCCTAATGTCCAATCCATACTTTATTGTCGTTGAAGCTGTTATTACTATGTGATTATTCATATAGTATATGAACATGGATGGGCTGCTCACCAACACGCATTAGCATGGTGAGTATATTGGCTTTTTACCTCCAAGTTTAAGAATACTTTTTCAATATATACAATCATGACAGACAAAAATAAATCATGGCCCTTATTCCCAGGAGGATGTAAAGTCACCAACCAAAACAGTGGTTGGTGGCCGAATGTGGAGGGTGCTAAGAATCCCCTGATTGTGGACTGAGGTTGCCATTTGATGACGACTTTTTATTTAGGTACTTATAACAGCTGATCACTTTCAAGTGAAGGAAGATTGCAAGAATTAGAAAAAGGACTGTCTTATATTAAATGGGACATTATTGGACATTGTGAAGTTGGAAGAAAAGGTGAAGAAAGAATTGATTTAAAAAGTGGACATATACTCTACTATAAAGGCACAAATATTGGAAATACAAGTGGAGTAGGATTCATTATAAATAAAAAATGGAAGAATAACATTGTGAAGATTGATGGTGTATCAGACAGAGTGGCAAGATTAGTTTTACAACTTAATAGCAGATACCAAATGCAGATAATTCAGGTTTATGCCCCAACAAGTTATCATAGTGATGAAGTTATAGAATATTTTTATATGAATGTACAAAAGGCTTTTGATCAAAGTAAGCAACATTTTAAAATTATTATGGTAGACTTTAATGTTATATTTGGTAAACAAATTAAAGATGAAAATACTGTAGGTAATTTTGGTTATGGTAATAGAAATGAAAGAGGACATAGACTTGTGGAGTTTGCAGAAAAAGAAAAACTTTATATTATGAATTCTTTTTTTGAGAAAAATGTTAAAAGGAAATGGACATGGAAGCATCCAAATGAAGGTACAGCAGAATTGGATTATATTTTGACTAACCGAAAATACATATTTCAAGATTGTAATGTTCTTAATAAATTTAACACAGGAAGTGATCACCGATTAGTAAGATGTAAGATACATGTTAATGCAAAACTAGAGAGACAAAAATTATTAAGAAAAACAATATTTACAGTTGTTATTCCTAATCTTCAGAAATATTCTAATGAATTTAAATTAGAACTTACAAATCGGTTTCAAGTATTAATAGATTTTGAACATGATTCAGATTTGAATGACATTAATAGGAAAATAAGCGATACACTTTTAAAAACTGCAACAAAGATAGCTGGTAGAAAAAAGCAGCAATTGACCAGTAAAATTTCTACTGAGACTAGAGAATTTATGAAGAAAAGAATGAATATGAGGATATACAACAATGATGCATTAAAAAAGATTGAATATCTCGAATTTTGTAAAATGGTGCGGAAAAGAGTTGAAAATGATATAAGAAAGTATAATTGTGAACTAGCAAGGAAAGCTGTAGAAGAGAATAAAAGTCTAAAGAGTGTAAAACAATATTTTGGTATTGGTAGGAAATTTATATCTGCAATAAAAAAAAGAGATATTATTTATACTAAAAAGAGAGATGACATCATAAAATGTGTAGAAGACTTTTATCAAGAATTATATAGTAATAAAGAACAAATGCCTCCTATACATATTATATCTTCCAAATTGCCCAGAATTTTGAATGAGGAAGTGAGACATGCAATTAAATTTATGAAGAAAGGGAAGGCTCCAGGTAATGATGGGGTTGTAATTGATATATTAAAAGAAGCAGGTGAAGAAATAGAAACATTTTTAGCAAAGTTATATACCAAATGTCTAAATGATAAAGATGTACCAGTTGATTGGAAGAATGCAGTATTAATATTAATATTTAAAAAAGGTGATAAAGAAGATATTAGAAATTACAGACCTATCAGTCTTTTATCAGTTTTATACAAAATTTTTACTAAGATAATTACAACTCGTCTTCAGAAAACACTGGATTTCCACCACCCAAGAGAACAAGCTGGATTTAAAAGTGGTTTTAGGACAGTAGATCATATCCAGTTATTGAAAGAAATTATAGAAAGGACAAATGAATATGAGTTGCCATTATGCTTAGGATTTGTAGACTATGAAAAGGTGTTTGATTCTATAAACATTTCTTCAGTGATTAAAGCATTGGATCATCAAGGTGTAGATCCAGGATATTGTCATATTTTGAAGAATATTTATAAAAATGCAACAGCAACAATTAGATTACATAATGATAGTAGGAAAATCAACATTGAAAATAGTGTAAGACAGGGTGACTCCATATCTCTAAAACTTTTTACAGCAGTGCTGCAAGAAGTATTTTGTGGATTAAAATGGGAAGCTAATCGAGTGAAAGTAAATGGAGATTATTTAAATCATTTAGATTTTGCAGATGATGTAGTTGTTTTTGCAAATAATGCTTTAGAGCTAAAGGAAATGTTGCAGGAGTTATCAGATGAAAGCAGAAAAGTAGGACTAAAGATAAATGTTAAAAAGACTAAAGTAATGTTTAATAGACTTTCTCAAAATATGAAAATAAAGATTGATTATGATAAGTTAGAAGAAGTTAACAGTTACAAATACCTTGGTCAGATTATTAATACAGATGCAAATATGATGGATGAAATTAATCATAGAATTAAACTTGGTTGGAGTCCTTTTGGTAGAAATAACTTGATACTAAAAGGAAATATGCCTATGTGTTTGAAAAGAAAAGTTTTTAATAAATGTGTTTTGCCAGTTCTTACTTATGGATCTGAGATTTGGACACTTAATAGAAGAGCAATACAGAGACTTCAGACCACTCAAAGAAGTATGGAGAGATGCATGTTGAGAGTAACAAGAAGGGATCGAAAATGCAATGTTTGGGTAAGAGAACAAACAGTTGTTACTGACCTCATTGAAAAAATTAAAAGACTGGAGTGGAGTTGGGCTGGACATATTGTTAGAAGAGATGATAACAGATGGACAATTGAAATTTTAAACTGGATTCCAAGAGATTGTAAAAGACCCAGAAAGAGATCACATGTGAGATGGATGGATGAAATAAGAAAGTGTGCAGGGGTGATGTGGAGAAGAGAAGCTAAATATAGGAAAAGATGGATTGAACTTGGAGAGGCCTTCATCCTGCAGTGGATTGATAATGGTTGATGATATATATATATATATATATATATATATATATATATATATATATATATATATATATATATATATATATATATATATTATAACAGTCAGGGTGGAGATCAAAAAAGTCTCACTATATCTGCACTACAGGGTGCCACTAGGCTACTAGAACCTAGAAAATTTATAGAGTAGGCAGATACGTGCTGTTAAAGATCCAATTTTTACATAGATATTTTACCATGACTGTCAGCCCTAGCCACTAGCTCATAGAGTAGCAGAGATTTTAACATATTTATTAAAATCTATTTTTTAATAAAGAATACACTAGATCAGTACCAGTACTAATAACACAACAGGTTTTATTAATGCACATTTAAAATTGAGGAATAAAATTTATATTTAGATTTTAACATTAATTTTTAAATTTAAATTACAGATTTAAATAGTCCACACAGATAGACATTTTAATAATATTTACTTTAGCATGTTGAGTATAGATAGGCTACATAGATTCCACAGTTAATAACTTTTCAAAACAAATCATTCTATCTCAGACTAAAAGTCCCTAGCCAAACCAATGCCTGCTTCCAGATATATAGTCGCAACCAATGCAATATGAAGATGCTAGCACAAAACCATGCTGACAGGAATGTGCATCTGACTGCATGATATTATTTGAAGGACATGATCCTCATCCAGTACAGGAATGTGCATCTGTCTGGCGAAGGAATCATGTATATAAATTAATTAAAGAGTGCTACGTATGGGGGAAAGCGGTCTATCTGCCGACTTATAATCTCTGTCCATAGAGCTAGAAGGGGTCAATGGCACAGGAAATATGTCTGTGTCCATTGCAATGCAATGACTACAACTTTGGGATCATGCATTCAGTTGGGCATGTTGCCCTGTATGCTAAATATGCTTCCGAGTACCATGATATAAACACCCATATATCCCTCCACCAGCATTGACCTAACCATGAGACAAATAGCCTGAAATTAAAACCTTTTAAATTAATATAAACTTAACAAATCTATATAGATATCCACACCCAACTTAAATTTAATACATTTTAGTTAACAGATAGAAATAAATAACTTATTTAAATACAAACATAAATAAATAAATAAAAAAATGGAAATGAATGAAATAGCGAACTTATATAAAAATAAATATTTATAATTGATTTAGAGTTCTATTCTTGGTCAGATAAGAGTCAATTTATTTATATTCCTTTTTTGGATTGATTACTTATTGAAGTTATACTATAATTATTTAAAAGAAAGTTCAATTGGTAAAAGTTTATACTTTATGGATTCTTCGGATTTAGAGGTCCATCTTCATGATCACTTATATAGATTGTTTTTTTTTTAAAAAAAAAAATGAAGCTGCTACTTGCCATTCCTTTTGGTTCATAACTGTCATAGAGAGGTCTCAGCTGGTTGTCAAGAAATTAAATCTATTGCAGACTTCTACATCATGAAGCCTGCAATACAGCTATAGTTCATATGTAGATTCAAAGTCACCCCTCCAACAATAATAATAATAATAATCCTCCTCAATTCAAAAATTTTGGGCTTTATACTTTTATTAGCCTCATATCATCAAATCTTCAGATTCATTGACAAGACATCACTAATCCTTTCGTGTTTCATTTACGGTCCGTGCTGTCATTTTGTGCATACATTGATCATTTAATTTCTTTTTATTCTTTTATCTGACCATTTAATTATTCAAGTGCCCCAAAGGCTAATGTGCTTTAGAACAATCATTTAATTAATAAAACAGTCATTTTCATTTTCTAAGATTATAGAAATCAACATTATTTTTATTTCCGAAATATCAATCTTTATATTTTTATTTTTTTACAAAAAAAAAATACTTTCAAATACTTTTTTCTTAAAATAGTTTAAGTTTTCCATCTGCACGACAATATATACATTAAATATAACTTTCACTTTTCAGTTTTTAAGTTAAGTTTTTTTCTTTTTAATAAATCAATTTTTATTTACAAACTTAAGTTTTTATTTTAATTTTAAATTAATGTAATGGCATATTGTATACCGTTACTATATATATATATATATATGTATTAGCTAAAACATTCAATCAATTAATTTTGAATTAAAATTTTTCTGTCAACTCAAAACTACTATCATCACTAATTTAAAATATTTTCAATAAAAAAAAGGGGAAACAAAGAAGGTAAAACTGTTTCAGATTTATACAATTAATATCAAAAATTACTAAATGTAAATGAAAAAGAACACTCTGCTTCCTCAATTTTAAATTATCTCATAATTCTTTTCAGATATCCTAAACAACGGAGACATCACACATGTAAAAAAATATAGTACTGAGAAAAAAATATAAATTTCATTCAGCATAACATAAAGCTAAAAATAATTTTTGGTCATATGTACTATAAATATTAAATTTTAAATTGTGTAAAGTGTAAATATTAGTTAAAATTTCAGACAATCAGTTTTGGATTAAAATCTTTACAAAGACTAATTTCAATCAAATCAAAACTGCTATCCATTATATTTGAATTGCATTTTTGAAAAAAATATGAGAATGATTTTATGCAAATAATAATAACTTGTGTATCATGAAAATTCAATACAAATAAAGTGAATAACATTAATGTCTTTAATTTTTACTTAAATAGCCCATAATTAGGTCATCAAAATATATTGCACTATTTGACAAATTGCTAAGTCATTGCAAAAACATGGTTACTGCACTTAACAAAATAATGACATATCATACCCAGAAAAACCCTCTACAGCTATTGTATTTGTTTATTTAGATCAGCACAGTACACATTGTAACAAAAGCCTTAAATATTGATTACAATATACAAAGTCAGGGTGCATTAGATTTTCAATACATTAAAAATTTTTTTAAAGTTGGCTGTGATTTAGTTTTGAATGTAATATATGTTTATTTGCATTTTGTTACACTAATGATAAATAACAAGTCTTTATGGGCAATCAAATGATTTATTACTAAACATTGTTTTTTTTTTTAATTTTAATAATTTCATGTAAGTAGTATAGTATAATACTGTAGTACAAATTTAAAAAAAGTGAAACTTCAGTATGGGTTTTTTTTTAGCATAAAGAAAAATAGTTGTGTAAAAGAACACAAAAAAATTGTTAAATGCTAGTTTAGTTTTACTTCTTTGTTTATTTTGCCACAGTGAGAAAATGCATTTTTTCCTAGTTATATTAAACATTTTTTTAAGATATTCTGTTTAAAGTGGTCATAGCAATTAGTATGACCATGAAAAAAATCAATAAAATCATTGAGTTAAACCCAAACTGGATAATAATGATTAGTGAATGGATCACAGAAAGTAATAGCTTTAAACTAAGTGATTTTTTTTCACATACATTTAAGTTGTATTACCATGCATTCATACATAGATATTTTAAATGAATACCTGCACAATGCACATAGCATAGTTTACACAAGCATATAACAAACATTAAGGTTTTTTCAACTTTTATATGTGTTTGATAAATTATATTTTATTCCCAACTTATAGTGTCAAAGCATGAAACCATGGTCAAAGGTTTGGGGTGGAAGGGGTGGGGTTCCTGACAGAGATATTTTAAATGTTGGCTCTGGTTAAGCATTTATCACAAAGCTTGTCGAGAAATTGGCAATCCTCATTGTTTATAATTTACAAGCTTAAGAGAATTGAGTCATGTGACCTATGACTTTTATTTTGACTATAAAAACCACATGTTTGTTTTATCAATTCAGGTAATATTACTACTTGTTTGTTTTATTTGGAAATCATGTATGTACACATATATTTAAACCAAGGGATATTTATCCTAAATTAAATCTTATCATGGCATTTATTTTTAAATCAACATTTATTCAACTTATAAAAAGTAATAGATATGATTATTATTATCGTTACATTTTTATTTCATCTTATTTTAAAGTATTTCCAACATTATATAATATCCTTACCCTGACTTTCATTCATTATTCTCCTCCATTGCTGGTCACTCTTGCATTACAAAAGGGTTTGTTTACTGAGGCTGGGTTATTACAATCTCAGTCAATATTCAACCAGGCATGGCTTGGAGACTTATGATGCAGGCAGAGGGAGAGAGCTATTTCTTTTTAGCCACTCATTCTTGTGCTTTCCATCTTAATAATTCATTATTTCATTATCCAGCAACTACATGTTTTTTCTCTGTTCATGGCCACTGTAGGACTTCTAGGCTGCAACAAGCTGTGTAGCAGTGAATACAATTACTCCAATGATGATTATAGCACTGATAATACTAATCAAATTTGAACTGCCTGATTTCACTATTTATATTTTTATTACCATGCCTTCAGATCGATCTTGCATGACTCCACCATATCTGATTGGTGATGGTGCTTTTGGGCAGTTTACTTTGAGTGGTAACAGATTAGGAATTAATCACTTATTTACTTTGTTTTCCAAATTCAATGAATTTCTTTGCCCACAGCAAGAATTACAGCTTTCTATTTTGTAATATGAAACATTCAGCTCAAAAAAATATAATATTTTAAAAATGCAAGTTCTTTTTTAAATGTTTAAAGATTCATTTAGTTTTGATTTGAAAATATTGATTTTTTCATGGCAAGGATTGATATTTTGTTTATTTTAATTGCTATTTAAGATATTAATTTTTCTTTTTAAAATTAAACATTTTGGTTTTTATAACATCTTTGTTGAGAAGTTGATTTCTTTTAAAACCACAGTCAACTATTCATCTTTATTTTTCAATCACCCTTAATTGATATGTCATTTTGATTTTAATTTATACCACTTTAAATCTCCAAAATATATGCATGAAATGATGTGTCTTTTTCATTATGCATATATGATATTTAGTATATGTATATAATTATATATGTATAAAAAATAGTAACTTTTCTGTTTAAAATTATTAACATTTTATCTTTTCATTTGGAAAAAAAATTTAAAAAACAAAGCATAATAAAATTATATTATATTTAATATAATTTAATCTTATTAATATTTTTAAAAAATCTTTATAACACTCTCTTGTGAGTTAACAAATAAGCAAGAAACAGATGTTTCAACTTCATTAAAAGCATTTAAAAAGAGGGAACACTTATTGCTAAAAGAAATGATGAGTGGAAATACATAAAATATTTATGAATTATATGAGATTACAAAACTTTTAAACAATTTTAAAACTTGTTGATAATGATTTATAAAGAATGCATATGTTCAATTATTAGTTGATTTTGAAAATATTATGTAAGAATAAATGATATTTTATTTTTAAGTTTGAAATAGAAATCTCTAATGAAATTTTACATTTCAGAAATAAATAAGCATTGAGAAAAATATATTACTTTGTATCGTATGAATTTTAAAATGTTAATTATATTTACTTATATAAAGCAAAATTAAGAGTTTGAGGATATAAGTGTTATTATGTAAATGTTATGTTATAATTACAGTAGCAATTATTCACATATTTTTTCTTATTTTTTTCTGAAAAGAGTCAAATATATTATCTCTCAATTATTTATATATTATTGATATAATAATGTTACAGAGATAATAAGAATGACAAGAATGAAAATTCCATCCTTGTTTAGAAAAGTAATGTAAGAGTTAAAAAATTTGTCTGAGGATTAGGATATCCTAGAGTAGAATAATTGGATTGAATTGCTGCACATAATTTAAATGCTGAAATTAAGCAAAGAAAATCATGTAATACTGAGAGATAATTTATTGGCAATGCTTCTATTAGTTTAGCTATGGTTAAAATCTTTGAAATAATGAAATATACTTGTAGGCATGATCAAAAATAAATCCTGTAAAAAATGAATAATTACAATACAACCCTACAGTTTGAAATTAAAGTACAACAGAAAAAATTAAAAACTACAAAGAACCTATAATAAAGATATTCCATTGTAAATTGTTTTTCTGCAAATTAAGAAAGTCATATTGAATAATAATTTCATACTTATTCCCATCTCAACAGATTTGGGACAAATTGTATGCTATTAAAATGTACCAATTATTAAAATTAATATTGTAAAAATATTAGTTTATTCTATTTACTTTGTTCCAGAGCTATCTATTGTCAGCTTAAGTAATTAATGTATATTAGATTGATCCTTATCTGAAAGTAACTTTAGATTTTAAATCCAAACCAACTTGCTCATACTTGTATAGTTATATACATTTTGGATTGGAGCAGATTATATGTTTTTATGTTAACTGTAGAAAGCTTTTACATTAACTATGTTGGTACATATCAACAAAATATAACATGATTTTTTCTCCTTACATTAAATACTTATTTTAGAAGAAATAATATCTCTATTTACTTTATTTCAGAACTGTCAATTGTAAATTTGAGTAGCAATCAGAAATAAATAACAGTGCTATATTTGCAGTAACTACCCTTTAATATTTATTGATTAAATCACATAAGAGATGATTTTGAAGCAAAAAAAAGAGAATAAATTAAGCCATTGTTATAAGTAAACTGAAAAAATTATGTAATGTTTTGATGGTATAAATCATACAAATGAAAAATTCTTATAATTAATAGATAAAAGCCTAATGTCTGATTATATAACTATATAAGCAAGTTGGTTTGGGTTCAAAACGTATGAGCATTTTTTCAAATTTTAGTCTATTAGCTTGATTGTTAAAAAGAATTGAAGATAGATAGATAGATAGATAGATAGATAGATAGATAGATAGATAGATAGATAGATAGATAGATAGATAGATAGATAGATAGATAGATAGATAGATAGATAGATAGATAGATAGATAGATAGATAGATAGATAGATAGATAGATAGATAGATAGATAGATAGATAGATAGATAGATAGATAGATAGATAGATAGATAGATAGATAGATAGATAGATAGATAGATAGATAGATAGATAGATAGATAGATAGATAGATAGATAGATAGATAGATAGATAGATAGATAGATAGATAGATAGATAGATAGATAGATAGATAGATAGATAGATAGATAGATAGATAGATAGATAGATAGATAGATAGATAGATAGATAGATAGATAGATAGATAGATAGATAGATAGATAGATAGATAGATAGATAGATAGATAGATAGATAGATAGATAGATAGATAGATAGATAGATAGATAGATAGATAGATAGATAGATAGATAGATAGATAGATAGATAGATAGATAGATAGATAGATAGATAGATAGATAGATAGATAGATAGATAGATAGATAGATAGATAGATAGATAGATAGATAGATAGATAGATAGATAGATAGATAGATAGATAGATAGATAGATAGATAGATAGATAGATAGATAGATAGATAGATAGATAGATAGATAGATAGATAGATAGATAGATAGATAGATAGATAGATAGATAGATAGATAGATAGATAGATAGATAGATAGATAGATAGATAGATAGATAGATAGATAGATAGATAGATAGATAGATAGATAGATAGATAGATAGATAGATAGATAGATAGATAGATAGATAGATAGATAGATAGATAGATAGATAGATAGATAGATAGATAGATAGATAGATAGATAGATAGATAGATAGATAGATAGATAGATAGATAGATAGATAGATAGATAGATAGATAGATAGATAGATAGATAGATAGATAGATAGATAGATAGATAGATAGATAGATAGATAGATAGATAGATAGATAGATAGATAGATAGATAGATAGATAGATAGATAGATAGATAGATAGATAGATAGATAGATAGATAGATAGATAGATAGATAGATAGATAGATAGATAGATAGATAGGTAGATAGTTAGATAGATAGATAGATAGATAGATAGATAGATAGATAGATAGATAGATAGATAGATAGATCAGATAGATAGATAGATAGATAGATAGATAGATAGATAGATAGATAGATAGATAGATAGATAGATAGATAGATAGATAGATAGATAGATAGATAGATAGATAGATAGATAGATAGATAGATAGATAGATAGATAGATAGATAGATAGATAGATAGATAGATAGATAGATAGATAGATAGATAGATAGATAGATAGATAGATAGATAGATAGATAGATAGATAGATAGATAGATAGATAGATAGATAGATAGATAGATAGATAGATAGATAGATAGATAGATAGATAGATAGATAGATAGATAGATAGATAGATAGATAGATAGATAGATAGATATCAGTTGAAAGCTTCTTATGTGATAACCAGAAACTAGTTCAGGAAACTGGATATAACATTATCATCTAGTGATTATTGACAGTTTGGGTTTACAAGATATATTTTTGGATAAAATAAATACAGTGGAATTACCATTCTTAAAAATATATATTAAATATAGCCATAACATATCATGTAATATTTTATTAATAACATGCAAAATTATTTATCTCAATTTAAATGTTGTTACAATTGCCAATTTTAAATAACGATTGCAGAAATAATGAAAATTAAACAGGGCAGTAAAAAACATTTTATTAATTTGCAAAGATTAGAATAGTTATAAACATTTAAATAAACTATTGAATTTTGTTGATTGTGACTCAGTTGATGAGACCAAGTTAATCAAAATCCATCTTGACGTTACTAAGTTTTATTTTTAATGATCATTGTATATATTGTATTAAAAAAATAAAATATATCGCTAGTTGCATATAGTGATTATTTGTGTTATTTACTTATAGGTTGTATTAAAAATAAAGTGTTTTATCCAAAAAAGTTAACTTCCAGTGACAATTGAGGAAAACGAAAAAACATTTATTTTAAGAAACTTAATTAAAAAGTTATTTATAATCATGATTGAATATATTTATTCTTTTTTTTTTTTTTGTCAATCGGTTGCTAAAATAGTATTATTTTTTATTTATTTTCAGTTAAGGATAAAAAACAGTTTTGCAATTTTGTTCTTTAAATAAAAATAATAAATTGTCAATTTATAAATATTTGTATATTTTATCAACTATTTTTATTAAAAATATAAATATTTTTTTAAAAAAATTATATATTGTTCTGCATTTTTTATTATTGTTAATAACATTCATCGCTTCAATAATTCACAGATAAAAAAATATTAAATAAAGAAAAAAAAATTATAAATATGAATTTATAAATTTTATGTACGTACAAATTGGTTACAATATCATTATGAACTATTTCTCAGTCAGCCATTTTCTTATTAAAACAGGCAATACTCACTATACCTATGCCACACACAGCAAGCTAGAGTAATCAATGGATGCCAGAAGGCTTGTGCATAAAATCCCCATCTAGTGCCTACTCATCCAATATCTCTAGACTAGTTTCTGGCTTGTGGCCTTCATCAGTGAGAAGCCTTGGATCTGAAAGCACTGCATCTAGATCTTAGGATCTAATGCAACCCTCCAGCAACCACCTTTTATCTCCATTTAACTGCAAAACTATGAGTCTTAAACTGAAAACACGTTAATGTTTCCAATTCAAGCCCATCAGCTTATATAGTCATATGGGTCTGAACCCAGTTCAGTTCCCATAGATTTTGGTGTCTTTGGTTCTTTAACAACCATAGCCAGCACTATCCTATTAGGCAGGATTGGTTTTAAGCCAATAAGCATCACATGACCAGCACCTCTTATGCTTGTGTATAACAGTTGTTAAAACAAGCAATACTCACTATACTTATGCCACGCACAGCAAGCTAGAGTAATCAATGGATGCAGAAGGCTTGTGCATAAATTCTCAATCTAATGCCTACTCATCCAATATCCCCAGACTAGTTTCCGTCTTATGGCCTTTATCAGTGAGGAGCCTTGAATCTGAGAGCACTGCATTAAAATGTATGGGTACTGAACTGGGTTCAGACCCATATGGCTATATAAGATGATGGGCTTGGATTGAAAATATTAAGGTGTTTTCAGTTTAAGACTCATAGTTTTGTAGTTAAATGGAGATAAAAGGTGGTTGCTGGAGGGTTGCATTAGATCCTAAGATCTAGGTGCAGTGCTCTCATATCCAAGGCTCTTCACTGATGAAGGTCACAAGCCAGAAACTAGTCTGTGGATATTGGATGAGTAGGCATTAGATGGGGATTTTATGCACAAGCCTTCTGGCATCCATTGATTACTCTAGCTTGCTGTGTGTGGCATACGTATAGTGAATATTGCCTGTTTTAACAACAGTTATACACAAGCATAAGAGATGCTGGTCATGTGATGTTTATTGGCATTTTCTTTTTCTGAATACATGGTCAATCATATTATTGCTTTTCTCTCTCTTGATTTATTATTATATTATCATTTTTATAAATGCATTATTTTTATAGTTATTATTTTTGTTACTATCTCTATATGTATTACTTGAAAATTAAATTGCATTATTTGTTTATATGTATATTATAAAAAATTGGTAGAAGTTAAGATTCCTTATAGTTCAAAATATTCCAAACTTCATACTTCAATGTTTTATAATGATCAGGACTAGAAAGCTTAAATAATTAAAAGCAATAAAAAATAATAAAATTCTTACTAAAATATTAAACATTTTAAATAGTGTTTTATTCAGTTATTCGTAAAATTGATAAATTTGTTAGTTAAAAAAGTTTATAGAAAATACTAAAAAACCTTTGAATAAAAATTAATTCCAAAAAATGTTACATGTTAAGGTAAAAAGGAATGTCTTTCTAAGAACAAAAGTATTTATCTGTAAACAATTACCTGCTCAATAAAAAAATGACATATATAAAGACAAAAAAATATACAATAACTGTTTCAGTACAAAAATTAGATGGCAATGCAACTTTTATGAATTGAATATTCAAAAACTATTATCTATAGTTAAGTGTTGCCAAATAATTAATGAATGCACCAAAATTATACACAGTATAATAAAATTGCTAATAAACCTTCATAAAAGGAGAAGCACTATAAAAAATATTAAATGAAAAATGTATCACATTTTCTGCTCCATAATAAATTGTAAAAATAAAAAAAAATTGTTTTAAGAATGCTGTTTTCATAGATAGTTTTATTTTTTTTTTATTTTGATAAAAAAATTTTGTCAAAAAATGGCATTTAAGTGAATTCTTGTAAATCTATACATATATGAGTAAATTTAAATATGATTTTTTAGATAATTTATTTAGTTGTACACATATAATCCCCTATATGTTTAATGTATTAAGTGATCGTTAATCATGAATACATTTTGAGCTTGAATCAATTCTAAAAGTTCAATTATTTGAATAAAATATTACCCATTGGAGGTAATAATTGTTTGTAATCTGCAGTTTAAATTATGTCTTATTAATTAAAATTTGCTTGCATTTCCTAAGTTGCTTTAAAGGATGAATAATTATTATTATTCATAAATAAATTTAAAACTATTGGATACTACATTCTACATATTCATTTTGTCATATATAAATACTTTTATGTTGATGACAAAAACTTTCATTACATGGCCTAAGAATAAATCTCACGTATTCCAAAATAGTATTAGAATAAATTTAAAATTGAATAATAGGATGCAGGATTAGCATTTCTGAACTGAATGGATGAAACTGTAATATTTTAAAATTTTTTAGCAATGATAGTAATATTAGTAAATGCCAGAGAGTTCATTACAGTTTGGTTTTTTAAGATATTAATGTGGAAATATGTTTGAGAGATTAAACTTGATTCTTACTCATTTATATATATTTGCATGTAATGTTAGAATCTTCTAAAACAATAAGAAATTGTGAAAGATTTTAATTTAATGATATAAACATAAAATTAAGATAAAATAGTTTCGTGGAAGCTCTAGCAAGAAAACAGAAAGCTAGTCACTTTGTATTTTACTAATTTAGGAAATAAAATTTTCTGTGATAATAAGCTATATGAAATATTATTTATTCATTGTAGCTATAAATATATCCTGCACCATACATATAGGCAAGTAGACCCAGAAAGAAGGTACTGAATTATTTTATGATTTAAGTTTAAGTGAAATGTATAAATTATATGAATTAAAAAAATTGCTTCCATAAATACTATCTAAGAAGCTGAAAGTTTAGAGATTAACCACAAAGCAATAAAAATCCGATCTAATGTCAATAAAACCAAAAATATTAGTGAGTATGTTTATGTATTTATTTGAAAATGAATACTAATCTAGTTAATAAGACGTTATATTTATTTTTTCACTTTATAAATTAGTATTTGTCTGAGACTGTTTCCATTTATTATTTTACTTAGGTGTTCAGTTGTTCGAGTATGCATGAAATTGAACACATACAGATGTCAATATAGACATTTATAAGACATCATGAGATCTAAACATAAGATTATTTTAAAATTTATTATATAAGTATTATATAAAAATTTTGTTCCATTTCAATCTTATGTATATATTATTTTATTAAATTTAAATAAGGGAATAAAATAGATAGATCATGAGCTTAATAGATCTTGATCAGTTAATTTCATAAACGAATGCAAAAATTTATATCTTTAATTAGTTTTAAATGACAATCAATTAATAAATTAGTAACTCTATCAATATTATAATGTATTTGTTAAAAATAATAAAGTGATAAAATATGTGCAAGTATTTTATTTATCAGTTTGTTACTATATTATTTTTGTTAACAAAATATTATTATTTATTATTAAATTTTAATGCAACCTTAATATTATTTTATTGGATGAAAAAAAATCATTCAAATAATTATATTAGCCAATATAAAGTCGGTGTTTTTGAACTAATTGGAGATAAATTTTTGTCATTGGACTTTTTCATAATGAATGGTTGTTTTAATTTAACTGTACAGCTTGCTTGACGTGGAAATTTAAATAGCTATGACATGAATATGTATAAATAGGGTTTTGTAATGGTGATTAATTAGGTAATTTTATTTTAATTTATATAGTGATTCTCGGTTAACAGTTTTAAAAAAAATGTTTGTAAATTGTAATGATCGCCATATTCACATATCTTACATGAACCCAATAATAAATTAATATATGCTTATAAAATATGTAAGTTTTAAATGTATTACTTCATTAATTAAGAATATATACTTCCAAAAATAATATTTCCAGATTTTTTACGGTTTAAATTCTAATAATTTTAATTAGCCTCTAAATAAACAGTGGCTATATTATGATATTTAAAAGGTCATCACTAATATAAAGTTTCATTCTTTTTAAATATCAATGATTAATTTATTTAACATATAACAATATGATAGATTGGATAAAAGTGGACAATTTTTTGTCTAGTTAATAAATTAATATTGAAATAAGAAAGTGGTCATTATTTACAAATTCAATAAAATGATTCTAACTTGAAAATTATTATTATCATTTCCACATCAGAGTTAGTATCTTTATAAAAAGTAATATATTCTCTGTAGTATGCATGTAATAGCTATAGTTTATTTATTGGTTTATTAAAATTATTTGAACTTAAATCTTAAATGTTAATGGAGACTGTAAATGGGTTTGATTAACATATTTAAAAATCACTACTAATATAAAATTTAACTTCTTTCAAGTATCAAAGATTTATTTATTTTACTATATATTAATTGGTAGTTGACTGAAAGCGGACTATTTTTTATCTAACTAATAAATTAGCATTGATGGATAAAAATTAGCATGATTATTTACAGATATATTAAATGATTTGTCTGACTTGTGAATTATTATTTAAGTTGTGCTCTGGAGTTACTTTCTCTAAAAAAGATATTGATTTTTTTTCTTCATTATATATGTAATTGTTTTGTGTATGAAATAAAATAAAGAAAAGAAAAAAACCCATTTCATAAAACATATGCACATATATTAGCAAAAGGATTATAAAGGATTAGGCATATTAATAGATTATAGAATGGTTTCACAGATATAGAAAATATCATAGACCATAAAATTTATGGGTGGTATTAAAAAATGATAATCAAAAGCATTTTAAAAACCAAAGCAAAAAAAAAAAAAAAATAGAAGTCTATGAAAGATGGTTTTGAATAATGTCTGGGAAATACATTTTTACATATGATGATATATTTGCATGCTAGATTAGCATATATTATGAGATACAATAATATTATATTTATATAGTTTTTAATTTAAAGAAGTTTTATTTAACCTTACCTAGGTGTTTGCATAAAATTATTTCTCTGCTTACTTAAAACTTATTTGGACTGTCAATTCTCTGTCATAATCTCTTACTTTTTGATTATTTTACATTATAAAATCCTTTTCACTTACATTGTTAAATTTGGTATTTAATATTAAAGGGTAATATTGTCAAAATATTGCTCTCTCAAATTCTATACCTTCATTTTTCAAATCATAATTATGCATTATCATCATTATTTTTTAATTATGATTTTCTGGTTGACAAAAATTGCTCTAGGTTAATGAATTTGTTTTTTACATAGGTAGATATTATCATCCTAATATCACAATTGCATAAATTATATCAATATATTATATGATTATAATTTACCTTACCATATTACTACATTTCTCTAACAACCAGCATTATTTATTCTTATTAAGAGGTAAATATTTCAAGACAAAATTGTATACCAAAAATTATATACCAAATGTCTAAATGATAAAGATGTACCAGATGATTGGAAAAATGCAGTACTAATATTAATATTTAAAAAAGATGATAAAGAAGATATTAGAAATTACAGACCTATCAGCCTTTTATCAGTTTTATAAAAAAAATTTACCAAGATAATTACAACTCGTCTATAGAGAACATTGGATTTCCACCAACCAAGAGAACAAGGTGAATTTAAAAGTGGTTTTAGTACAGTAGATCATATCCAGGTATTGAGGAAAGTTATAGAAAGGACAAATGAATATGAGTTGCCATTATGTTTTGGATTCGTAGATTATGACAAGGCATTTGATTCTATAAACATTTTTTCAATGATTAAAGCATTGGATAATCAAGGTATAGATCCAGGATATTGTCATATTTTAAAGAATATTTATAAAAATGCAACATCAACAATTAGATTACATAATGATACTGGGAAAGTCAACATTGAGAAGGGTGTAAGACAATGTGACTCCATATCTCCAAAACTTTTTACAGCAATGCTGCAAGAAGTATTTTGTGGATTAAAATGGGAAGTTAAAGGAGTGAAAGTAAATGGAGATTAATTAAGTAATTTAGATTTTGCAGTTGATGTACTTGTTTTGGAAAATAATGCTTCAGAGCTGCAGAAAATGTTGCAGGAGTTATCAGATGAAAGTAGGACTAAAGATAAATGTTAAAAATGCTAAAGTAATGTTTAATCAATTTGCTCAAAATATGAAAATAAAGATCGATTATGATGAGTTAGAAGAAGTTAATAGCTACAAATACCTTGTTCAGATTACTAATACAGATGAAAACATAATGGATGAAATTAATCATAGAATTAAACTTGTTTGGAGTGCTTTTGGTAGAAATAACTTGATACTAAAAGGAAATATGCCCATGTGTTTGAAAAGGAAGGTTTTTAATAAATGTGTTTTGCCAATTCTTACTTATGGATCTGAGACTTGGACATTTAATAGAAGAGCAATACAGAGACTTCAAACCACTCAAAGAAGTATGGAGAGTTGAATTCTGGGAATAACAAGAAGAGATCTAAAATGCAGAATATGGGTAAGAGAACAAACGGGTGTTACTGACCTTATTGAAAAAATTAAAAGATTGAAGTGAAGTTGGGCTGGATATATTGCTATAAGAGATGATAATAGATGGACAATTGAAGTCTTAAACTGGATTCCAAGAGATTGTAAAGGACCCAGAAAGAAACCACATGTGAGATGGATGAGATGAGAAAGTGTGCAGGGGTGATGTGGAGAAGAGAAACTAAAGATCAGAGAAGATGGATTGAAATTGGAGAAACCTTCATCTTGCAGTGGATTGATAATGGTTGATGATGATGATGATGATTCCAAGACATTTCTCATTGAAACTTTGTTGAAGTATTTCCCAATTTATTTTATGTTTGATAATGTACTACATTATGCATTTTATATATGTTACTTATTATTACTTTACTTAAGGTATTTTTCTATAAAAAATTTAGCACAAATCTCTTATTTTCTCTTCTGATGAGATTTTCTTATTTATGAGATATTTGCCAAAAAATTTGATAAATCTCCTATAATTATCTATTTGTATTTTTCTAATTCCCAAATTTTGATTATCTTTCTAAGATTTTGAAAGCTTTTAATCTACATTTTAAATTTTATCTGAAGATTTGATCTAAAGTATATAATAAAATGCATTATTATTATGTATTCGACAAATTATTTTCTTTTTCTCAATCTATTATTACTTTGATTTCTATTGCATCACATCAAAAACCATATTTGTTGATGACTATCTTATATATATATATATATATATATATATATATATATATATATATATATATATATATATATATATATATATATATATATATATATATATATTTGATATTCATGAATCTTATTACAGATTTCCAGTAAAACTACTTATGGAAAATTATTTGTGAAAAAAAAAGATGAAATTAATAGTTTTTTAAAACATAACTAGTCCCCTTCAGCATTATTTCAAAATCATATTTTTTGATGTTGATGAGCATCTTAAAAAATCTTTCTGTGGTTGGGATAAATTCAATGCTGTCATAAAAAGTGTTTTCACTTCTGACATTTTTTTCTTTATTTTTTTAATAAAAATCACTTTCAAAAAACTCTTTGATAACTAAAACCACTGTGGGATTAGCATTAGCTATAATGTTTTCAATAAAATCTTTGTTCGTTATTGACTTACTAATCTCCAATACTTCTCTATTGTTTTGTTAAGTATCTGGATTAGGCTGATATATTGTTGTGCTTTCTAAAGCAAACTAATTCATATTTTTCAATAAGTTATTGGTCTGTTTTTAGTAGAGTGTTGTATATTAATTATTATGCCTGTTTTTCTTGTTTTTTATATATTATTGTATTGGTTTTGAGTCATATACTAACTGAAATATGAACATGATTGATTTGTGGTAACTTTGTTGTATTAAGTAACTATAGCTTTTATCTCACCTATGGTTTTGTTAAAGTAGATTTGTTTATAAAGTATATTATTATGTAATGTTTTAACTTATTTATCCAAAATTCAGTTTAATCATTTACTATTTGTCAGACTCTTAGCCATTACTGCCAGTAGTTTGTCATTACCTGTTATTTTTTAAAATTCTTTATTTTAGTATTGCATATTTAGAGCAGCTTCAAGTTACATTAATGAATAATGATGCTTATTAGATTATTAAGAAGCACTTAATAATTTTAATCACTTTTAAAATAAAATGTTTATTATATTCTTTTTTTTTTCATATGTCATAGCATCGGCCGAGACGCGAACCCACAACCGTCCGCAACCAACTACTTGCTTGCAAGGCGGTTACGATGACTTCTCGGCTAACAACGCTTGACTATATTCTTAAATAGAATTTTTAAATATTGGGAAGAAAAATGTTACTCTTTAACATTTTAAAAAGTGTCAAAATGTTCAGGGAAATGTTACTGCTAATTATCAACATAAAAAAAAATGTTGGATTTTATTTGTTTAAAAAAAATACTTTTCTATTAGAAAAATAATGAAAATTCAAATTAACAAAATTACAAGTGACAGTTTGAAATATCTGAAAAATGAGTTTTTGTTTACCTTTTTTTAAAAAACATTGGCAATCCTTTTTTTTTTAATATAAAAGAAAAAGGCACACGTGTGTGTGTGTATAAAACAGATTTTTATAAATTAAAAATATGAAAATAAGTCTTAGATTCATTCATATGGTTGCTTGTTATTAATTTAACAAAAATTAAAATTTTATATGGATCTCATCTCCTTCACCTGAATAATAAAGGTAACTTAATAGAAGCTGCTAGAGATTTTGGTAACAAAAAATAGGCTAGATTACTTGTAATGATTTGTCTGTTGTCTATTTTTTCCAATCCACAATTTCGAACACGTTTTAGATGCTTTTAACTTACTTTAAAATGTATTGTTTATATCAAAAAATTAATTTCACAGGGTTGACTTTCTAAGCAAAGATTTTCTAATTCTCTAAATCTTTCTTTGTGATAAATTTAGTTATCTAAAAGTTTATTTTTTGTAAAGACATTTTATCTTTTTGAAATGATATCATCAAAAAATGTTCACAGATGGTGGATTATGATTATTTTTTTCTAAACTTGCATTACCAATATAATTATTAAATGTTATTTGACTAACTATAGCATGCATAATAATTTCTGTTATTGACTATTTCCATTTTCATAAAATTCTACTATACTACAATACTTGTACATAAAAATATATCATAAAATAATATTCACTGTATTCTTTTATACACTAAAATGAAATACTTTTAACAATCATGTAGCAAAAAAAAAATCATACAATTTTCCATCCTGTGGTATAAATAAAACATTTTTCAAATTCATTGTATTAAAAATATTTGCTAATATTATAGATCATAACTTGATAAATTGCTTTTTGAAGTATTGAGTATATAAAATTACACACAATATTTTATTATTTATACTATACATATACAATTTATAAATTTTCAAAATTAAATTAACTTTATTAAAATTTATTACCTTCTTATCTAATATTAATAAATGATATTTTGTTTTAAATATTAATTTTAATATTTCATGTGAATATATATAACGATAAATGCTGCTGAGTACATTACTATACTAACAATGGTAATTGATAATATATAATAAAAATGAAGAATGTTTGAACATGGTTACCAAACAAATGACCACATACATGGTAGAGTGTAGAATTTTTTTTTATTAACTAATTTAATAATAGTCATGGATAATAATCAGTATGCACAAGCATAATTTAAGGGAAAATGACAATAATGAGTTGTCTGAAGACTTCCATCTTAAAGATATGCAAAGTTAAGTATTCTCACAATTTTTAACTTGATGTTAACATTTGAACATTTAAAGTGCCTCATTTTTATTGATTTAATGTTAATTGACAAGCTAGAGCTTATAATAAAACTCATTTTTAATAAACTTGTTTTCAAACAAACATTCAAATATTAATTAAATACCACATAAATATATAATATATTAACATTATTTTACTTATACCCTCTACTGACAAAAATATTTGTCTATAAGAAGATAGTTGATATTTCATCAAAAGTTGCCTTATAAAAGACTGCATAAATAAAATAACATTAATGTAAATAATATTTATGTGGTGTTTAATTAATGTTTAAGTGTTTGCTTCGAAGTAAGATTATGAAAAAATAAATTTGATTATAAGACTTGCCATGTCAATTCACATTCAGTTGTTATAAAAGAAGGTTTAGTTAAATTGTTGCTAAAAATTCACATTCAAACTTTGATGTCAAATTGAACATTGCAAGAGTATTTAAATAAAAATCACATTCCTATGATTGATGTGATCTCAACTGATCTCCTGATCAGCTGATAATATCACTCTTGTGAGAGGTTAGTTGATTTTTGGCACATTTCTATATAAGAAAACCATTCACATTCTAGTTGTTATGAATAAAATAACATTAATATATTACATATATACATGGTGTTTAATTAACATATATGCTTGAATTTTTGAGCATGCTCCATTTCTTATGTATTGTAAACTACAATCCAATTAAAATAACAGATCAGACTTCATATGTGTATAGTTAGGCTCTGCATCTTAAAATCATATGGGAAAGAAGTCTTGAATACTTAATAACCACATTAGATTTCTGGCATGTGCTTTATATAAAAATATATCAAAATATGTGTATTTTCAGAGCACAAATGTATTAACACACACTCACACATAAAGTGGGTTTAGATCATTAATATAACATTATATAAATACAATTATATATACACACATTTTATTATATGCTTCATTTTGTAACTTTTGACTTTTAATTAGTTGAGATTAAATGGAGCATTTATAAATATACAACTAAAGCGATACTAATTAATTAAAAGTACATATTATTTTTTAAGTGATAGAAACATTTAAGCAATGAAATGTAAATAGAATTGATATATAAATATATTTAAAAATATTGTTCAGATTGATAAGCCAAGCAAATAAATAAATTACTCCGGTGAAAATATAGATTTCCTGAGTTGAAAATATTTTTGCCTATCTAAAACTAATTGCAAGTTTTAAAATATTATAAGAACAGTTATAACGAATGTTAAGATTAAAAACAATCCAAATAATATACAATTATTTGTTGTCAAAATAAAAAGAAAATGTTATATATTCTTGGAGAACTTAACTTAATGCAGATGGCTTATAGCAAAAAGAATTAAGATGATAGATTATGCAATTCTGAAAGTAATAAAGACATATTGGTAAGTATTATGTTGATTACAAAGACAAAAAAGTTTTATTAGTAGTACATCTATATAATCCATCACATTGTTAAAGATTACATTAAAATATTTTTAAGAATTCAATTGGTTTTTCAGGTATGTGTGCTAATTAATAATAATGGATGATGAAAAGACAAAAATCAATAAAGATAGAAATAAATAAAAAGTAATTGAAACAATAATCAAAAATTATACAATAACAATGTAAATTAAAAAGTCTTTTTAACAAGGATTAAGATAGATGATTTAATTATGGGGAATTGTGGTTTATGGATAAGAAATATATAAAGATGAAAGAACTACAAATTTTAGTCCACTAATGTCAATAATAACTATATAATTTTATATTTCAAGAACAACAATTACATATAGAAAATGCCAAAAGTAAAAAATAAATTGTCAATTAGTTTACACTTTAATTTAGAGTTATCTTTAAAACAATGCATTTTTATACTGCTTATGATCACAGTACCTATGTGGACCCATAAAATAGCCATGGCAGTGTAAGAGTTAAATAATATATACATATTTTGGAAAAGATAAATGACACCTGTCTTCCCTTCATACTTATAGATACAGGTAAAACAATAAGGGTGAATGGTGGATTTAGTGCTTGTAGAAATATGGCATTTGTCTCACCAATCATGAAAGATCATAATATAATCTTTTTTTTTGTTTTTATATTCACAGTATGATCATTTGTCCAACCAGTCCAATTATATTGAGACTTTTATCTATTAGCTAATAATAGTAAATAGGCATCATTTTTGAATAGAATATGCATACCTGAATAATTTCTTAAATAGGCATCATTTTTGAATAGAATATGCATACCTGAATAATTTCTTAAATAGGCATCATTTTTGAATAGAATATATGCATACCTGAATAATTTCTTGTGGTTCAGCTACTTAAAAATATATTTTAATTTAGATTGTGTTCTGAAAAAATATACCAACCTAAATTTAAATTCTAATTTAGAGATAAAACAAGAAAATACATCAATAACAATCCATAAAGCTTTTTTTTAGAAAAAGATATATTTTAAATTTTGACTGACTAAACTTTTACAAAAATTAAAAGTATTATTTGTGTACTATGACAAGGTCTGGGGAAATCTTATTACAAACCCAAACCATTTAAAACAAATATTAAAAAATACGATGTGTGGTTTTATCAAAATCCCTTATTTAATTTCTTTCCCAACTCACTAGCAGTAATGTTTACTAAGTTATTTGACAAAAACCAATTGGAAATATTTTTAAATTTTTTTTTTTTTCATTTATAACTGTTCAAAATTCTGAGACGAAAAATCAGGAAATAAAAATATAGTAAAATATGAACATGCTCATTATTATTTTATAACTTATCACCTCAGATCTCAAAATCCATTAATCCTGAGAAAGCAAAGTAAGACTTCATTAAAACATTGGTTGGCTACTTCTGTAAAGAATTCCTCTATATTTATAGATAGAATATACTTTAAGACTTTCAACAAACTGACTGCATTTTTATGTAATTATAACAAATTGTTCTACAGGGAACTTTTGCATGATATTTCTCAAAACCTATTTTAATTTTATATATATCAAATTAACAGATACTATTTATTACCATGTTAACATGTATATTTAAATGTATATATGTAAAACATAATTCTAATAATTTCAAACCCTTACTCATAATTCAATTGAATGCCTAAAGTAATTTAGTATTTTATAGGCAATAGAAATGAAATTACACATTTAAATGACCAATTTTCTAAACATTGTATTTATGTGTGCTTACATGTCTGTTACATTTTATATACAAGAAGTATAAACTATTAATCCTTCATTAAACCTTGTATTAAAACTCTATATATATATATATATATATATATATTGCCACTCAGTGTATGCCAAAGTAATCAATGGATGCCAGAAGGCTTGTGCATAAAATCTCCATCTAGTGCCTACTCATTCAATATCTCCAGACTAGTTTCTTATTCTTGGCTTGCACTGAGTCGCAATACCTATAGAGAGTTTTGCCTGTTTCAGTAACAGCTATAAGCATGCATAAGAAATGGTGATCATGTGATGTTAAATTAAAACTGTGGGTGAGTCTGTCACTTATGGAGAGGATTTCAGTGATTAAATATTCTACTATGACACTTTCAGTTAAGTTAGAAAATATTTTACGAATTTGAAGGTTTTTTTTTTATTTCACATTGCTAATTTGTTTTATCTTGAGACATTTTTTTTAACCAACACTGACATAGAGATATTTCTCTTATCATAATGGATAAGTTTTAGACAACTTTTGAACATTTATTGGAGCACTATTTAACAAAATAATTTTCTCTCCTGTGTAGTTCTGGAGAGATCTACCAATTATTTAATTAATTAAACAATTAAAACTGGTGAATCTTCTTAAATAATCAGAACATACAAACCAAATATTATATATATATATTACCTATTAATTACTGTATATTTTATACAAAATATTTCTGATTTTAAATTTAAATTTAATTAAAATTTATTTTTATTTCAGACATTTTATCTTAAGGTGAATATGTCTCTTTCATTCAATATTTTATCACTAATGACTTAAATATAAATAGCAAAAAATATTTTAATCTTTTAAGTAATTGTAATAAAATGTAAATTTGTTTAACTTAAATATACAATTATTTATCTAAAATATGGATTTATTTATCTTAAAACAGACTTTTAGATTAGCTTAAATTTATTTAATAAATGTGGGTAGGGAAATTGTGAATTTATATATAATATTCATATATATATATATCAACAAATATTTTATTTCAGGTCTACTTTAGTCATAAGTGTTATTTATTAAGCCGTGTAGTTATTTAAAACGTTAAACTGTATTTGAAAATAAAATCTTTATTTTTAAACTCTTTTATTTTCTTAACGGCTTTATATCTTTAATTCTCTTTTTTCCAATTTTTACACTATATTCAATATGCTGCTTCACATAGTAACTTGCCATTTTAAAAGATTTGCCATAGTAATGGTGATCAGCATGACTAATATTAGTCTGTAACTAAGAATGAATTTCAAAATATAAAACAGCTAATCATATGCGTGAATGTATTAGTCACATAGTAATTAAAAAATAAACAAAAAATATTTTAAAAATAGTATGACTCATTTTGAAGTTTCATATTGAGGACAAACAGAAAATTTTTTTCTAATAGATAGAAAATTATAACAGAGTTAAATCTTCAAGAAAATATTTTTGTTGACTAATTATAATAAACGAAAAATTCAGAGTTTATTGTACACAAGACTGGCCATTTTAGAGACTCATACCCAAATAGAAAGTGAAACCATCAGCATTTTATTACATTAGGATAGCCTTATTTTAATTTTTAAAAAGTAAAGTTTGAAAGATCTTATTTTAAATATGAAAAAAAAAAAAGAATTATCTACACTATTTTTAAATGGAAAAAAAAAAAACACAAAGATTTTATCAATATAATCATAAATAAAATAAAATCTAAATCTTTTATATTTTAGGCAGACATAATGACTCAGAACTTGCATTTTATTGGCGAAGACATGTTAAAGTTTTCCAAAGTTAAAAAAGCAGAAACATGGATTTTTTATGCATGAAAGGATGTATGAATGGATGTATAAAACTGTGTTTTCAAAAGCTTCCCAAATTATGAGGAATAAAAAACAAAATCTTTGTCCATGGAGTTTATCAGAATTTTTATGATATAATAACCGCTTATCTATCTATTACAGCTATAACCTAGACTGAATCTTGGTTAAAAAATTGATTTTTTCAACAGGCTTGGGTTTTTTTTCAATAGCTAGTCCATAGGTTTTCCTGAAAAGTAGCCTTCTTCATAGTTTGATTATAAGAAGCTATTAAAAAAATTTTTTCCAAGCAATTAGCTATTTAAAAGCTCTTTTACCTACTTGAATATTCAAGTTTTTATGTGCCTCCCTCATTTTAACTAAACTAACATTATAATCATCCATGAAAACTGAAACTCAGATCTTTTTGTCTCATTATGTATCCTTTGCTCATTAAGTAATTAAAGCTATCAAGCACCTGAATCTATGTCTGTGTTGATAGTTTGATATAGTTATTACAATATTTTCACACATAGCACGAACTGATTATATAGATAGATAGATTAGATAGATAGATAGTTAAATTTGTGTATAAGTAGAGGAGTACATAGGTAGATAGGTAGGTATGTATGTAGGTAGGTAGGTAGGTAGGTAGGTAGGTAGGTAGGTAGGTAGATAGATAGATAGATAGATAGATAGATAGATAGATAGATAGATAGATAGATAGATAGATAGATAGATAGATAGATAGATAGATAGATAGATAGATAGATAGATAGATAGATAGATAGATAGATAGATAGATAGATAGATAGATAGATAGATAGATAGATAGATAGATAGATAGATAGATAGATAGATAGATAGATAGATAGATAGATAGATAGATAGTAAAGCAATCAGATCTGAGTTCAATTCTAGCTTCATGACATCTAGCCATAAGCCCATTTCAAACCCTAGTACTAACCTTAAATTTCTGATGCAATGGGGCTTTATATGGTCAATCCATTCTAGTTTTCTTAAAGAAAAACTATTTTATAAATGCGTGTTAAAATTAATTCATTTGAGTTTAAATTAATCAATGCTATTAATAAATTCATGATAAAATTATTCATGAATCTATATATATTACAACTGTGTGGATTGTGCATATATATTTATAAATATTTAAATATATATAATTGTTTGAAAGTTTCATTGTGTTGGGAATGTTTTGATTTTACTTTAAATAATTTGTTAAAATTTTAGTGATTAAAAGCTACATTCTTTCGATAAGCTTTCAGATTTTCCCTTTCCAAAACAATGGGTAAAGTTTTATTAATTAGAAAAAAAGATAAGTATTTAAAATGTAAGGATTTCTAATTAGAAAAAGAATTCAAGTTAATGAGTTTGAAAGCCTTATCAAAGGAATGTATCTAAAATAACTAGCAAATTTTGTAACATTGATAATGAAAGAAGCACCAGCCTGAAGGCATCAGATACAGTATAAATAGCTCTGAAAAGTTTGAAAAAAAAGAAGCCATTTTTGTTGTAGAGAAGTGCCATTAAACTCTGTGCATTTTTTTAAAATAATGAATTTGAATATTGTTTGTATCATGATGAGGGGATAAAACATCAGGAATCTGACTACTGTGCCTGAAGTCCCCTAAAAATCTTCAATGAAGCTGCTAAATCCTTTCCAGACCAATCATGCTGCTAAAATCATGAAAAAATCCATTAAAATGCTGTGCAAGTAATCGACCAAATGCATGCCTACATTTTACCAACCTGGACATGTAAACTAAGGAACCAGCCCCAGCAGAAATAGTAATATATTTCCATAATGAACCGTAAACTTTCTGGCAAGTTTCAAACTTTAATTTACACTCTCTTTAAGAGCTCTTTTCATTCTTTAATGTAAATCTGTACAAAACTTTTTTATTTATGCTTTTTAAATTCATAGTAATTCTCTCAACCTCTAGTCTTTAACTTTAACTTTCCTTTCTTATGATGGCGGTTCATTTATTATATTATATATATTTATTGTGTGATTTATTAATGTTGTTTATTTTTAATTATATGCCAATAATCCTTCGACTCGATGAGCTCCTTTGTTCTATTTGCTTGATGCAAATAATATAATATTAAGTCTAATAGTAATTCTCACCCATTAGAACTAAATTTATATGTTCTATTAATCATCAGGTTGAAAACAATTATTAAATGTTTACTATTTTTGTAATTGGCTAATAATAAATTATTAGCTCCATTTCTAATCTATGCCCCAGCTATTTACTCATTTCACCAATATTTATTTACTTATATATAATGTTAAAATATTTTGTAAAAGTGGGTCGATAAAGGAATCAACTAAATATACTGTATTCTAATTCAAATTTTTGTTACTTTCTATTACGATTCAGGGAGGGTAAGATATTATAATTTTATCAATGCTTTAAATAATTTTAGTTAAAAGCTCGTTTGACTTTAATTAATTGATCAAGTCATCATGTAGAGCATTTTATAATAAATTGGGTTTTATTATTCAAATGGTGACTATCAAATCATCATCTTTGAACGTTGCTGATGTAGGGCAATCTTTTCACTCTGTAGGCTTGTCAGTGGTAATATTACTGTTGTTTTAATTATAGAGGAAGAAAGCACTTCCTCTCCCACTCATGTTATATTTGGAACATCAAAAGTTCATAGTTATAACTTGGCCTGGCTTTCCCCATGTTCCCCATCTACTTAAAGGGCAGAAAGACTTGTGTTACACAAGCCGCCATACTACTTAAACCACCGACCAGCGATTATCTTTCCTTTTCATTTACAGCTCATAATTCATCAGCACCATTACCTCTCTGTTCCAGTATAGCCCACTCTTACACTCGTAATTCATGATGAAGTGATTTCAATTAAAGTCGAACAAATTCTCAGTTATCTCAAATTAAATAGGTTTTCGAATAAAGGTTAAAGTTATGCTCTTCATGAATGGATTTGCAAATGTGAAAATAAATCTCACATTCTTCTGTATAAAATAAGAATCATAATTTCCTTTACAAATGAATACCTTTATCTGCTTTATTTTCTTGTTGGGGGCATAGACATATAGAATTTCAAATATTGCATAATACTCGGCATATAATAGGAACTGCCATTCTCATTATAATTATAAACTCTGTTTAAAGCTAGAGGTGATCAATATAATCATCATTTAAATTTGAACAAAACCATTCCTATTATTATTAAAATATTTTATTAACACACTTGGTTTTTTAAGTCTTTTATTCAATAATTATTTAATGTTAAGGCTCGCTGTCTGTGTTGGCAACTCGAACATATGCATATGATTCGATTTAAAATTATCTTTAGTTAATTCATTATCCGATATTAGTATCAGTTCAGGGGTCTCTAATCCTCACCAACTGTTGAGCTAGTTCCTTGGCGCATAGCACTGTGCCATCAATTTAGATCATCCATTGATCTGAGCTGGTGAGTTGGGTTTGAATTCAATTTGGTTCAGCTGAGTTTGGATCCGACTTGCAGTTTAGGTGGTGGATGTTTTTCGACCGGTATAATAGATAGATAGATAGATAGATACATAGGTTAAGTAGGTAGGTAGATAGATAGACAGACAGACAGACAGACAGACAAACAGACAGACAGATAGATAGATAGATAGATAGATAGATAGATAGATAGATAGATAGATAGATAGATAGATAGATAGATAGATAGATAGATAGATAGATAGATAGATAGATAGATAGATAGGTAGGTAGGTAGGTAGGTAGGTAGGTAGGTAGGTAGGTAGGTAGGTAGGTAGGTAGGTAGGTAGGTAGGTAGGTAGGTAGGTAGGTAGGTAGATAGATAGATAGATAGATAGATAGATAGATAGATAGATAGATAGATAGATAGATAGATAGATAGATAGATAGATAGATAGATAGATAGTGATATGTACCTGAGATATATTTATACCAATCTTTTAAATTTATAACACATTTCTCACTACGTTGTTATATTATAAACTATTATTCAATGTAAAAATTTTCCAGAATAATGACTGTCACTATATGTCTACTTCGTGGAAGTAATCTCCATTCATATAGTAAGCTAGAGGCTCGAAATATCTAAACATTAATATACAAATGATAGACTGACTTTTCGATTTAGATGCTTTACAATATCACTTGTTTTCGTATTGAACCTTAAATGCTTTTAACCATAGGTCATACATATATATGATGTTTAACCTATTCACCCATTCATAGATGATGGTTATAATTATACATACGTGTAGCGCAATGGAGGTATTGTAATAATAATAATAAAATATTTTCAAACAGAATGTTATATTGTATACAACTGTAAATATAAGTATATGTGCTAACTTAAGTATTTTTATTACAATATCTTTATTATTGTGAGACATTGTTTAATTTTTGTAGATCGTAGTCACAAACAAAATTTTGTTAACTTTATAAGAAATACATTTTGGGCGTAAGAGAGCAACTCGGCAATTTCAAAATGTATACAATTAATCTTAATTTTCAAACGTCTCATCCAAAAAATATTAATGACTACTCTTTTAATGATTGAAATAAAAAAGTAATATTTCCTCACTATAGAACTAATTTTAAGTCACAATCTAAATAAAATCTTTCTCATACCTTATTATATTATCTATTTTTATAATATATGTTCTTTACAAGTATCGTCCAGTCACTAAAATTTTCAGAAGTATTAAACAATTAACAAAGATACAAAAAACTAAATTTTAAAATTTATTTCGAACAATTGTGAAGGGAAAGTTGCAGGTGTTTTACTAGTCAATAAACAGTTCTTACATCATTAAGATCGATAAACAGCCTTTTATTTAATTAAAAAAGATTTTTTATTAATATTTTGCTAAATTAAACTTTTTATTTACACATTTCCAATTATTTATCTTTTATAAAACGATAACAAAATATTTTCATTTATTCGTATAAATAAAATACTCATGCATATAATTCTAATAGAATGTGACTTTATTATAATAAATACATATAAATACAATGTGGCAATAGTGACTACAAGATAGCAAAGATATAGTATAAAATAGCTCAGGGAAGGTAATTAATAAAACATGAGAATTAACTAATATAATATTCCAGAAAAAAAGGGATTATTACAGCCTGTCTAAATAATGTATATCCATATAGATGTTATAGACTATATAAGTACACTAATAGTATATTTCAAATAGCTAAGATAATATATTAATATTGTTAGTCAAAAAGTGGAGACTATTGTGAAATCTGCTATTAAAATATTAAAATATTATATGTGAAATTAATGTATACAGTGGATATGTTTCTTTTATATATCTGTATTAAGAATAGATGTCTAGTGAAGAATGGTTTTGTGGATCCTATATTTATATTAGTATTTATAATTCAGAGCACTTTGATTCTTGAAATTAAATCAGCAATGGGGAGGATTAATAATTAATGAAACTATTTTAATAAATTCAAATTATTGCATAAAGTTATAGTGTCTGTTCCCAAAAAATGCTGAATTAACCATTTTACAAGCTGATGTAGAAGGGAAAGAGGAAGTATGATTGTTTTTATGTATACATAACTTTATTGTGCAGTATATAAATTGATCCATTAATAGCATAACAGGCAAAAATATAATTTAAGATTTTTAAGAGAATTTTTTAAAATAAAAAATCATATCTGGAATTAATTCTTTAAAGCCATACTGCACAATTTAATTTATTATGTAAATTTTTTATAGTCTAATAATAATAGTAATAATAAAAATTTAGATGTCACGTGACATATATAACTTGCACTTACAAATATGTAAAATTAAGAGCATGCTAATTAGCTCTAAACAAGTTTTTTTTTTAATTTTATTTATGATAAATGCTACTACAAGAGAAGGCATTCAAATCATTTTTATTTTGGATTGTCCCCATCCCCAGACCGGTTTCAACCTACGGGTCTCTTCAGTGAGGAGTTGGGACATTAGATTCAAAAAACCAACTCAAGCAAAGCATTTATCTAAAAGTTAATTGTTAGAAGAAAATCTGAAACTTTTAGACATCTACATGTCTTTAAAGTCAGCTCTCCAACTGAAAAAATCATATGGGCCTGAACTTCATTCAGATACTCCATATATTAGTAGGCTTAGTCTAATAATATAAAATTATACCAAACATATTATTAAAAAAAATGTTATAAATTTAGCTTCTCTAAATTTAAAAACAAAATTTACAAATTTTAATCCAAGTTAAATTTAAATTATTGGCCATTAAAGAAAATAAAAATTCTTAGCAGCTTGGAAAACAAGCTATTGATTTATAAGTATAGATTTCTTATGACACAATAGAAGGACAAGATATGGAAGAAACGGGGATATTAGCTCAATTGTTTATATACAAACACTTGTACTGTGATATAAAGGAAACAACTATCAGTTTGTCTAATGACAGAAAATATCAAATCAGCATTTAAAAAAAGTAATTTTCATTATATTTCTCCAAAAACTATGAATAAAAATATTTACAAGTGTATCATCAAAATGCATTGATGAGCATCATTTGGGTTGTGAGTCTATCATCCAAAATGTCATTTTAAAAAGTATAATATGAAATTGGAATAACAAAGTCAAAATTCCTATGTATAAACAAAAAATATTTGTCATCTATATTGCTATAACAAGAAAATTCTAACCTTTAAATCTAGAAATTGGAGGAAATATAGTACCACAAAAAGCTGATTGACCATGATATATTAGATTTATAATGGATTATGATGTGCAGGCAATAAGAAAGCACCACCTGATAAGATGTACCTTGTAACTATAAATCAATTAAACATCAACCCTATATCAAACGACTTACTATAAGTGCACTAAAAATATTGAATAGTAAACTGGTATAAAATATTTTAGTGTAAAAATACAATCTTATGGCATGTTTTGATTTCTTTTTTTTGTAAAGAAATATTCTGACAATGAATAGTTTGATATATATATATATATATATATATATATATATATATATATATATATATATATATATATATATATATATATATATATATATATATATATATATATATATATATGAATGAAAATATTCAAGTGCATAACACTATCTGAAATAAATATGAAATATCAAATCACCTCAAGCATTAGGAAATTTTCAGCTATGTTCTCATGTGAATAAATGTATTAGAACCCATATCTCAAAATAACTAATTCAAAAAGGTATCTCTTTGAATTTTTGAATTAGCTGTTTTGAGTTCTGGGTTAGCTGAAAATTTCTTAACATTTGAGATATGTATTTATGTATAATAAAAAACTTTATAAACAATTTTTAATAATTTAAATTAGTGGATTTTATAAATCTCAAATCTATATTATTATGTGATTTAGATAGGTTTTTTTTAACAAAATACCGTTTTAGAAATACTTCTAAATATTATATCTTAAGTGAATTTTAAAATTGACTATACTGCTTTAATTTAAAAGTGCAATATTATTATTTAAAGAATTGATTCTTGAACCATCCTGATAATTGTGTATGTGTTATATATGTGATATTATGAGATTTTTATTTCAATTGTTTTTTTCTTACTATTAATTATTATTAAATATCAATATTAATTACTTTGGATTTTGAATCAATATTACTTTTTGTTCTTATGTCATTTTATATTACATTTTGAGTTATACATTTATCATATATATGTGTGTGTTTGTATAATTGACATCTGTCTGAATACTAGATCTCATACTAAGCCAGAATCTGAGTTTATGATTACAGAAAAAGTACAGGGTGAAAGTAAAGTGACATGAGGCCATTTAGATGCTGATAAGTGATACCATCTAATAACTTTTAAATTATTTGTCAAACAAAATAATCTGAGGATATTAAGTACTTTTCTCTGATGCTCAGTTAGATAGTGACACTTAGCTTGATGATGATTAATAAATCTTAGATTTATCTTTAAAGGTTCAATATGGAATATATCATTGCTTTATATATATATATATATATATCATAGTGCTTTATATATATATATATATTATCATAGTGATTAACACATCCAATTCCTGGGATCATGACCTGAGGTATGATTTTTAGTTGGGTGAAACATATTCAGTTAGATTTAACAGTAACTTTTAGGAACTATTCTGCAACCATTAACTAGTTATTCAATTATTAAATCAGTAAATGGATATCTAGATATTCTTATCTAGAAATAAAACCAAAAAGAAAAAGTTTTTAAGAATTTATTTCCACGAAATTCTGGTAATACTTTTTATTTGTTATTCACTTTGAAGAGCTATTAAATAGAATTTTGGACTAAAGTGAGTATTCTTAGCTTTTATCTATATGTGCTTGTAAATTAAAACTAATACTATACTTGAAATAAATTAAATATCATCTAGTAAGTGGCACTTCTCCAGAATTCTGTTTCAGTTTTTGATTCATTCCAATTCGTTAATGATCTTTTCTTTTTTTACTTTGACACTTCTTTATTAAGTTTTTCAAAATCATTTTATCTAATAATAATTAAAAAATATTGCAATTAACATCATCCAGGAGGCTTCAATAAAAATTTAGGCCTAATCTGATTAATCCTCCACAAACACTTTTTATATATTTTGTTGATGACTTCAATGGTTAACAAATTCTCAAGAGTCTATACTTTTTCTATCTTAGTTTTTTTATTGGCTACCTTTCATAATTAAAAATAAAGAAAATACTACATTTGAAAAAATTCTGACTTTCGTTCTTAATAGAATAATAATTAATACATAAGAGAAATAATGCAGTTTATTTTTCATAATTTTAATGTAAAATTTGGTTTTTTTCTTAAATATAGCAAATAAAAAGCAAACTGCTTCTTTATTTTTATTGCACTATAAAGATAAATTATTTCAATAATAATTTTTTTAAAAAATAACATTATTAATAGAATTCAAAGATTTTTCTAATTTTTTAAAGCATATTTATATATAAATTGCCATAATGAATATTGATTGACTTGGTAAAATAATTGTTTTCGGGTAAAATGCGTTGTAATATGCTTGAAAAAAGTAGATCAGGCAATTCACCACAAAAAAAAAAAAACTGGTTGCAGTTTATCATAGCAATATATATATATATATATGATCGCATCTAAATGATATAACACTTTATAAAAATTTATAATATAGTCTCTTAGAAAAGCCTAGTACCACCCTTAGTTAACTATGGTCTGAATTTTTTTTTCACAATGTGGATGACCCTGTTCTAAAATATGCAACTAATTTTGAGATATAACTGATCAATATAAACTAATAATTAGTCCAACAGAATACTATGCTATAGTTAGTTTTATCTCTTAATTTTATAGGTGATGGAAAACAAGCTTAGTTGTAAAAAGTATAAACAATAATTGTCTGACCACATGACATGCTTAATTAGTTATATAATATCAAATTCGGCTTGTAATATATATGTTATTTTCACGTCAGAAACTATAATGAATTTGAATTGATGGATCACACAAAATTATTCTGATACAACTAGAATATATAATTGCAATCTTTTATAATATTGCCTTTTTTCTCCCTACTGCTAATTGCTGAATACAATTTTTTCTAGCAATATACAAATAAAATAAACAAGGTTATTACTTTACAAGATATATAAATAATTATTAAAAAGCAGTCAACACTTAGACAATCCCTTATCAATAACAATCAAGAAGTTTTAAATTGTTGATTGTTATTAATATTGGGATTGTTTAACTGTTAACTGATTTTTAATGACTTACAAACCTATTTAGCCTTGAACATTATTACACTTATTATTTAAGATATATAAAATATTTCCAATTATAATGTGATATATTATCAGTAACATAACTTCAAATTAAATTTAGAGGAAAGTCTAGAAATAAAATTTATCTGAGCATTCAAAAGTGTATATATATATATATATATATATATATATATATATATATACACTACAAATATATATATATATATATATATATATATATATATATATATGTATTTCAATATTATTGATTAGTGTTGATGTGCTGAATGTTACCTATGAAGTAACTCACATATGACAAAAATATATACAAATAAATCAAATTATCTCAAAAATTTGCATCGTCTAACAAGTTAATTCCTCAATTATGAAAGATAACTGTGTATAGTTTATATAGAAATGTAAGTAAATATATATTTAAAATGATCTTTTTAACAATAATGCTAGTATAATAAATGAAACACATTCTCTCTAATCATTCAATAATATAATAATAAGAAAGAGGCAGCCAGCTTATAAATTGATTTTCTTTGAATAGTAAGAAGATTGTCCTGAATAATTACAGAAGGATGTTGAGAATTGTCAACATTTTCATGTATTATCAATATTCTAAAATGAAGGTCTCTCCAAGTTCAATCTATCTCCACATCTCTAGACTTTCTTCTCCACACCCCCACATACTTTACTATTTCATCCATCTATCTGAAATGTGATCTCTTTCTATGCCCTTATCCTGTTAAGTGTTCACATCTTAGCTCTATAAGTAAGAATTGGTAACACATATTTATTAAAAACTTTCCTTTTCAAACACATAGGCATAGTTCCCTTTAATATTAAGCTATTTCTATCAAAAGCATTCCAACCAAGTTTAATTTTATGATTACTTTCATCAATTATGATTCCATCTGTAGTAATAATCTAATGAAGATATTAATAGTCAATAACGTTTTTAAACTTGTCATTATGGAACTTTTATTTTTTTATTTTGAGAAATTCTATTGAACATTACTTTAGTTTTTTTGACATTTATCTTTAACCCTACTTTCATACTTTTATCTGATAAGTCTTACAACATTTCCTGAAGCTCTAAAGCATTATTTGCAAAATCAACTACATCATCTGTAAAATCTAGCTTACACAAGTAATCTCTATTTACTTGTATTCCCTTAACTTCCCATTTTAATCCATAAAATGCTTCTTGCAAAACTACTGTAAAAAGTTTTGCAGATATGGAATTACCCTGCCATATAATCTTCTCAATGTTATGTTGCTGTTGCATTTTTATAAATATTGTTTAGTATATGACAATATCCTAATTCTATATCTTGATCATCCAAAGTTTAATCACTGAAGAAATGCTTATAGAATCAAATGCTTTTTCATAATTTGAAAATCCAAAGCATAATGGCAACTCATATTCATTGGTCTTTTCTATAACTTCTCTTAATACCTAGATATGATTCACAATACTAAAACCACTTTTAAATCCAGATTATTTTTTACTTGGTTAAAATCCAAAGTTTTTAGTACATAGTTGTAATTAATTTGATTAAATTTATATAAAATTGATAAAAGACTGATAGGTCTGCAATTTCTAACATCTTTTTTATCACACTTTTAAAATATTAATATTAATAATACAGTTACCCAATCATCTGATACATCTTTATTATTTAAACATTTGATATATATAATTTTGCCAATTTTTTTTCTATTCCTTCACTTACTTCTTTTACAATATCTATTATAATTCCTCAATATTTGAAGCTTTTTCCTTCTTCATAAATTTAATTTCATGTCTCATTTTTTTATTTAAAATCCTAGGCAATTCAGAAGATATAGTAGTTAAAGGGGTTGTTTTTCTTTGTTCTTTTTGCTATATAATTTTTGTTAGAATTCTTCTACCTGTCTCATGATGTCATTTTTTTTAGTAATAGTTCCACCTTTTTTTTCTTATTCCTGAAATCAATACTATCACTACCAAAATGTTGTTTTATAGTCTTCAAACTTTTACTCTCTTCTGTAGTTATTGTTATTAGGTCACAATTATATTTTATTATATCAGTATAAATTCTTTTTCACATCATTTTACAAACTTCAAGATATTCAATTCTTTTTAATATACTATTTTTATATATTTTTATAATCCTTTTTTTTCTCATAAATTGTCTTGTCTTAGTAAAAATTTTATGGAAAATCACTTATTTTTTGTACCAGCTATTTTTGTTGCAGTTTTTAAAAGTATATCAGTTATTTTTCTATTGATTCTATTCAAATCTGAATTGTGTTCAAAATCTATTAATATTTGAAAATGATTTGAAAATTTGAATTTAAATTCATGGGAATGTTTCTGAAGATTAGAAATATCAACTGAGAATATTGTTTTTTCTAATAATTTTTGTTTGTCTAGTTTTGCATTAACTCTCATTAATTGATGATCACTTCACATGTTGAATTTATTAAGAATATTACAATCTTGAAATAAATATTTTCCATTAGTCAAAATATATTCTAATTCTGTTGTACTTTCATTTGGATGCTTCTATGCCATTTTTATTTAACTTTTTTTTTTTTCAAAAAAAAAATTCTTAATGAAAAGTTTTTCTTTTTCTGCAAATTTCACTGGTCTATGACTTCTCTCATTTCTATCATTATAAACAAATTTATCTACAATTGCTTACCAATTCTAGCATTAAAACCTCCCATAATAATTTTAAAATGTTTTGTTTGATCAATAATCTATTTTGTGCATCCATATAAAAATCCTCTACTTTGTCATCACAATTAGAATTTATTGGGGCATAAATCCAAATTATCTACAATTGATATCTATTATTAAGTTGAATAATTGATTTTGCCACTCTGTCTGATACATTATCAATCTCTACAATGTTGTTCTTCCACTTTTTATTTATAATGAATGGTTCAACAATTGTTCATCCAATGCTTGTACCTTTGAAGTACAGTATATGTCCACTTTTTAAATTAATTATCTCTTCACCTTTTCTTTTAACTTTACAAAGTCCAATAATATCTTTTTTGATATGATATAGTTCTATTCCCAATTCTTGCAATATTCATTTACTTGAAAGTGATCTGCAGTTGTAAGAGCCTAGATAAAATGTTGTCATCAATTGGCAGCCTGGGTCTACAACCAGAATATTCTTATCACTCTCAGCCTTGCTGTGGCTGGTGACTTTCAGCCTTCTAACAATGAGGACCATGATTTACTTTTGTTTGTCATAATTGTATGTTCTTATTAGAAAAAAAAATTATTCACACAAATCTTTATTCTGCCATTTAGAAAATTCAATGAATTTCAGTTAAGATCTATTGGGCAATTGAGAAGAAAGACCATATTAAACTCAGATGTAAGAAGCCAATAAACTCACATTGTTGGCTAATGCATGTTGGTGACCATTCCATCCATGTTCATATAATATATAAATAATCATATAACAATAACATCTGCAACAACAAGAATATATGGAGTGGACATTAAGAATTTGCCCTGCTTGATTCTTTTAAGGCCTCCAAGAAAAATCAAGGAGTCTGTTTTCTATTCATGTTAAATACTTTAATAAATCAACCTAATTACTTATGGTAAATTATTTGTTAATAGATTTGATTGTTATGTAATAAAGCAAATAAAATTATTTTTATATTTAAACATTCCAAGGCAATGACTATGCGGAAATTTAGCACTCTCAAAAGTTCTCAGCTTCAGTAATAATTTTTCTGCAATTACAGCTTTTCTAATGAGATCATGTCAGTGCATAAATTTATAATTTATATTTAAACATTACAATAAACCTTTAAATAATAAATATTTAATGAAAACATTCACTAAATGGAAATATATAATTTTCAATAGATTATTTAAATAATAATGTTATTATAATAAATGATATACATTTCCTCTAATTATCCACTATATTACCATAATGTTGGATAACTAGAGAGAATGTGTCTCATTTATTATAATAGCATTACTATTTAAACAATCTATTTAATGTTATATATATATATATATATATATATATATAATATTAACATATATATATATATATATATATATATGTTGATACAAAGATTTACACGGGTTCCATATATAAAAGACATATTTTGCGATTAACCTTTCAGATAAGTCACATCTGAAAGAAGAAATAAATCATATTAATAGTGTTTTATTAGCAAATAGTTACAATTATAAATTTATTAAAAAAGCCTTATTTCAAGCCCAAAATGGACAAAATAGGAAACAAAAAGATGATAAATCAGCTATTAGGATTTGTGTTCCATATGTAAAAGGAACTACAGACAGTACTGGACGTATATTAAAACACTATAATATAAATACAGCATTTTTGACTCATCAAAAGATCAGCAATATAATAACCAAGCCTAAGGATTCAATCCCTCTTGAATCTCATGGTGTTTATCAAATCTCATGTGAAAATTGTAAGGCTTCTTACATAGGTATGAGTAATCATCGCATCAGTGTTAGGAGAGATGAGCATGCTAATGCAGTTAAACAACATTCATCATCATCATCAGCACTCTCACTCCATACTATGGATTCAGATCATAAAATTAATTTTTCTAGTACCAGGATCATATCCAGATGTGATAATCTATACCAGTACAAAATTAGAGAAGCCATTGAGATACTTAAAAGGACAGATTGTATCAATAAGCGAGATGATACAAGCAAACTTCCTCCTATTTGGAAAGATTTTTTTAAAAAACATTCTTAATTTAACATTTTTGCTATTGGTGGAACTTTAACATTTTTTAAATCAGTGATTGTAGCGCCTCTACAACTGTCTTTCTACTTTTTATTACTCAGTGGATGACTTGTGTTACCAAGTCGAAACGTCAATATTTTTAAAATATTTTAACACAGATGAACCCACAAAATATGTCTTTTATATATATATTCAGCAATTATTATTATTTTGAATGCAGTATATATATGACAAATTGTGATTTTGGTCTTTTTAAATGTTTAAATGGTATTAGTTTTTAATAATAAGATCTATCCAACTAATATTAGCAGTTACATTTAAAAATTGTTTTAAATTATAAATTTTTAAAAAGTGTGAAATAATATTAAGGGAAATAAAAAATAATAATACATCAATGTTTTCTCAGAACCTTTTATTTAGATACCTGAAGTGATAAGTTGAGCTTTGATCTGATAATCCAGGACATTTATGTCTACTATTTTATCAGCTTTGGTATCTGGTGCTAATGTTGCATTTAATATTCAACACATACACAAGCATATACATAACAGACAATTATTCGCTAATAAAATAAAATATATATTTAGATGAAACCAAATATATCATTGACCATGAGACTAAATGTGATTAATAAAGCTTTAGAAAAAATGAAGCCAAACAATTTAAAAGCCTTTTAGGGACTTCAGTCTATCATTTCTGATTTATATTTGGTAAAAATGATAAATTATTAAATTTCTACAATGATTTTATATACAGTAAAATTTAACATCACACCTATTTATAAACAAAAATAAAAAAAAAAACTTATTACATAGAGTAACAATAAAATATTTTTTTAAAACATTTTTCAATAGTATAACTACAGGTTTAGTGCACATAGAATTATATAACACACACATCAGTGATAAATG